>JAUIMM010000650.1:600000-1127667 GCA_031769625.1 Taudactylus pleione | reverse complement strand
CCTAGCATGACTTATAGGAGACCCTAGCACTGACTTAAGGAGACCCCTGCACTGACTTATAGGAGACCCTAGCACTGACTTATAGGGAGACCCTAGCACTGACTTATAGGAGACCCTAGCACTGACTTATGGGAGACCCTAGCACTGACTTATGGGAGACCCCTAGCACTGACTTATAGGAGACCCTAGCACTGACTTATGGGAGACCCTAGCACTGACTTATAGGAGACCCTAGCACTGACATTATGGGAGACCCCTAGCACTGACTTATAGGGAGACCCTAGCACTGACTTATGGAGACCCTAGCCACTGACTTATAGGAGACCCCTAGCACTGACTTATGGGAGACCTAGCACTGACTTATAGGAGACCCTAGCACTGACTTATAGGAGACCCTAGCACTGACTTATAGGAGACCCTAGCACTGACTTATGGAGACCCTAGCACTGACTTATCGGAGACCCTAGCACTGACTTATGGAGACCCTAGCACTGACTTATAGGGAGACCCTAGCACTGACTTATGGGAGACCCTAGCACTGACTTATAGGAGACCCTAGCACTGACTTATGGGAGACCCTAGCACTGACTTATAGGAGACCTAGCACTGACTTATGGGAGACCCTAGCACTGACTTATGGGAGACCCTAGCACTGACTTATGGAGACCCTAGCACTGACTTATAGGGAGACCCTAGCACTGACTTATAGGAGACCCTAGCACTGACTTATAGGAGACCCTAGCACTGACTTATGGAGACCCTAGCACTGACTTATGGAGACCCTAGCACTGACTTATGGGAGACCCTAGCACTGACTTATGGGAGACCCTAGCACTGACTTATAGGAGACCCTAGCACTGACTTATGGGAGACCCTAGCACTGACTTATAGGAGACCCCTGCACTGACTTATGGGAGACCCTAGCACTGACTTATAGGAGACCCTAGCACTGACTTATAGGAGACCCTAGCACTGACTTATGGGAGACCCTAGCACTGACTTATAGGAGACCCCTAGCACTGACTTATAGGAGACCCTAGCACTGACTTATGGGAGACCCTAGCACTGACTTATAGGAGACCCTGCACTGACTTATAGGACCCTGCACTGACTTATGGGAGACCCTAGCACTGACTTATAGGAGACCTTAGCACTGACTTATAGGAGACCCTAGCACTGACTTATGGGAGACCCTAGCACTGACTTATAGGAGACCCTAGCACTGACTTATAGGAGACCCTAGCACTGACTTATGGGAGACCCTAGCACTGACTTATGGGAGACCCCTAGCACTGACTTATAGGAGACCCTAGCACTGACTTATGGAGACCCCTAGCACTGACTTATAGGAGACCCTAGCACTGACTTATAGGAGACCCCCTGCACTGACTTATAGGAGACCCTAGCACTGACTTATGGGAGACCCTAGCACTGACTTATAGGAGACCCTAGCACTGACTTATAGGAGACCCCTAGCACTGACTTATAGGAGACCCTAGCACTGACTTATAGGAGACCCTAGCACTGACTTATGGAGACCCTAGCACTGACTTATGGGAGACCCTAGCACTGACTTATGGAGACCCCTAGCACTGACTTATAGGAGACCCTAGCACTGACTTATAGGAGACCCCTGCACTGACTTATAGGAGACCCTAGCACTGACTTATGGAGACCCTAGCACTGACTTATGGAGACCCTAGCACTGACTTATGGGAGACCCTAGCACTGACTTATGGGAGACCCTAGCACTGACTTATAGGAGACCCTAGCACTGACTTATGGGAGACCCTAGCACTGACTTATAGGAGACCCCCTAGCACTGACTTATAGGAGACCCTAGCACTGACTTATAGGAGACCCCCTGCACTGACTTATAGGAGACCCTAGCACTGACTTATGGGAGACCCTAGCACTGACTTATGGGAGACCCCTAGCACTGACTTATAGGGAGACCCCTAGCACTGACTTATAGGGAGACCCTAGCACTGACTTATAGGAGACCCTAGCACTGACTTATGGGAGACCCTAGCACTGACTTATGGGAGACCCTAGCACTGACTTATGGGAGACCCTAGCACTGACTTATAGGAGACCCTAGCACTGACTTATGGGAGACCCCCTGCACTGACTTATAGGAGACCCTAGCACTGACTTATAGGAGACCCCTGCACTGACTTATAGGAGACCCTAGCACTGACTTATGGGAGACCCTAGCACTGACTTATGGGAGACCCTAGCACTGACTTATAGGAGACCCCCTGCACTGACTTATAGGAGACCCTAGCACTGACTTATAGGAGACCTTAGCACTGACTTATGGGAGACCCTAGCACTGACTTATGGGAGACCCTAGCACTGACTTATAGGAGACCCTAGCACTGACTTATGGGAGACCCTAGCACTGACTTATAGGAGACCCTAGCACTGACTTATGGGAGACCCTAGCACTACTTAGGAGACCCTAGCACTGACTTATAGGAGACCCTAGCACTGACTTATAGGAGACCCTAGCACTGACTTATGGGAGACCCTAGCACTGACTTATGGGAGACCCTAGCACTGACTTATAGGAGACCCTAGCACTGACTTATGGGAGACCCTAGCACTGACTTATGGGAGACCCTAGCACTGACTTATAGGAGACCCTAGCACTGACTTATGGGAGACCCTAGCACTGACTTATAGGAGACCCTAGCACTGACTTATGGGAGACCCTAGCACTGACTTATAGGAGACCCTAGCACTGACTTATGGGAGACCCTAGCACTGACTTATGGGAGACCCTAGCACTGACTTATAGGAGACCCTAGCACTGACTTATAGGAGACCCTAGCACTGACTTATGGGAGACCCTAGCACTGACTTATAGGAGACCCCTAGCACTGACTTATAGGAGACCCTAGCACTGACTTATAGGAGACCTTAGCACTGACTTATGGGAGACCCTAGCACTGACTTATGGGAGACCCCTAGCACTGACTTATGGGAGACCCTAGCACTGACTTATGGGAGACCCTAGCACTGACTTATGGGAGACCCCCTGCACTGACTTATAGGAGACCCTAGCACTGACTTATAGGGAGACCCTAGCACTGACTTATAGGGAGACCCTAGCACTGACTTATGGGAGACCCTAGCACTGACTTATAGGAGACCCTAGCACTGACTTATGGGAGACCCTAGCACTGACTTATAGGAGACCCTAGCACTGACTTATGGAGACCCTAGCACTGACTTATGGGAGACCCTAGCACTGACTTATAGGAGACCCCCTAGCACTGACTTATAGGAGACCCTAGCACTGACTTATGGGAGACCCTAGCACTGACTTATAGGAGACCCTTAGCACTGACTTATAGGAGACCCTAGCACTGACTTATGGGAGACCCTAGCACTGACTTATAGGAGACCCTTAGCACTGACTTATGGGAGACCCTAGCACTGACTTATGGGAGACCCCTGCACTGACTTATGGGAGACCCTAGCACTGACTTATAGGAGACCCTAGCACTGACTTATAGGAGACCCCCTGCACTGACTTATAGGAGACCCTAGCACTGACTTATAGGAGACCCCCTGCACTGACTTATAGGAGACCCTAGCACTGACTTATGGGAGACCCTAGCACTGACTTATAGGAGACCACCTGCACTGACTTATAGGAGACCCTAGCACTGACTTATGGGAGACCCTAGCACTGACTTATAGGGAGACCCTTAGCACTGACTTATAGGAGACCCTAGCACTGACTTATGGGAGACCCTAGCACTGACTTATAGGAGACCCTTAGCACTGACTTATGGGAGACCCTAGCACTGACTTATGGAGACCCCCTAGCACTGACTTATGGGAGACCCTAGCACTGACTTATAGGAGACCCTAGCACTGACTTATAGGAGACCCCCTGCACTGACTTATAGGAGACCCTAGCACTGACTTATAGGAGACCCCCTGCACTGACTTATAGGAGACCCTAGCACTGACTTATGGGAGACCCTAGCACTGACTTATGGGAGACCCTAGCACTGACTTATAGGAGACCCCCTGCACTGACTTATAGGAGACCCTAGCACTGACTTATGGGAGACCCTAGCACTAACTTATGGGAGACCCTAGCACTGACTTATGGGAGACCCTAGCACTGACTTATGGGAGACCCACCTAGCACTGACTTATAGGAGACCCCTAGCACTGACTTATAGGAGACCCCCTGCACTGACTTATAGGAGACCCTAGCACTGACTTATGGGAGACCCTAGCACTGACTTATGGGAGACCCTAGCACTGACTTATGGGAGACCCTAGCACTGACTTATGGGAGACCCTAGCACTGACTTATAGGAGACCCTAGCACTGACTTATGGGAGACCCTAGCACTGACTTATAGGAGACCCCCTGCACTGACTTATAGGAGACCCCTAGCACTGACTTATAGGAGACCCCCTGCACTGACTTATAGGAGACCCTAGCACTGACTTATGGGAGACCCTAGCACTGACTTATGGGAGACCCTAGCACTGACTTATAGGAGACCCCCTGCACTGACTTATAGGAGACCCTAGTACTGACTTATAGGAGACCTTAGCACTGACTTATGGGAGACCCTAGCACTGACTTATGGGAGACCCTAGCACTGACTTATGGGAGACCCTAGCACTGACTTATAGGGAGACCCTAGCACTGACTTATAGGAGACCCCCTGCACTGACTTATAGGAGACCCTAGCACTGACTTATAGGAGACCCCCTGCACTGACTTATAGGAGACCCTAGCACTGACTTATGGGAGACCCTAGCACTGACTTATGGGAGACCCTAGCACTGACTTATAGGAGACCCCCTGCACTGACTTATAGGAGACCCTAGCACTGACTTATAGGAGACCTTAGCACTGACTTATGGGAGACCCTAGCACTGACTTATGGGAGACCTTAGCACTGACTTATAGGAGACCCTAGCACTGACTTATGGGAGACCCCTAGCACTGACTTATAGGAGACCCTAGCACTGACTTATGGGAGACCCTAGCACTAACTTATGGGAGACCCTAGCACTGACTTATGGGAGACCCTAGCACTGACTTATGGGAGACCCCCTGCACTGACTTATAGGAGACCCTAGCACTGACTTATAGGAGACCCCCTGCACTGACTTATAGGAGACCCTAGCACTGACTTATGGGAGACCCTAGCACTGACTTATGGGAGACCCTAGCACTGACTTATGGGAGACCCTAGCACTGACTTATGGGAGACCCTAGCACTGACTTATAGGAGACCCTAGCACTGACTTATGGGAGATCTTAGCACTGACTTATGGGAGACCTTAGCACTGACTTATAGGAGACCCTAGCACTGACTTATGGGAGACCCTAGCACTGACTTATGGGAGACCCTAGCACTGACTTATGGGAGACCTTAGCACTGACTTATAGGAGACCCTAGCACTGACTTATGGGAGACCCTAGCACTGACTTATAGGAGACCTTAGCACTGACTTATAGGAGACCTTAGCACTGACTTATGGGAGACCCTAGCACTGACTTATAGGAGACCTTAGCACTGACTTATGGGAGACCCTAGCACTGACTTATGGGAGACCCTAGCACTGACTTATTGCACTGACTTATGGGAGACCCTAGCACTGACTTATAGGAGACCCTAGCACTGACTTATGGGAGACCCTAGCACTGACTTATAGGAGACCCCCTGCACTGACTTATAGGAGACCCTAGCACTGACTTATAGGAGACCCCCTGCACTGACTTATAGGAGACCCTAGCACTGACTTATGGGAGACCCTAGCACTGACTTATGGGAGACCCTAGCACTGACTTATAGGAGACCCCTTGCACTGACTTATAGGAGACCCTAGCACTGACTTATAGGAGACCTTAGCACTGACTTATGGGAGACCCTAGCACTGACTTATGGGAGACCTTAGCACTGACTTATAGGAGACCCTAGCACTGACTTATGGGAGACCCTAGCACTGACTTATAGGAGACCCTAGCACTGACTTATGGGAGACCCTAGCACTGACTTATAGGAGACCTTAGCACTGACTTATAGGAGACCCTAGCACTGACTTATGGGAGACCCTAGCACTGACTTATGGGAGACCTTAGCACTGACTTATAGGAGACCCTAGCACTGACTTATGGGAGACCCTAGCACTGACTTATAGGAGACCCTAGCACTGACTCATGGGAGACCCTAGCACTGACTTATAGGAGACCCCCTGCACTGACTTATAGGAGACCCTAGCACTGACTTATGGGAGACCCTAGCACTGACTTATAGGAGACCCTAGCACTGACTTATGGGAGACCCTAGCACTGACTTATAGGAGACCTTAGCACTGACTTATAGGAGACCCTAGCACTGACTTATGGGAGACCCTAGCACTGACTTATGGGAGACCTTAGCACTGACTTATAGGAGACCCTAGCACTGACTTATGGGAGACCCTAGCACTGACTTATAGGAGACCCTAGCACTGACTTATGGGAGACCCTAGCACTGACTTATGGGAGACCTTAGCACTGACTTATGGGAGACCCTAGCACTGACTTATGGGAGACCTTAGCACTGACTTATAGGAGACCCTAGCACTGACTTTTGGGAGACCCTAGCACTGACTTATAGGAGACCCTAGCACTGACTTATGGGAGACCCTAGCACTGACTTATAGGAGACCTTAGCACTGACTTA
Source organism: Taudactylus pleione (assembly GCA_031769625.1). Classification (NCBI taxonomy): domain Eukaryota; kingdom Metazoa; phylum Chordata; class Amphibia; order Anura; family Myobatrachidae; genus Taudactylus; species Taudactylus pleione. Next base: position 1,120,952 of record JAUIMM010000650.1, on the reverse strand, counting down.
TGGGAGACCTTAGCACTGACTTATGGGAGACCCTAGCACTGACTTATGGGAGACATTAGCACTGACTTATAGGAGACCTTAGCACTGACTTATAGGAGACCTTAGCACTGACTTATGGGAGACCCTAGCACTGACTTATAGGAGACCCTAGCACTGACTTATGGGAGACCTTAGCACTGACTTATAGGAGACCCTAGCACTGACTTATGGGAGACCCTAGCACTGACTTATAGGAGACCCTAGCACTGACTTATGGGAGACCCTAGCACTGACTTATAGGAGACCTTAGCACTGACTTATAGGAGACCCTAGCACTGACTTATGGGAGACCCTAGCACTGACTTATGGGAGACCTTAGCACTGACTTATAGGAGACCCTAGCACTGACTTTTGGGAGACCCTAGCACTGACTTATAGGAGACCCTAGCACTGACTTATGGGAGACCCTAGCACTGACTTATAGGAGACCTTAGCACTGACTTATGGGAGACCTTAGCACTGACTTATGGGAGACCCTAGCACTGACTTATGGGAGACATTAGCACTGACTTATAGGAGACCTTAGCACTGACTTATAGGAGACCTTAGCACTGACTTATGGGAGACCCTAGCACTGACTTATGGGAGACCCTAGCACTGACTTATGGGAGACCTTAGCACTGACTTATAGGAGACCCTAGCACTGACTTATGGGAGACCCTAGCACTGACTTATAGGAGACCCTAGCACTGACTTATGGGAGACCCTAGCACTGACTTATAGGAGACCTTAGCACTGACTTATAGGAGACCCTAGCACTGACTTATGGGAGACCCTAGCACTGACTTATGGGAGACCTTAGCACTGACTTATAGGAGACCCTAGCACTGACTTATGGGAGACCCTAGCACTGACTTATAGGAGACCCTAGCACTGACTTATGGGAGACCCTAGCACTGACTTATAGGAGACCCCCTGCACTGACTTATAGGAGACCCTAGCACTGACTTATAGGAGACCCCCTGCACTGACTTATAGGAGACCCTAGCACTGACTTATGGGAGACCCTAGCACTGACTTATGGGAGACCCTAGCACTGACTTATAGGAGACCCCCTGCACTGACTTATAGGAGACCCTAGCACTGACTTATAGGAGACCTTAGCACTGACTTATGGGAGACCCTAGCACTGACTTATGGGAGACCTTAGCACTGACTTATAGGAGACCCTAGCACTGACTTATGGGAGACCCTAGCACTGACTTATGGGAGACCCTAGCACTGACTTATGGGAGACCCTAGCACTGACTTATAGGAGACCTTAGCACTGACTTATAGGAGACCTTAGCACTGACTTATAGGAGACCCTAGCACTGACTTATGGGAGACCCTAGCACTGACTTATGGGAGACCTTAGCACTGACTTATGGGAGACCCTAGCACTGACTTATGGGAGACATTAGCACTGACTTATAGGAGACCTTAGCACTGACTTACAGGAGACCTTAGCACTGACTTATGGGAGACCCTAGCACTGACTTATGGGAGACCCTAGCACTGACTTATGGGAGACCTTAGCACTGACTTATAGGAGACCCTAGCACTGACTTATGGGAGTCCCTAGCACTGACTTATAGGAGACCCTAGCACTGACTTATGGGAGACCCTAGCACTGACTTTTAGGAGACCCTAGCACTGACTTATGGGAGACCCTAGCACTGACTTATGGGAGACCTTAGCACTGACTTATAGGAGACCCTAGCACTGACTTATGGGAGACCCTAGCACTGACTTATAGGAGACCCTAGCACTGACTTATGGGAGACCCTAGCACTGACTTATAGGAGACCCCCTGCACTGACTTATAGGAGACCCTAGCACTGACTTATAGGAGACCCCCTGCACTGACTTATAGGAGACCCTAGCACTGACTTATGGGAGACCCTAGCACTGACTTATGGGAGACCCTAGCACTGACTTATAGGAGACCCCCTGCACTGACTTATAGGAGACCCTAGCACTGACTTATAGGAGACCTTAGCACTGACTTATGGGAGACCCTAGCACTGACTTATGGGAGACCTTAGCACTGACTTATAGGAGACCCTAGCACTGACTTATGGGAGACCCTAGCACTGACTTATAGGAGACCCTAGCACTGACTTATGGGAGACCCTAGCACTGACTTATAGGAGACCTTAGCACTGACTTATAGGAGACCCTAGCACTGACTTATGGGAGACCCTAGCACTGACTTATGGGAGACCTTAGCACTGACTTATAGGAGACCCTAGCACTGACTTATGGGAGACCCTAGCACTGACTTATGGGAGACCCTAGCACTGACTTATGGGAGACCCTAGCACTGACTTATAGGAGACCCCCTGCACTGACTTATAGGAGACCCTAGCACTGACTTATAGGAGACACCCTGCACTGACTTATAGGAGACCCTAGCACTGACTTATGGGAGACCCTAGCACTGACTTATGGGAGACCCTAGCACTGACTTATAGGAGACCCCCTGCACTGACTTATAGGAGACCCTAGCACTGACTTATAGGAGACCTTAGCACTGACTTATGGGAGACCATAGCACTGACTTATGGGAGACCCTAGCACTGACTTATTGGAGACCCTAGCACTGACTTATAGGAGACCCGAGCACTGACTTATAGGAGACCCCCTGCACTGACTTATGGGAGACCCTAGCACTGACTTATAGGAGACCCCAGCACTGACTTATAGGAGACCCCAGCACTGACTTATAGGAGACCCTAGCACTGACTTATGGGACACCCTAGCACTGACTTATAGGAGACCCCCTGCACTGACTTATAGCAGACCCTAGCACTGACTTATAGGAGACCACCTGCACTGACTTATAGGAGACCCTAGCACTGACTTATGGGAGACCCTAGCACTGACTTATAGGAGACCCCCTGCACTGACTTATAGGAGACCCTAGCACTGACTTATAGGAGACCTTAGGACTGACTTATGGGAGACCCTAGCACTGACTTATGGGAGACCCTAGCACTGACTTATAGGAGACCCTAGCACTGACTTATAGGAGACCCGAGCACTGACTTATAGGAGACCCCCTGCACTGACTTATGGGAGACCCCAGCACTGACTTATAGGAGACCCCAGCACTGACTTATAGGAGACCTTAGCACTGACTTATAGGAGACATTAGCACTGACTTATGGGAGACCCTAGCACTGACTTATGGGAGACCCTAGCACTGACTTATAGGAGCCCCTAGCACTGACTTATGGGAGACCTTAGCACTGACTTATAGGAGACCCCAGCACTTACTTATAGGAGACCGTAGCACTGACTTATGGGAGACCCCAGCACTGACTTATAGGAGACCCTAGCACTGACTTATAGGAGACCCCAGCACTGACTTATAGGAGACCCTAGCACTGACTTATAGGAGACCCCCTGCACTGACTTATAGGAGACCCCCTGCACTGACTTATAGGAGACCCTAGCACTGACTTATGGGAGACCCTAGCACTGACTTATGGGAGACCCTAGCACTGACTTATGGGAGACCCTAGCACTGACTTATAGGAGACCCCCTGCACTGACTTATAGGAGACCCTAGCACTGACTTATAGGAGACCTTAGCACTGACTTATGGGAGACCCTAGCACTGACTTATGGGAGACCCTAGCACTGACTTATAGGAGACCCTAGCACTGACTTATAGGAGACCCCCTGCACTGACTTATGGGAGACCCTAGCACTGACTTATAGGAGACCCGAGCACTGACTTATAGGAGACCCCCTGCACTGACTTATGGGAGACCCTAGCACTGACTTATAGGAGACCCCAGCACTGACTTATAGGAGACCTTAGCACTGACTTATAGGAGACATTAGCACTGAGTTATAGGAGACCCTAGCACTGACTTATGGGAGACCCTAGCACTGACTTATAGGAGACCCTAGCACTGACTTATGGGAGACCTTAGCACTGACTTATAGGAGACCCCAGCACTTACTTATAGGAGACCGTAGCACTGACTTATGGGAGAACTTAGCACTGACTTATGGGAGACCCCAGCACTGACTTATAGTAGACCCCAGCACTGACTTATAGGAGACCTTAGCACTGACTTATAGGAGACCCCAGCACTGACTTATGGGAGACCTTAGCACTGACTTATAGGAGACCCCAGCACTGACTTATAGGAGACCTTAACACTGACTTATAGGAGACCCTAGCACTGACTTATAGGAGACCCCAGCACTGACTTATAGGAGACCCTAGCACTGACTTATAGGAGACCCTAGCACTGACTTATAGGAGACCCTAGCACTGACTTATAGGAGACCCCCTGCACTGACTTATAGGAGACCCTAGCACTGACTTATGGGAGACCCTAGCACTGACTTATGGGGGACCCTAGCACTGACTTATAGGAGACCCCCTGCACTGACTTATAGGAGACCCTAGCACTGACTTATAGGAGACCTTAGCACTGACTTATGGGAGACCCTAGCACTGACTTATGGGAGACCTTAGCACTGACTTATAGGAGACCCTAGCACTGACTTATGGGAGACCCTAGCACTGACTTATAGGAGACCCTAGCACTGACTTATGGGAGACCCTAGCACTGACTTATAGGAGACCTTAGCACTGACTTATAGGAGACCCTAGCACTGACTTATGGGAGACCCTAGCACTGACTTATGGGAGACCTTAGCACTGACTTATAGGAGACCCTAGCACTGACTTATGGGAGACCCTAGCACTGACTTATGGGAGACCCTAGCACTGACTTATGGGAGACCCTAGCACTGACTTATAGGAGACCCCCTGCACTGACTTATAGGAGACCCTAGCACTGACTTATAGGAGACACCCTGCACTGACTTATAGGAGACCCTAGCACTGACTTATGGGAGACCCTAGCACTGACTTATGGGAGACCCTAGCACTGACTTATAGGAGACCCCCTGCACTGACTTATAGGAGACCCTAGCACTGACTTATAGGAGACCTTAGCACTGACTTATGGGAGACCCTAGCACTGACTTATGGGAGACCCTAGCACTGACTTATTGGAGACCCTAGCACTGACTTATAGGAGACCCGAGCACTGACTTATAGGAGACCCCCTGCACTGACTTATGGGAGACCCTAGCACTGACTTATAGGAGACCCCAGCACTGACTTATAGGAGACCCCAGCACTGACTTATAGGAGACCCTAGCACTGACTTATGGGACACCCTAGCACTGACTTATAGGAGACCCCCTGCACTGACTTATAGGAGACCCTAGCACTGACTTATAGGAGACCACCTGCACTGACTTATAGGAGACCCTAGCACTGACTTATGGGAGACCCTAGCACTGACTTATAGGAGACCCCCTGCACTGACTTATAGGAGACCCTAGCACTGACTTATAGGAGACCTTAGGACTGACTTATGGGAGACCCTAGCACTGACTTATGGGAGACCCTAGCACTGACTTATAGGAGACCCTAGCACTGACTTATAGGAGACCCGAGCACTGACTTATAGGAGACCCCCTGCACTGACTTATGGGAGACCCCAGCACTGACTTATAGGAGACCCCAGCACTGACTTATAGGAGACCTTAGCACTGACTTATAGGAGACATTAGCACTGACTTATGGGAGACCCTAGCACTGACTTATGGGAGACCCTAGCACTGACTTATAGGAGCCCCTAGCACTGACTTATGGGAGACCTTAGCACTGACTTATAGGAGACCCCAGCACTTACTTATAGGAGACCGTAGCACTGACTTATGGGAGACCCCAGCACTGACTTATAGGAGACCCTAGCACTGACTTATAGGAGACCCCAGCACTGACTTATAGGAGACCCTAGCACTGACTTATAGGAGACCCCCTGCACTGACTTATAGGAGACCCCCTGCACTGACTTATAGGAGACCCTAGCACTGACTTATGGGAGACCCTAGCACTGACTTATGGGAGACCCTAGCACTGACTTATGGGAGACCCTAGCACTGACTTATAGGAGACCCCCTGCACTGACTTATAGGAGACCCTAGCACTGACTTATAGGAGACCTTAGCACTGACTTATGGGAGACCCTAGCACTGACTTATGGGAGACCCTAGCACTGACTTATGGGAGACCCTAGCACTGACTTATAGGAGACCCCCTGCACTGACTTATGGGAGACCCTAGCACTGACTTATAGGAGACCCGAGCACTGACTTATAGGAGACCCCCTGCACTGACTTATGGGAGACCCTAGCACTGACTTATAGGAGACCCCTGCACTGACTTATAGGAGACCTTAGCACTGACTTATAGGAGACATTAGCACTGAGTTATAGGAGACCCTAGCACTGACTTATGGGAGACCCTAGCACTGACTTATAGGAGACCCTAGCACTGACTTATGGGAGACCTTAGCACTGACTTATAGGAGACCCCAGCACTTACTTATAGGAGACCGTAGCACTGACTTATGGGAGAACTTAGCACTGACTTATGGGAGACCCCAGCACTGACTTATAGGAGACCCCAGCACTGACTTATAGGAGACCTTAGCACTGACTTATAGGAGACCCCAGCACTGACTTATGGGAGACCTTAGCACTGACTTATAGGAGACCCCAGCACTGACTTATAGGAGACCTTAACACTGACTTATAGGAGACCCTAGCACTGACTTATAGGAGACCCCAGCACTGACTTATAGGAGACCCTAGCACTGACTTATAGGAGACCCTAGCACTGACTTATAGGAGACCCCCTGCACTGACTTATAGGAGACCCTAGCACTGACTTATGGGAGACCCTAGCACTGACTTATGGGGGACCCTAGCACTGACTTATAGGAGACCCCCTGCACTGACTTATAGGAGACCCTAGCACTGACTTATAGGAGACCTTAGCACTGACTTATGGGAGACCCTAGCACTGACTTATGGGAGACCCTAGCACTGACTTATGGGAGACCCTAGCACTGACTTATAGGAGACCCGAGCACTGACTTATAGGAGACCCCTTGCACTGACTTATGGGAGACCCCAGCACTGACTTATAGGAGACCCCAGCACTGACTTATAGTAGACCTTAGCACTGACTTATAGGAGACATTAGCACTGACTTATAGTAGACCCTAGCACAGACTTATGGGAGACCCTAGCACTGACTTATGGGAGACCCTAGCACTGACTTATGGGAGACCTTAGCACTGACTTATGGGAGACCCCAGCACTTACTTATAGGAGACCGTAGCACTGACTTATGGGAGACCTTAGCACTGACTTATGGGAGACCCCAGCACTGACTTATAGGAGACCCCAGCACTGACTTATAGGAGACCTTAGCACTGACTTATAGGAGACCCCAGCACTGACTTATGGGAGACATTAGCACTGACATATAGGAGACCCCAGCACTGACTTATAGGAGACCTTAACACTGACTTATAGGAGACCCTAGCACTGACTTATAGGAGACCCTAGCACTGACTTTTAGGAGACCCCAGCACTGACTTATAGGAGACACTAGCACTGACTTATAGGAGACCCTAGCACTGACTTATAGGAGACCCTTGCACTGACTTATAGGAGACCCTGCACTGACTTATAGGAGACCCTAGCACTGACTTATGGGAGACCCTAGCACTGACTTATAGGAGACCCCCTGCACTGACTTATAGGAGACCCTAGCACTGACTTATAGGAGACCTTAGCACTGACTTATGGGAGACCCTAGCACTGACTTATGGGAGACTCCAGCTCTTACTTATAGGAGACCGTAGCACTGACTTATGGGAGAACTTAACACTGACTTATGGGAGACCCCAGCACTGACTTATAGGAGACCCCAGCACTGACTTATAGGAGACCTTAGCACTGACTTATAGGAGACCCCAGCACTGACTTATGGGAGACCTTAGCACTGACTTATAGGAGACCCCAGCACTGACTTATAGGAGACCTTAACACTGACTTATAGGAGACCCTAGCACTGACTTATAGGAGACCCCAGCACTGACTTATAGGAGACCCTAGCACTGACTTATAGGAGACCCTAGCACTGACTTATAGGAGACCCTAGCACTGACTTATAGGAGACCCCCTGCACTGACTTATAGGAGACCCTAGCACTGACTTATGGGAGACCCTAGCACTGACTTATGGGGGACCCTAGCACTGACTTATAGGAGACCCCCTGCACTGACTTATAGGAGACCCTAGCACTGACTTATAGGAGACCTTAGCACTGACTTATGGGAGACCCTAGCACTGACTTATGGGAGACCCTAGCACTGACTTATGGGAGACCCTAGCACTGACTTATAGGAGACCCGAGCACTGACTTATAGGAGACCCCTTGCACTGACTTATGGGAGACCCTAGCACTGACTTATAGGAGACCCCAGCACTGACTTATAGTAGACCTTAGCACTGACTTATAGGAGACATTAGCACTGACTTATAGTAGACCCTAGCACTGACTTATGGGAGACCCTAGCACTGACTTATGGGAGACCCTAGCACTGACTTATGGGAGACCTTAGCACTGACTTATGGGAGACCCCAGCACTTACTTATAGGAGACCGTAGCACTGACTTATGGGAGACCTTAGCACTGACTTATGGGAGACCCCAGCACTGACTTATAGGAGACCCCAGCACTGACTTATAGGAGACCTTAGCACTGACTTATAGGAGACCCCAGCACTGACTTATGGGAGACATTAGCACTGACTTATAGGAGACCCCAGCACTGACTTATAGGAGACCTTAACACTGACTTATAGGAGACCCTAGCACTGACTTATAGGAGACCCTAGCACTGACTTATAGGAGACCCCAGCACTGACTTATAGGAGACCCTAGCACTGACTTATAGGAGACCCTAGCACTGACTTATAGGAGACCCTTGCACTGACTTATAGGAGACCCTGCACTGACTTATAGGAGACCCTAGCACTGACTTATGGGAGACCCTAGCACTGACTTATAGGAGACCCCCTGCACTGACTTATAGGAGACCCTAGCACTGACTTATAGGAGACCTTAGCACTGACTTATGGGAGACCCTAGCACTGAATTATGGGAGACCCTAGCACTGACTTATAGGAGACCCTAGCACTGACTTATAGGAGACCCGAGCACTGACTTATAGGAGACCCCCTGCACTGACTTATGGGAGACCCTAGCACTGACTTATGGGAGACCCCAGCACTGACTTATAGGAGACCCCAGCACTGACTTATAGGAGACCTTAGCACTGACTTATAGGAGACATTAGCACTGACTTATAGGAGACCCTAGCACTGACTTATGGGAGACCCTAGCACTGACTTATGGGAGACCCTAGCACTGACTTATAGGAGACCCTAGCACTGACTTATAGGAGACCCGAGCACTGACTTATAGGAGACCCCCTGCACTGACTTATGGGAGACCCCAGCACTGACTTATAGGAGACCCCAGCACTGACTTATAGGAGACCTTAGCACTGACTTATAGGAGACATTAGCACTGACTTATGGGAGACCCTAGCACTGACTTATGGGAGACCCTAGCACTGACTTATAGGAGCCCCTAGCACTGACTTATGGGAGACCTTAGCACTGACTTATAGGAGACCCCAGCACTTACTTATAGGAGACCGTAGCACTGACTTATGGGAGACCCCAGCACTGACTTATAGGAGACCCTAGCACTGACTTATAGGAGACCCCAGCACTGACTTATAGGAGACCCTAGCACTGACTTATAGGAGACCCCCTGCACTGACTTATAGGAGACCCCCTGCACTGACTTATAGGAGACCCTAGCACTGACTTATGGGAGACCCTAGCACTGACTTATGGGAGACCCTAGCACTGACTTATGGGAGACCCTAGCACTGACTTATAGGAGACCCCCTGCACTGACTTATAGGAGACCCTAGCACTGACTTATAGGAGACCTTAGCACTGACTTATGGGAGACCCTAGCACTGACTTATGGGAGACCCTAGCACTGACTTATAGGAGACCCTAGCACTGACTTATAGGAGACCCCCTGCACTGACTTATGGGAGACCCTAGCACTGACTTATAGGAGACCCGAGCACTGACTTATAGGAGACCCCCTGCACTGACTTATGGGAGACCCTAGCACTGACTTATAGGAGACCCCAGCACTGACTTATAGGAGACCTTAGCACTGACTTATAGGAGACATTAGCACTGAGTTATAGGAGACCCTAGCACTGACTTATGGGAGACCCTAGCACTGACTTATAGGAGACCCTAGCACTGACTTATGGGAGACCTTAGCACTGACTTATAGGAGACCCCAGCACTTACTTATAGGAGACCGTAGCACTGACTTATGGGAGAACTTAGCACTGACTTATGGGAGACCCCAGCACTGACTTATAGGAGACCCCAGCACTGACTTATAGGAGACCTTAGCACTGACTTATAGGAGACCCCAGCACTGACTTATGGGAGACCTTAGCACTGACTTATAGGAGACCCCAGCACTGACTTATAGGAGACCTTAACACTGACTTATAGGAGACCCTAGCACTGACTTATAGGAGACCCCAGCACTGACTTATAGGAGACCCTAGCACTGACTTATAGGAGACCCTAGCACTGACTTATAGGAGACCCTAGCACTGACTTATAGGAGACCCCCTGCACTGACTTATAGGAGACCCTAGCACTGACTTATGGGAGACCCTAGCACTGACTTATGGGGGACCCTAGCACTGACTTATAGGAGACCCCCTGCACTGACTTATAGGAGACCCTAGCACTGACTTATAGGAGACCTTAGCACTGACTTATGGGAGACCCTAGCACTGACTTATGGGAGACCCTAGCACTGACTTATGGGAGACCCTAGCACTGACTTTTAGGAGACCCGAGCACTGACTTATAGGAGACCCCTTGCACTGACTTATGGGAGACCCTAGCACTGACTTATAGGAGACCCCAGCACTGACTTATAGTAGACCTTAGCACTGACTTATAGGAGACATTAGCACTGACTTATAGTAGACCCTAGCACTGACTTATGGGAGACCCTAGCACTGACTTATGGGAGACCCTAGCACTGACTTATGGGAGACCTTAGCACTGACTTATGGGAGACCCCAGCACTTACTTATAGGAGACCGTAGCACTGACTTATGGGAGACCTTAGCACTGACTTATGGGAGACCCCAGCACTGACTTATAGGAGACCCCAGCACTGACTTATAGGAGACCTTAGCACTGACTTATAGGAGACCCCAGCACTGACTTATGGGAGACATTAGCACTGACTTATAGGAGACCCCAGCACTGACTTATAGGAGACCTTAACACTGACTTATAGGAGACCCTAGCACTGACTTATAGGAGACCCTAGCACTGACTTATAGGAGACCCCAGCACTGACTTATAGGAGACACTAGCACTGACTTATAGGAGACCCTAGCACTGACTTATAGGAGACCCTTGCACTGACTTATAGGAGACCCTGCACTGACTTATAGGAGACCCTAGCACTGACTTATGGGAGACCCTAGCACTGACTTATAGGAGACCCCCTGCACTGACTTATAGGAGACCCTAGCACTGACTTATAGGAGACCTTAGCACTGACTTATGGGAGACCCTAGCACTGACTTATGGGAGACCCCAGCACTTACTTATAGGAGACCGTAGCACTGACTTATGGGAGAACTTAGCACTGACTTATGGGAGACCCCAGCACTGACTTATAGGAGACCCCAGCACTGACTTATAGGAGACCTTAGCACAGACTTATAGGAGACCCCAGCACTGACTTATGGGAGACCTTAGCACTGACTTATAGGAGACCCCAGCACTGACTTATAGGAGACCTTAACACTGACTTATAGGAGACCCTAGCACTGACTTATAGGAGACCCCAACACTGACTTATAGGAGACCCTAGCACTGACTTATAGGAGACCCTAGCACTGACTTATAGGAGACCCTAGCACTGACTTATAGGAGACCCCCTGCACTGACTTATAGGAGACCCTAGCACTGACTTATGGGAGACCCTAGCACTGACTTATGGGGGACCCTAGCACTGACTTATAGGAGACCCCCTGCACTGACTTATAGGAGACCCTAGCACTGACTTATAGGAGACCTTAGCACTGACTTATGGGAGACCCTAGCACTGACTTATGGGAGACCCTAGCACTGACTTATGGGAGACCCTAGCACTGACTTATAGGAGACCCGAGCACTGACTTATAGGAGACCCCTTGCACTGACTTATGGGAGACCCTAGCACTGACTTATAGGACACCCCAGCACTGACTTATAGTAGACCTTAGCACTGACTTATAGGAGACATTAGCACTGACTTATAGTAGACCCTAGCACTGACTTATGGGAGACCCTAGCACTGACTTATGGGAGACCCTAGCACTGACTTATGGGAGACCTTAGCACTGACTTATGGGAGACCCCAGCACTTACTTATAGGAGACCGTAGCACTGACTTATGGGAGACCTTAGCACTGACTTATGGGAGACCCCAGCACTGACTTATAGGAGACCCCAGCACTGACTTATAGGAGACCTTAGCACTGACTTATAGGAGACCCCAGCACTGACTTATGGGAGACATTAGCACTGACTTATAGGAGACCCCAGCACTGACTTATAGGAGACCTTAACACTGACTTATAGGAGACCCTAGCACTGACTTATAGGAGACCCTAGCACTGACTTATAGGAGACCCCAGCACTGACTTATAGGAGACACTAGCACTGACTTATAGGAGACCCTTGCACTGACTTATAGGAGACCCTTGCACTGACTTATAGGAGACCCTGCACTGACTTATAGGAGACCCTAGCACTGACTTATGGGAGACCCTAGCACTGACTTATAGGAGACCCCCTGCACTGACTTATAGGAGACCCTAGCACTGACTTATAGGAGACCTTAGCACTGACTTATGGGAGACCCTAGCACTGAATTATGGGAGACCCTAGCACTGACTTATAGGAGACCCTAGCACTGACTTATAGGAGACCCGAGCACTGACTTATAGGAGACCCCCTGCACTGACTTATGGGAGACCCTAGCACTGACTTATGGGAGACCCCAGCACTGACTTATAGGAGACCCCAGCACTGACTTATAGGATACCTTAGCACTGACTTATAGGAGACATTAGCACTGACTTATAGGAGACCCTAGCACTGACTTATGGGAGACCCTAGCACTGACTTATAGGAGACCCTAGCACTGACTTATGGGAGACCTTAGCACTGACTTATAGGAGACCCCAGCACTGACTTATAGGAGACCGTAGCACTGACTTATGGGAGACCTTAGCACTGACTTATGGGAGACCCCAGCACTGACTTATAGGAGACCCCAGCACTGACTTATAGAAGACCTTAGCACTGACTTATAGGAGACCCCAGCACTGACTTATGGGAGACCTTAGCACTGACTTATAGGAGACCCCAGCACTGACTTATAGGAGACCTTAACACTGACTTATAGGAGACCCTAGCATTGACTTATAGGAGACCCTAGCACTGACTTATAGGAGACCCCAGCACTGACTTATAGGAGACCCTAGCACTGACTTATAGGAGACCCTAGCACTGACTTATAGGAGACCCTAGCACTGACTTATAGGAGACCCCAGCACTGACTTATAGGAGATCCTAGCACTGACTTATAGGAGACCCTAGCACTGACTTATAGGAGACCCTAGCACTGACAAATAGGAAGACCCTAGTACTGACTTATAGGAGACCTTAGCACTGACTTATAGGAGACCCCCTGCACTGACTTATAGGAGACCCTAGTACAGACTTATAGGAGACCTTAGCACTGACTTAGGGGGGACCCTAGCACTGACTTATAGGAGACCCTAGCACTGACTTATAGGAGACCCTAGCACTGACAAATAGGAAGACCCTAGCACTGACTTATAGGAGACCCTAGCACTGACAAATAGGAAGACCCTAGTACTGACTTATAGGAGACCCTAGCACTGACTTATAGGAGATCCTAGCACTGACAAATAGGAAGACCCTAGCACTGACTTATAGGAGATCCTAGCACTGACTTATAGGAGACCCTAACACTGACTTATAGGAGACCCCAGAACTGAATTATAGGAGACCCCAGAACTGACTTATAGGAGATCCTAGCACTGACTTATAGGAGACCCCAGAATTGACTTACAGGAGACCCTAGCACTGACTTATAGGAGACCCTAGCACTGACTTATAGGAGACCCCAGAACTGACTTATAGGAGACCCTAGCACTGACTTATAGGAGACCTTAGCACTGACTTATGGGAGACCCTAGCACTGACTTATGGGAGACCCTAGCACTGACTTATAGGAGACCTTAGCACTGACTTATAGGAGACCCGAGCACTGACTTATAGGAGACCCCCTGCACTGACTTATGGGAGACCCTAGCACTGACTTATGGGAGACCCTAGCACTGACTTATAGGAGACCCCAGCACTGACTTATAGGAGACCTTAGCACTGACTTATAGGAGACCCTAGCACTGACTTATAGGAGACCCTAGCACTGACTTATGGGAGACCCTAGCACTGACTTATAGGAGACCCTAGCACTGACTTATGGGAGACCTTAGCACTGACTTATAGGAGACCCCAGCACTGACTTATAGGTGACCGTAGCACTGACTTATGGGAGACCTTAGCACTGACTTATGGGAGACCCCAGCACTGACTTATAGGAGACCCCAGCACTGACTTATAGGAGACCTTAGCACTGACTTATAGGAGACCCCAGCACTGACTTATGGGAGACCTTAGCACTGACTTATAGGAGACCCCAGCACTGACTTATAGGAGACCTTAACACTGACTTATAGGAGACCCTAGCACTGACTTATAGGAGACCCTAGCACTGACTTATAGGAGACCCCAGCACTGACTTATAGGAGACCCTAGCACTGACTTATAGGAGACCCTAGCACTGACTTATAGGAGACCCTAGCACTGACTTATAGGAGACCCCAGCACTGACTTATAGGAGACCCTAGCACTGACTTATAGGAGACCCTAGCACTGACTTATAGGAGACCCTAGCACTGACAAATAGGAAGACCCTAGTACTGACTTATAGGAGACCTTAGCACTGACTTATAGGAGACCCCCTGCACTGACTTATAGGAGACCCTAGTACAGACTTATAGGAGACCTTCGCACTGACTTATGGGGGACCCTAGCACTGACTTATAGGAGACCCTAGCACTGACTTATAGGAGACCCTAGCACTGACAAATAGGAAGACCCTAGCACTGACTTATAGGAAGACCCTAGCACTGACTTATAGGAGACCCTAGCACTGACTTATAGGAGACCCTAGTACAGACTTATAGGAGACCTTAGCACTGACTTATGGGGGACCCTAGCACTGACAAATAGGAAGACCCTAGTACTGACTTATAGGAGACCCTAGCACTGACTTATAGGAGATCCTAGCACTGACAAATAGGAAGACCCTAGCACTGACTTATAGGAGATCCTAGCACTGACTTATAGGAGACCCTAACACTGACTTATAGGAGACCCCAGAACTGACTTATAGGAGACCCCAGAACTGACTTATAGGAGATCCTAGCACTGACTTATAGGAGACCCCAGAATTGACTTACAGGAGACCTTAGCACTGACTTATAGGAGACCCCAGCACTGACTTATAGGAGACCCCAGAACTGACTTATAGGAGACCCTAGCACTGACTTATGGGAGACCCTAGCACTGACTTTTGGGAGACCCTAGCACTGACTTATGGGAGACCCTAGCACTGACTTATAGGAGACCCGAGCACTGACTTATAGGAGACCCCCTGCACTGACTTATGGGAGACCCTAGCACTGACTTATGGGAGACCCTAGCACTGACTTATAGGAGACCCCAGCACTGACTTATAGGAGACCTTAGCACTGACTTATAGGAGACCTTAGCACTGACTTATAGGAGACCCTAGCACTGACTTATGGGAGACCCTAGCACTGACTTATAGGAGACCCTAGCACAGACTTATGGGAGACCTTAGCACTGACTTATAGGAGACCCCAGCACTTACTTATAGGAGACCCCAGCACTGACTTATGGGAGACCTTAGCACTGACTTATGGGAGACCCCAGCACTGACTTATAGGAGACCCCAGCACTGACTTATAGGAGACCTTAGCACTGACTTATAGGAGACCCCAGCACTGACTTATGGGAGACCTTAGCACTGACTTATAGGAGACCTCAGCACTGACATAGGAGACCCCAGAACTGACTTATAGGAGACCCCAGAACTGACTTATAGGAGATCCTAGCACTGACTTATAGGAGACCCCAGAATTGACTTACAGGAGACCCTAGCACTGACTTATAGGAGACCCTAGCACTGACTTATAGGAGACCCCAGAACTGACTTATAGGAGACCCTAACATTGACTTATAGGAGACCCCAGCACTGACTTATAGGAGACCCCAGCACTGACTTATAGGAGACCCTAGCACTGACTTATAGGAGACCCTAGCACTGACTTATGGGAGACCCTAGCACTGACTTATAGGAGACCCCAGCACTGACTTATAGGAGACCCTAGCACTGACTTATAGAAGACCCCAGAACTGACTTATAGGAGACCCTAGCACTGACTTATAGGAGACCCTAGCACTGACTTATAGGAGATCCTAGCACTGACTTATAGGAGACCCCAGAACTGACTTATAGGAGACCCTAACACTGACTTATAGGAGACCCCAGCACTGACTTATTGGAGACCCCAGCACTGACTTATAGGAGACCCTAGCATTGACTTATAGGTGACCCTAGTACTGACTTATAGGAGACCCCAGCACTGACTTATAGGAGACCCTTTGAGAAGTCTTACCTCTGGAATTTAACTTGTTTGAGCATGAAATAGACAGTTATCGTACACCCCACTGTGAAAAAAACACAATAATTGTGTTTAGCCAAACTGGATGTGCTATGTACCAATCTAGAGGAGTAGTCAAAGTCTTCATGTTATGTGGAACTCGGGCCCCCATACACGGTGCGATATACACCTAGCGATGCCACGGCCGATCCAACGGCCGACATTTTGGCTGGTCCCCACACATGAAGCTATCTGGTGCCCAACCGTCCGATATACCGCCCCCCTAACCCCCCACATAGAGCTGCATGGGATCGTCCGTCGAACCACCAGATCAATTGAACAAGCAGAAAGATCTGGAGGAGCAACGGATGACCCCACAAGAGAGCGCACTGGCCAATATCATACCCACACACGGAATGATATAGCGGCGATATAATTCCAATCCATCTGATCGGCTGCTATATCGCTCCGTGCGTGTTGTTAAGGACAACCAAACTTCTAAAGATAGATACAGATAACCAATGTGTTGGAGTATAAATGATTAAACCTACAGCGGCAGTAAGAAGTATGCTAAAGTAATTCACTTGCAACGAGTTTTATTACCACCGAATATTATAATAATATTGTTGGTATATATGCTGCTATACTGTAGTTTTGTTCAGCTGAAGACAAGGAATGGCATCTATTCTCCTGCTGCTTACCCGATTCTCTGCATAGCACAGCAACGGTGTGTGCTCCTCCCAATGTGGGACACTGCAAGTGGGACAGCGGAACAGTCACAGAAGTCTTTTTGTTAAGTATATATATATATATATATATATAGCATTAATATCGCCACGCAGCTGGTACCATGTCCAATATGGGTAAAACCGAGTACAGGCTTATTTCTTTTCTGTATCATTCAGTAACTGTAACTTGATATTTTATGTACAAGACATCCTACAGTATGTACCAGAAAAATAATGAACCCCAAAAGTGATATTATTAATATTTTAATTGAGTTTTTTATAAGGACACAATATTAGCCTCTGCCAAAAAGGGAGACAGAAGACACAAAATGCTGTCACAAAAACAAGCTTGTCGCGTTATCAAACTCCCATCCACTGGTGCTTGTGGATTCAGTAAGAATCATGGGGTTTGTCTTTGATGTTTGTTGTGCATATATATTTGTATATAAAGTACATTTTCCTGTTTCCTACAAGGTTACTGACGCAGCTGGACTGATATTTTAGATTGATCTTTTGTTGCACCTTAAATAACAAAGTGATACAATCACTAAAATGCAGAATATATATTATCTGGTTTTCCTACATCAGCTCAAGTACAAATTTCCCCTAACTGAAGCCAGGAGATGGATTATCTCAGAATACCGACAGCGGCATCCTGACAGCCAGAATTCCAACACCCATTGGAAGTAATGGTAAGTATATTCCTAAACCCTACCCTAAGTCACCCTCCTTGGTGCCTAACCCTTATCTCCCCCCCCTAGTGCCTAAACCTAACCTCCGCCCTAGAGCATCCCTGCACCCTAACACTCCTTACCCGATGCCTAACCCTAACCCTCCCCCTAATGCCCAATCCTAACGCCACTACCTAACCCAAACCTCCCCCTAACACCCCGATACTTACCTTCAGGATGCCGGCGGGCGGGATACTAGTGCCGGGATCCCGACCTGTCAGGATTTCGGTTCTGGTATTCAGACTGTCGGCATCCCGCACGCCGGGATGCTGACTACTTCCCGTTCTATTTATTGCAGCGACCCGACAGCTAACAATGGGTCTGATACGGAGATGGGTGCAGTGTAGGTATCGGCCGCAAGCTGCCAATGTTTCCAGTCCGATGGTTACTGCTGAAAACTGCAGAATAGGAGGGTAGCATCTCTATAGGGATGGAGCAATGTTGGTTGGTGCGACCGTGTGGTCAATGGTGCATCTTAATAAGCAAAGCGGCAGATAAGCAACAATTTCTGAATCTGGCCCAATATGTCTGACAAGCTGTCTAATCCTGGCAGTGAAACATTTAAATATACTGTATAGAGGCCCTCATTCAGAGCCGTACGCTCTGAGCAGAGCGCACGCTCTGAATGAGGGCCGCCCTCCATAATTATGGAGCGTCCTCCTGGACGCTCATATAGCTGTGGGTCACCACCCACAGCCTATACGAGCGTGCAGTTTGATGGCCGCGATGGTCTTGACCATCGCGAACATCGCCACTGCGAGCCGGAGCCTGCAGTTGAGTTTTTCAACCGCAAGGCCCGGAGTGATTTTGGCTCTATCAGAGCCAAAATCACTCCCACTGACATCACTAGTGATGTCAGTGGGCCGGCTTCTGACGGTAGGCGTTCCCTTGGGAATGCCCCCATCAGGGAGGCATGCCCCCGGCACGCCCACCAAAGGGGGCGTGCTGTCAATCAACATCGACAGCACGCCCCCTTTGATCAGACACAACGAGCGAAGGAAAGTCCTTCGCTCGTTGCGTCTGGCGCATGCGCACGACGGAGCTCCCTCCGTCGTGCGCATGCACAGTGCACAACATCGACCCACTTGCGAGCGGACAGCCGCTTGCGAGTGGGTCTGAATCAAGCCCAGTGTTCACAGCGCAGAAACTCAGTACCCTTGGATCAATTAATAAAATGCCTTATGCCTCTGACGAAGCCGTGGGATGAGCCACAGGGAAACGTGCCAGGCTCTGCCGCTATCACCTAATTGCACCATCAGTGCCAACCACTGCCGGCAGCCAGGATTGTTATTGTCCCTCAGGACAAATTGGGACATATTGGGACTTCCACTGTTGCAGTGCTGCAGTCATTTGACCAGTACATTTTGACAGGCTTGTCAGGCTGTGACTCGCTTCCGCGCTGCCGGTTAGCTAGAGACACACGCGGCTTGACACACTGCCGCACCTGGACCACACAGGCTGCGCTGATGTGACTCGCCTCCGTGCATTGGCCGGTCAGCTGGAGACATTATTGCCACTGGAGACACAAACTACGATGCTGGACATTGATTCATCTGTCTTTAGGTGAGAGCCTTTTCCATTCATTCAGCACTCACCTTTACTGACTTCCAGCCAAATACATCAGTGTGCCTGGCTCATTTGCACACTAATTGTCGTCCTAGGATAAGCAATATAGGAGACCTCTTGAGGAGGGCAGAACGTTTCAACACTCCAGCTTACCCGGATTATACCCATTGGCAATATAACTAGCTATTTCAGCACTGACATTGGTTTAATTTTGTTATGCTCCTGCTTTCATCTGCTTTGCACTGAATTTATTATGTGTATCCATGTCATATTTTATGTCTATAATTAAAATGATCTTTTATTAATTGATCCAAGGGTACTGAGTTTCTGCACTGTGCACACTATACATATTTCTTTCAGTTCCTTGTGAACTCTATTGGGAGTCTTGACACAACTCCCCACAGCTGCATGACCGGTACTCCATTCATAGATTTAATTTTTCATTAGCGCCTATACAAAGGTTTTTTTTTATTTATATTTAAATATACTTTACCTTTTGTTCCTTATTTCTATTTTTTGCAGATTTATTATTTTGTCTCCATGGTTGATTATACATCACAAGACATAAAGGGCGGAGATGTATTAAACCTCGGTGAGAGATAAAATGGAGAAGTTGTCAAAGCAACCAATCAGCTTCTAACTGTTATTTCATAGACTGTGCTAGATAAATGACAGCTAGAAGCTGATTGGTTGTTTTCTGCAACTTCTCCACTATGTCTCTCTGCAAGACCTGATACATCTCCCCCAGAAATGGATAGAACACAGCAAGCTGGGGAGATCGCGGAGGCATTAAGCTTATTCCAACTACGTCCAGACGGCTCAGCTTACATTTTGGATAAGAAAGTATTTGGTACTCTGACAGAGGCCCGTATTCAATTAGAAGCGAACAGCCGAGATCCGCGAAAAAGTATCGCCGATTGCAACTTTTTGACAGGACAAAACTCATCTCCGTATTCAATTCCATCCGCTTTTTGTGTACGTGAAAACGCAATGCAATGTAATAAGTGATAAAAGTGGAGAAAAAAAGTGCAAAATCGCTATTTTGGGGTGCAAAGGTGGGGAAACCACTCAGCAGCCTTAGGACTGCGTCATAAAAACCCTAAAAAAAAGAACTCCCCAAAAAAGCACTTTGAAAAAGGGGGTGAAAAAGTGCAAAGTGGGGGTACAAACCTAAAAAGTAGCGAAATACACTTTTGGGGGGTCTGCAAGTATAGGTGAGGTGTTTTTTGGATTGCAGGTGTATGCTGAACGTGCGTTTTTTTACGTTTCTTATAACTTCACTTTGGCAACTTTAAACCATGCTAGCACCCATTTTCAGGTACCCCAAATTTGACAGGACTACTTATTTTCTCCTAAATATACTGTTTTATGCCATTCTTCACCACTTGTGCAAATACGCTAATTGTGCGAACTTAAGTACCCTAAACTGTTTTATTAGGACTAATTGGGCACTACTACATTGATCCCCAATGTTTCCGCATCTTTTTTGGGAGGTTCAGGCTGATTTCCCCGATTCAGACACCACTTTTCGCCTGTTCTGACTTTGCGTGTCTCCGTTTTCGCGTCTTTTGGAATTGAATAGGGCGAATCGCAGGTACGCTCGCGATAAGTTTCCGCGGTTAAAATACGTGATGTAGGCGAAAACTCCGGCAGGCGAAACTTTATCGCGTACGCAAAACTAATTGAATACGGGCCTGAATTGGGATTTTTCCCATTAATGAAATCTAATTGAATATAAATGTAAATTTTTTTGTTGTTTCTCTCTCTCTCTCTCTCTCTCTCTCTCTCTCTCTCTCTCTCTCTCTCTCTCTCTCTCTCTCTCTCATAAATTCGAAAATCACAGGTCAATCCTTAAGGGGACTCTTTGTAACAGAGGCTGAAACAGTTCGACTGGATGCATAATTAATGCAGTTTCCATAGCTGAATACTATTATTGGATGACTAGAAAACTGTTACTTATAATAATCATGGAAAGCGAGATACTATAGAACCAAACACTGTAAATACACTGCGACTTTGCACTAATATGTTCTATATGCCACAGACACACCGTCTTTTAAAGTCTCCAAGAGAACGTGTGTATTTTGCTATTTTGCATTTGCAGCATCACATTTTAAAGTGATACCTAGGAACTTAACAAGGGATATCTAGTTTAAAAGCCATAAACTGTAAGCAGATATTTGTTGGTAGATTTTTTTAAAAATTCCACAGAAAAAACAACGTTCTGCACACTTCAATCTGTTTAGTTTTTCTTGCTCTTGATGAGGCACCAGGATACGGATGACCGCAGCAGTAGGGGCTGGTGTAACTGAGGTATGTGGTGTCTCTACTGTTACCTATTCACTCTAGTCCTTTGACAGATGGGTCAGTGGTTGTACCTTGGTTTATCATCATTTATTTTTTATCCATTTACATTTTGTATGAACAATTCTTATTGCCATCCCCATTCTCTGGGCATTTATAGTAGAGATGAGTGTTTCTGTTTTGCTGAAAACTGAACACACCTGAACTTTGTCCTGACGCGGGTCTCTTCTCCAAGTTCGGATCTTAGATCTAAAAACCAGAACTTGCATGTAAACCCCTCCCATGTTATTTCAGGTGCCATTTCAGTAGGGCGATGAAGCTGCCCTGGGGATGGAAATGGACGCCACGGCAATTTCCATTTGGAAGGAGCTGGGCTCACTGCTATTAACAACAGAGCATTGAGTGCCTTCCTCTCCTGGTCTCTCTCCCCTCAAACAACTCCAAACTCCTCCAGATATTTGCAGTCAGGGAAGGCAGATGACCAGTACCAGCAGTCAGTGAGTGACATTGAAATAAGTGCTGTCACTGTGACTCACCATATGGAAGGAGGCATTACTGTGTGGCATAATGTGTAAGGGACATTACTGTGTGGCATAATGTGTAAGGGACATTATTGTGTGGCATAATGTGTAAGTGACATTACTGTGTGACATACTTTGTAAAGGGCATTACTGTGTGGAATAATTTGTAAGGGGCATTACTGTGTAGCATAATGTGTAAGAGGCATTACAATGTAGAATAATTTTCAAGGGGCACTACTGTGAGGCATAATGTGTCTAAGGAACTCTGCTGTGTTGTGTAATGTGTAAGGGGCATTACTGTGTGGAATAATGTGTAAGTGGCATTACTGTGTGGCTGTTATGGTTTCCTAGGATTCACTGTGTAAACCCCCAAAACCCAAAAGTTGAGGTCTTCTGCCAAGGGGCATTACTGTGTGACATAATGTGTCTAAGGGGCTCTGCTGTGCAGTGTAATGTGTAACGGTCATTACTGTGTGGCATAATGTGTAAGGGGCACTACTGTGTGGCATAATGTGTAAGGGGCATTACTGTGTGACACAATGTGTAAGGGTCATTACTGTGGGGCATAATGTGTAAGGGGCATTACTGTGTGGAATAATGTGTCTAAGGGGCTCTGCTGTGTGGTTTCATGTATAAGGGGGTTTACTGTGTGGCATAATGTGTATAAGGGTCATTAGTATGTGGCATAATGTGTAGTGGCATTACGGTGTGAAACAATGTGTAAGGGTCATTACTGTGTGGCATAATGTGTAAGGGCATTACTGTGTGGCATAATGTATAAGGGTCACTACTTTGTGGAATAATGTGTAAGTGGCATTACTGTGTGGCACAATGTGTATGGGGCATTACTATGTGGCATAATGTGTAAGGGGCATTACTGTGTGGAATAATATATAAGGGGCATTACAGTGTGGCATAATGTGTAAGGGGCATTAATTTGTGTGGCATAATGGGGTATATTTACTAAAGTGAGAGTTTTTAGAAATGAAGATGTTTCCCATAGCAACCAATCAGATACTACTTAACATTTAACTGGCACCTTCTAAAAGATAATAGCTAGAATCTTATTGGTTGCTATGGGCAACATCTCCACTTCTAAAAACTCTCACTTTAGTAAATATTCCCCAATGTGTCTAAGGTGCTCTGTTGTGCTGTGTAGTTTAAGGGGCATTATTGTATAGCATAATGTGTATAAGGAGCTCTATTCTGGTATAATGTGAATAAGGGTCACTACTGTGCAGTGTAATGTGAATAAGGTTGCACTACTCTATGGTGTAATTTGAATTGGGGATACTATTGTAGAGCCATACTCCTTCCTCACAAGCCCATGCCCCTTAAAATATGATGGGGCACCAATGCTTTTTCAGGCACAGGGCACCAAAATGTCTCGTTATGGCACTGCCATCTAACACAGGAGAGTGTATGGGGAGGGTGAGGGCTGTACAGATGTAATCTGCTGCAGCACGCTTATCACGAGATGTGTGCCTACGAATGGATGCATGCGTCTTGTTCACTCATGCGATCCACAGGATTACATGGTGCAAACGCTTCTGCGGCGTGGCATACTGTGTCGCATGTGTGCGTGGAATATCGCATGTCCCGATATGTGGGCATGTTTGCCGCATTGGCAACAAAAATGTAGCAGGACACAACTGTAGTTCACACTGCAATACTACATACCAGTCGCCATTAGAGAGAGTTGTAGGCAGATGGAGTGGGTGGGAAGCAGGTAGAAGACTGCAGGTATCTCTGTCACTGTGTATTTTTGTTTGTCAGACACTAGTAGCACCTGCAATCCAGTGCACACAGGCTCTTGTGTATGTTTGTTAGAAGTGAACTTGACGTGAGCTGCTCTTACTTGCAGCTGATTTTCATAGATTTGCTATAGTCTTTTACACTGTCGTGCATTTGTGCTGCTGCTCTGTTGCTTAGTTTAGCCAGTCAGCTCGCTGCAGCCTGTCGCCAATATTGGTGAAACCAGTATTGTGAGCTGTGTGGTGGTCAAACTTGACTGGGAAATTAATGTTATTGATGTTAATAATACTGTAGGAACTAAAACAGGTCCAAATTATGTGACTTTAGTTGTTTTTAGCAATTTTAAATAAATCCAAGACCAAAACCAAAACAATTGAGGTGATTTCACCAAAACCATAATAAAAACCAAAACATGATGATGATTTAGAATGAAAACCAAACCCAAAACACGGAGGTCTGTGCACATCTCTTATAGTTTACAATATTCCTGCCACCTACTGTACAGAACTCATTATTATGCTGCTTTGTCCAGAATGGGTACAGTCCTTCCCATTATATAAAACAGTATGAAGGTCTGCTCCGGGCAGAAATTAATTCATTTGAGATTACACAAAAAAAGTTCGTTTTTTTTAAAATCATTTTCTTGCATTTAAAAAACAACAACATAAATCAGCCATTTGATACCATTTAAAAACCTACAGTACCTTCCTAATGCCCACAAACAGCCTTCTATGCAGTCCTGTTAACGAAATAACAAAATTATCCATTTTGGGGGGTGCAGGAGGGTCTCCCCACATTTTATGCATTTCTCGCAAATCTCATTTGGCGGTCATTTTGCACCCCTCTGCTGCGAGTAGTGCGAATAGGCATTTTTAATTGGATTGGAGAGTTCTCGGGAGCGCGCTTTGCTGCGAAGTGTGCGAGTTTCAAGAAACAAACTCGCTACTCGCCATTCGCACCTAATTGGCTTGAACCCTATGTTGACTCTTATATATATAACACAACCCACTACATCAGTTTGCGTTATGGGTAAGATGTTGACATTGTTGAAATGTTTACATGAAACACGCAGAATGTTGACGTGTGGAATGTCGACGTTTGAAATGCCAGGTATTCTGCATGAGGTTGACATTAGGGTTAAATAGCTGGGAGAGGGGAATTAATGGTTAGGCTGCAGGGGGGAGAGGCAGGTTGCAGTGAGGGTAAGGGTTTAGGATAGGGGTTAGCGTACTAAGAAATTAGATGTGCACCATGGCGTCTTTTCCTACGTCCCATAGTTTAGTTCCACAACAGAATGCATCTTCCCAGCAACAGACTGCAAACATCTTTCTGCCTATTTGATGAGTGACTGCTCTAGTCTGGATTGTTCAACTAAGAAAGATACATAAAGTTGTCCCTACTTGCAGCACTAAACTAAAAGTTTCCTCCGGGTTCTCTCGTTTCCTCTTACAATCTAAAAATATACTGGTAGGTGTTCCCGGTGGAACGAGATAAGGTTCTTGGATACAGAAGGTTAATTAAGCCACACAAACCAGTATCTTGAAAAAAGATATAATTTATTACAACAGATAACAAGATATGGAAGAATAATAGTTACTTAGCTTCGGAATATAACATGGTTACACGATGCAGGAGCCTCCTCTCAGAATAGAGCTGGAACGAACAATATCCTAGCCACCAGCTGCAGTCTCTGGTCCAGGCATAGGGCAGGCCACTGGCAGCTTCTTTGTTCTTCGTTTATATAGTATCCTACTTGCATACCCATCTAACTCTTACTAATATGGGCATAAACCTACTTCAAACTACTTTATTGGTTAACTACTGATAAGGACTTCTTAAAACTTAACGCAAGCATACAACGCAGTAGCCAACGCCTTGTGGATTTATGGCCTGTCTGCTTTCCACATTCCTGTACAATTTCATGCCTGATACACCACTTCATGTCTGATACACACATAAGAACCATGAATAGAAATGGCTGTCAGTAGCCATTTTGCTATCCCAATACAGTAGGTTTATTGGTTCCAGACAAAAATTTACTTTAGTACCCTAGCATGTACTGTACATGACGTAGAAATACAGATTGTAAGCTCCACTGGAGCAGGGACTGGTTTGAATGGTTACATTTTCTCTGCAAAGCGATTAGAAAAAAAGATCTCTCTCAGGGCACAAACCTGAAAAGAGCAAGCCCTAGGGGTCAGAAGCACTGAGTTGCCCCAATGCACTCGTAGAAACAATGAATATTAGTATAAAAGTCTGCTGACCTCTTAGAGCTCAAACATGTGCAAACTAAGTCAAATGAGTATTAAAAACATTTAATAAAGCATAAAGTAGGACAGAATAATAGAATAGACAGCACATATATAAAAGGTAAAACAACACACCATATATATGTGTCATAAATAAATATATCATTCAAATGATACAGCATATATTCATAGACAAATGATGAGTCGTAAGTTCATAAATCGTTGGTAAAAAGTTGAAGGAAAGATCCTACCCAGCTGGAGAGGCGGAGCCACAAGTCTTAAATGCAAAGTGGGTCTGGACTACCCTGCATAGGCTCCAAAGGATTGTTCAGAATGGGTACAATATAACAGCCATTCCCGTTATATAAAACAGTATGAAGGTCTGCTCCGGGCAGAAAATCACAATGGGCCTGATTCCGCAAGGAACGCAGTTGCTAATACGCATGCAATCGGTCGATTAATTTTGCACTGCGCAATGGGAACTGCATTTGCGGAGGCTACGCAGACCCAGAGCTGAGTGATTGACAGGAAGTGCCGTTTGTGGGTGGTGACGGGGGGTGGTTGGGCAAACGCAGTTGAGCCTGTGCATTTCAATACCGTTGCAGGGACACTGCAGGCTCCTAATATACATGCTAACCACTGCTGCTGTGTCCGGGATTTGAACCATCTGACGGCTTGCATTGGACTATGTGCCGGGTCTCCCATGGAGCAAGGCTCCTGTCCCTGACAGCCATACGAGGTGAGCGGTCATAATTGCACCAGTCGGGTCATCAGCTGGGTCATCAGCTATACTTACTGTGGACCGCATTGGACTTTGTGCTGGGTCTCCCACTGAGCAAGGCTCCTACCGCTGGTGGGTAGAGTATATCTGGTGAGCGGCTTTATGTGTCATAGCCATTTCATACCTATAATACCATCACTATCTGTGGAGCGCTGCGGCAGGTAGATAGCAGGCTATCCTGATTTACTGGATTGTGGAGACATTAGAGACATACAGTATGTGACAGCCGCATGTTACACACACTGAAACTTTTACTACGAGATCCGAACCCACCTGAATTTCGGGGATCCGGGGCGATCCGAGCGATGCTCGAATCTCCCTGCCTGCCCCGGATCCCTCACCCGAGGCAAAACCTCGCGATGTTTTGTATTGAGTGGGCTTAACTCTGAATGGCTGAGAGAGCCGTCTGTCACGGCACCCCCGCTCTGCTGACACCGCCGGCACCCTGCATTGAGATCATCCCTGCACTGCCAACACAGTCAGCAAACCTGCACTGAGGACACCGCTGGCACCCCAACTCTGCCGACACCACCGGCACCCTGCATTGAGAATACCGCTGCACTGCCGACACAGTCAGCAAACCTGCACTGAGGATAACGCTGGCACCCCCGCACTGCCGACACAGCCAGCAAACCTGCACTAAAACCACCGCTGGCACCCCCACTCTGCCGACACAGCAAGCAAACCTGCACTAAAGACACCGCTTGCACCCCCGCACTGCCAACATCTCCGGTACCCTTCACTGAGGACACTGCCAGCACCGCAGCACTGCCATGCCATGTACAGAGGACACCGTCAGCAACCCCGCTCTGCCGACACTGCTGTCACAGTAAGTGCACTATTGGTGTATCCAACCCACACTGTATAACACACTGTATCCGTGTTGGAAATTAGAAGCTGAACTGCCACATGTTAGAGCCGCCCACTGTGTCACTTAGCTTAGTTAGTCAGCTAGCTGGATGCAACCTGTTGACCTTAACTAGATGAAGCAAATAATATTGTGAGGTTGTCAAAATTGATTGGAAATTACTGGAGATAAATGTTATTGACGTTAATTATACTGTAAAAAAACAGGCCCAATTTATGTGATTTTAGCTGTTTTTCTGATTTTTAAAGAAAAAATCCAGATCCAAAACCAAAACATGAAAACAAAACACAGAGGTGAGGTTTTTGCAAAACCAATCCAGATCCAAAACCAGGGGGGATCCAGATCCAAAACCAAACTCAAAACCAAAACACGGGGGTCGGCGCACATCTCTACTACTAAGTAACTAATAAACAATATTTGAATACCAGCTTATTATAGAGTCAATGTGCAGTTCATATCCATAGAAGCCACCATTAGAGCTAATATCTTATTGACATAAGCCGTAATAGGTGGGCACCCAGTAGCTACATTTTAAAATAAAATAATAAATAAGTAATTGAACTACAACTAATGTGAATCTCAGTATCACAACATACTGTGGGGTCTAGTTACTAAGCAGTGTTAGGAGACAGAGTGAAAAGTGATAAGAAAGTGATAAGGTGCCAGCCAATCAGCTCCCAACTGTCATTTTTCAAACACAGCCTGTGAGATGACAGTTGGGAGCTGATTGGCTGGCACCTTATCACTTTTCACTCTGTCTCCTAACACTGCTTACTAACTAGACCCCTGTATGTCTCTGGATTGTGGGAGGAATCCAGAGCAGGCAGAGGACACAAACTATAATAGGGCCTGAAACAAGTCTTCACTACAGTATGTATTAGAAATACTGTAAGCGGTTTGGTTTTACTGAAAACTGAACACACCCAAACTTTGTGGTTCCAAGTCGAACTAAGTACCGGCTTGGATCACTTTGGGGTTCCAAGTAGAACCAAGTCCCGGATTGGATCACTTCTGGGTTCCAAGTAGAACCGATTCTTGGCTCATGTCTTATTGCAAGTCGGATCTCAGATCTGAAAACCACGTCTAATGTGTTTTTGATTGCATGTAAATCCCTCCTTCGTGATTTCTGGTGCCAAAATTGATAAAAAAATTACTGGAAATGAATATTATTAAAGTTAATAATACTATAGGAACAAATACAGGTCAAAGTTACATGATTTTAGCTGCTTTTATCAATCCAAGCAATTGAAAACCAAACCTGAACCAAAACACTGGAGGGTGCTTTTGCCACGATGATGATTTAGAATCGAAACCAAATGTGCCTAATGTGCACAGAAGAGCAAAGTGAGGGTGATGTCAGGTTTATTTGAAGTGTAGTAGTTACTGGTAGTGCCGTACTCACTCTTATACACTGGTTGATCTGAATGGAGCAGAGTTTGAGAGGAGCATATACATCACCATCTGGTGATGTATGTAGGTAACTGAGCTTGCATATGCAGGATACGCTGTACAAGTAGGCCAGTATGTAGAATATTCTGGCAGGGCCCCTGGACATAGGTCGAACACGCCCGTGTTCCAATGTGGTGCTCATTCACAATGACAAGACCAAGACCGCAGAAGTCCAAATGGCGGTCATCTTGGCAAAGGAGAATGCTTTTGTTATGGAGCATTGATGGAGACAGCAGAGTAGTCTACTTCATATTTCAACACATATGGCACCTGGTCAGGTCCCAAATTGGTTACAAATAGGGCTTGGACAGTAGACCATGTGCATCACTTTTTTCTGCAATGTTCCTATTAGACCATCAGCCAATGGCGTCCCATCGCAGAATGATGCACCACATGATTGGTGCACTCTGGAACGGTGTACTCCGGGGGTGCCAGCGAGACCATTGTCCTCTGCACAATTGGCTGCCTGCGGCATATAATTTACATAGGGAGCTCCTCCTCTTTCTGCACATAGTGCACAAGTGCATGCCGCTGATTTCACTTCTACTCCTCTATTACAAGGTGTGTGGTTCCAGCTGCTGACTTTGTATTACCCAAAGTTTATTTACTCCCATTGGAATACTCATACTTTATTTTCATACATCACAGAATCAAAATGAATTTTATAAGAAATTCACTGATCAGCAGAAAATATTATGTAATCTCAATTAAAAAAAAATAATAATAACAACTCTAAATGCTCTAAATTAATTACAGAAATTACACGAGACTAAAGTGCTCATAACGTCTTTTTTTAATCTCATCTTTCAGTATTTAGTTTCCATCATTCAGACACATTCAATTTCTCACAGATGCTAAGAAAAAGCGACATAGCGCAAGATGAGAATATTATACTATTGAAGTAGAAGATCAGATCTGTAACCTGAGAGACACAGTAGCTTCCTCTGTATTCCAATTAATGAAAATAATTTACTTTTGTTTGATAGCTGCCGACGGCCTCAACTTATTCATCCTCAAACATTTGTGTTACATACGATTGTGAAATAGGTATCTCTCAGCAAAACGGGCTAATACTTTTTTTTCTACTTTTTTATATTTGCATTTAATTAAGAACTTATAGAGTTGTTGACTTTTTTTTCTTGTATTAAGTTGACATTGCAGAGAATTTTATGTTAAAATACTAGAATGCTTGCATAAGCTTGAGAATATATAAGCACACTGTTTTTTTATTGGAGCAATACTAGTTAGAGCTGGTTTGGTTTCGATAATTTATAATTGGTTGTTGCAATGTATCAATCAAGATAGCTAGCCTATTAGCTGCTCCATTTAGGCGGGGTTTAGCAGTGTTATATTAAGGCTGGAGGATGAGTTAACTTCCTCTTTCCACTCAATTTATTTGTCAATTGGTTTGTACTAATATATTGTGACTGGAATGTATTTTTTATGTGTTTTCTTCCAACAGGTGAGTCGCAGCTTGGCGGAAAGCAGTGCTCCTCGGTGGCTCAATTTAGCACAGTAGAGCTTGGCTAGCGTTCACCCTTTGAGAGAGGCGAGTCGGTCACTACTTTACGGGAGTACCAGGTCTCCATCCTAGGGAGGGGCCAGCACTATTTAAGGGGAAGTGGTACTACCCAGGATGGTTTGCGCACAGGGTGGAAACCCACCCCATTTTGGTAAATAATTCCTTATATGGGCTGTGGACCGAGGGAGCACTGCTTTTTCACCACCAGGATTAATTCTAATTTTACATTCCTTTGTCTGTGACCTTTTTTTTCCAATTTATACAGTTGTCATGTCGTTATTTATTATATAGTTTAAGCTTAAGATTGGTGTGAAAATAATAAAACTATGGGTGACTTAATCAGTGGCAAAAAAAAATGGAATAAAACATTCTGATTCCATGATGTATAAAAATAAAATGAAAAGTGGAATTATTATTATTATTATTATCCTGCAATAGCGATTAAAACACTCAAAATAAGCAACAGAGAGTCAGCAGTCAAGTGTTAGGTACCCTTGTGGGGAGAAAGGAGTAGACGAAAGTATAAGGAGAAGCACATGAAGGTAGTGCGCCCTGCTCATGAGAGCTTACATTCTAAAGGGGATGGGCAGACAAACAGGCGTGACACAGATAGGGTAAACAGCATAAAGTGGGTTAGGATGAGAGCTTGAAGGCCTTGATGAAGTAGTGGGTCTTGAGAGCCCGTTTGAAGATTTGTAGAGAGGTGGAGAGTCTGATAGGGGGAGGGCGAGATTTCCAGAGGTAGAGAGCAGTGCAGGAAAAATCTTGGAGGCGGGAGTGGGAGGAAGTAATGAGTTGGAGGGAGAGAAGGCATGCATTTGTTGAGCGAATAGAATGGGCGGGAGTGTGAAGGGAGATGAGTTCAGAGATATAAATGGAAGAGGATTGGGTGAGGGCTTTGTAGGTGAGTGTAAGAAGGGGAAGAGGAGCCAGTGTAGGGCTTGAAGGAGAGGGGATGCATATGTAAAACGTTTGGAGAGGACAATGAGCCAAGCAGCAGCATTGAGAACAGATTGTAGTGGAGAGAGCTGGGAGTCTGGGAGGCCAGATAGGAGAAGGTTACATTAGTCTGATCTGGCAGATGACCAGTAAGTGGATGAGGGTTTTAGTAGCATCCAGGGGGAGACGGTCTAACCCTGGAAATATTTTTGAGATGGAAATGGCAGGACTGCGAGAGGTGCTGAATGTGTGATTTGAAGGAGAGGGAGGAGTCCAGGATAACTCCAAGACAGCGCATTTTGGGGCAAGAAGAGATAGTTGTGCCATCAATTGATATGATGAAATTGTGGGAAGTGAGGTTATGCAAGAGGGTGGGAAGATGGTCAGCTCAGTCTTAGACATGTTAAGTTTAAGAAAGTGCTGGGACATCCAGGAAGACATAGCAGAGAGACAGTTAGAAATACGGGTAAGGAGAGAGTGGGAGAGGTCAGGGGAGGAAAGGTAGATCTGAGTATCAACAGCTTAGAGACAATATTTGAGGTCAAAAGAGTTGACGAGTTCACCTAAAGAGTATATATATAAGAAGATTATCAAGGGTCAAACAACAGAACCTTGGGGAATGCCCAGTGTTAGTGGAAGTGGGGGGAGAGGAGTCATGAGAGGAGACAGAGAAGAAATTATCAGATAGGTAGGAGGACAGCCAGGAGAGGGCAGTGCCATGTAGACCAAGGGAGTGAAGGACTTGTAGGAGGAGAGGGTGGTCTACAGTGTCAAACACAGCAGAGAGGTCAAGGAGAATGAGCAGAGAGTAGTGGCCCTTGGATTTGGAAGCAAGGAGGTCATTGCAGACTTTCGTGAGGGCATTTGCAGTGGAGTGGAGAGAACAGAAGCCAGATTGAAATGAGTCAAGGAGGGAGTGGGCGGAATGAAAGGTGGTAAGGCGGTTGTAAACAATATGCTCAAGGAGATTGGAAGCAAAAGGGAGGAGAGAGATGGGTTGGTAGTTGGAGAGTATGTTAGGATCAAGGGTAGGTTTTTTAAGAATGGGGGAGAAAGGGCATGTTTGAATACAGAAGTGCCAGGTGATAGGGATAGATTGAGGAGGTGGGCAAGATGGGAACAGGCAGAAGGAGAGAGGTAGCAGAGAAATTGGAAGGGATAGGGTCAAGGAGGGAGATGAAAGGAGGGGAGGACCAGAATGAGTCCTGACTACCTCTCCAGATACAGGGGATTAGGATATCTGAGTTGGTGAGGCAGATGGGGAGGGGTGGTAAGGGAAAGGAGGGGCAGGAGTGCTGAGGATCTGGTGGGATATGATGTCCTGATGTATGGAGTCAATTTTAGATGTAAAGTAGGTGGCAAAGTCAAAAGACAGAGAGCGAGGAGGAGAGGCAAGGAGGGGGAGGACAGAGGAGGGAGTTGAAAGTGGCAAAGAGATGCTGGGGGTTTGAGGACTGGGAGATAAGATTCCTGAAATATGACTGTTTGGAGAGGACAGCACTGTAGGATGAGAGAATACATTTTAAATGTAGGAAGTCTGCCTTAGAGCGTGATCTCCTCCACTGCTGCTTGGCGATTTGTGAACACTTTTGCAGGTATCTGGTGCATTTGGAATGCCAGGGTTGAGATGTGGATCTGCGAGGGTGAGTAGTAATCACCGGAGTCAAGAGCAGAGGTGAGGGAGTCATTGTACAGGGAAGTGGCTTGTTCAGGGCAGGAGAGAGAAAGGATAGGGGAAAGAAGTGAGTCCAGCAGGGAGGAATAAGAAACAGTGTCAATAACCTCATTGTCACGCTTAGTAATGGTAGCCTTAGGAGGTCCAATCTGCGTTCCATGGAGGTAACTATTAGATCCATATCAAACATTATGTGCTGCTGTGCGAATCCTAATTACCTGACTTACTTACAACATGGTCACATGGATGAGTATTAGATACAGATTGATAACAGAGAGTTACTATGACTTTAGTCAACCACATCTTAAAATCATAATATAAATTTACTTCGTGCTGGGGTTCAAGTTGGTTTTGCATGTCACACAAACTCCATAGGTTGTTACCAGACACGGGGTAAAATGCGAACAGCAGATGACCACTATAGGTCTGTGTGTTATCTATTGACGTCATTGAAAATCCAGGGTGAAGAACCATCTAGGTGAATGGCATGGAGCTGGAGAGGTAACCACAAGCCGCTGTAAAGGGTGATGACCAAGGGACACCCCATCGGCTGCCACAATATAGGTCAGTTGCAGATTGAATGGTGAGTGACGACCAGCATGGAACACTCAGGCTTGGAGGGGTAATCCGGTTACCTCTCCAGCTCCGTGCCATTCACCTAGATGGTTCTTCATCATGGATACAATTATTAAAGAACAATGGACACTTTGTTACCACCACAGGTACTACTCATTTACCCACTTCTGAGTTACATATGTTGCAACTGTTGCACTTAAATACTTACCAAGCTACAGACTATTGATCTATTGTCCGGGATACAGTACAGCTTGACCAAATTCTACTAAAATACCATTATCAATTTATATTCATCTGCTATTTATTTCATTTATCATTCATTGTCTATCAGATTTTTATGTGTTTCATTTCATGCCTAGTCATTTATGTTATTTATATGTAATTATTTATTCATTATTCTATCAATTAAATATTTTTACTCTGCATCAGCGTGGTATTTTCTCCTTTTATGCTTTGTGTTGCAATATCTCCCCTTTCTATTTACAGCTGCAGTGACAGTTTCTAATAGTGTATATTTAAGCGCTTAGGTTTTTTCCCCCATTTCTCTGTGTTTATTAGAGAGGTCAGAGTTGAAAGGCCAGACGGGTTCAAGCTGACAGTCACAGCCTACCTAAGTATTGTAGCTGACTGTGTGCATCCCCTTAAAGGCCACATTCTGGCCATCTTCAAAAGGTTACTTCAAGCAGGATTTTCATGTCAAAAACAGCTATAATGTAAACATCCTTATGCATAGTATAATGTAAACATCCTTATTAAAGTTTACTCTCTCTTTCTAATCCACCCTATACAAAGATCTAATACAAAGATCTGATAGAAATAAATATTTGCATCCAAAAAGTAACGAACTGCTAAAATATTCAAGGTTTTTATTATTATTTATTAACATTTACTTATATACAGTAGAACCACAATATTCCATTGCTCTTTACAATTGGTAACAAAACAGCTAAAAAACAAGATTGGCTAATAACAGGAAAGCAGGTAAGAGGGCCCTGCTCGCAGGCTTACAATAGACCATTCAGGTCTATTTATTAAGCCTTGGATTGATATAAAGTCAACAGAGATAAAGTACCAGCCAATCAGCTCTTAACTGTCATTTTTCAAACACAGCCTGTGACATGGCAGTTAGGAGCTGATTGGCTGGTACTTTATCTCAGTTCAGCCCCTGCACCCTCCATTTGTCGGGCGCCCGCTGAGTGTGTTATCAGCGGGCGCCCGGCTTCTATTCAAACCCCCGGTGGCAGCCAGAGGACGGAGCTCCCTCCATCTTCCGGGTACCACAGTGCACTATGGGAGTGACATCATGACGTCACTCCCATAGTGCTGAGAAGCGGACGCCGGGGACGGACGGCAGCAGCACTGGAGCATGGATAATGGTAAGTGTTTTTTTTTTTTGTGTGTTTGTGCGCGTGCGGGTGGGGCCTCACTACAGGGGGCAACTACAGGGGGCTCACTACAGGGGTCAACTACAGGGGCAACTACAGGGGGCATCTACTGGGGGCAACTACAGGGGGCTCACTACTGGGGGCAACTACAGAGGGCTCACTACTGGGGGCAACTACAGGGGGCTCACTACTGGGGGCAACTACAGGGGGCTCACTACTGGGGGCAACTACAGGGGGCTCACTACTGGGGGCAACTAAAGGGGGCAACTACAGGGGGCTCACTACTGGGGGCAACTACAGGGGGCTCACTACTGGGGCAACTACAGGGGGCTCACTACTGGGGCAACTACAGGGGGCTCATTAGTGGGGGCAACTACAGGGGGCTCACTACTGGGGGCAACTACAGGGGGCTCACTACATGGGGCAACTACAGGGGGCTCACTACTGGGTGCAACTACAAGGGGCTCACTACAGGGGGCAACTACTGGGGGCTCAATACTGGGGGCAACTACAGGGGGCTCACTACTGGGGGCTCACTACTGGAGGTTCTGCATAGGGGGACCACTACTTGAGGCACTGCATAGGGGGACCATTACTGCGGGGCACTACATAGGCGGGCACTGCATAGTGGGACCACTACTGGGGGCATTGTATAAAAGGAGCTGCATAGGGGGGGCGGCAGCAGCTGGGGCTGGCATAGGTGCTGGGGGGTGGTACATTTTAATTTGGGGGGGGGCACCAACATTTATCCTGCCTCCGGGCACCTGGGATGAAGTTATGCCACTGATAAGACCGTCACCTCTGGGTCATACCTGTGATCCTAAAGCATTCCATTAAGTATTCTTTTGCTATCCCTAACCCTGATCCCTACCTATCCAATGTGATATGGACTCATGGATATATAGACTATAACAGTATTTCAGGTACTGTATGTTCACTTCGGGACCTCGTGTTTCAGAAATACTGTCTATAATAAGCAGAAACTCCTGTGCCAAAGAGCTTTCAGTATGTGCATAGGTGCAGGACCTTATATGTATAAAGAGATCTAAAGTGTAATAATGAAATATGATATTTCATGGGTATTAAAATAAGGTAAATGCAATAATAAAAATGATAAAAGAAAACAAACTAATGTGGAGGCTGGAGCAACGTGCTGGCATAGAAACAGTAAAAACAATAAATACTTATAGATAATAAACAATATACATAAAA
Organism: Taudactylus pleione; assembly: GCA_031769625.1. NCBI lineage: Eukaryota > Metazoa > Chordata > Amphibia > Anura > Myobatrachidae > Taudactylus > Taudactylus pleione. Next base: position 1,083,803 of record JAUIMM010000650.1, on the reverse strand, counting down.
TAGCAAAACACTCTGGAGACAGTGCTGGTTGTTAGCATCAGTATATTTGTAAAATAAAAGTTTGTTTGAAAAAAGTAATCATGCTATACTGTATTTAGTCATTTTAGTGCAATAAAAAACAGTCAAGCATTCGCGGTGTCCCTTCATTCTTAGTACACTGCCGTGATGGAGTATTGTGATTTGTTTTTAATACACATTATAAATAGTCTCCATGATATTGCCATCCCTGAAAATGCTTCAGCGATGCGCACAGCTCCCATACTTGGCATCAAGTATTATTCTTCTGTGGTTTTCGGTAACTGTGATTAATCCCCCATGGTCCGTAATTTTATTAAATGCAAAAAGCAGAATTCATCGCCTGGCATGTAAAGCAGTAATTAGGGGTTTTCAATTGGACTGAATTCCTACAACAATAAAATCATATAACCGAACTATAATAAAGTTTCCCCCACCCCAAAAAAATAAACAAATAAAAAAATAGTGCAAAGATAAAGAAACCGCCAGACAAAAAACACATTTTCTGCTCTTATTACATCCAAGAACCCCGGAGGCGAGATATCAACACAAGATATTGCTAGAATCTGTTACAGCTAATCCTTATCAGGGTGCTGGCAAATTTAAGGACTATGGGCCTGATTCAGCAAGGAACGCACAGATGCAGACGCACGCAATCGACTGATTGTTGCGTATTGCGCATGTGTAAGCATCGCAGTGCACGTGGGCGAACTAACTTCTGCAATGGGAACTGCGTTTGCAGAGGCTACGCACACCCAGAGCACAGTGATTGACAGGAAGTGCCGTTTGTGGGTGGCGATGGGGGAGGTCGGGCGAACGCAGGCATGCCTGTGCGTTTGGTATGGCATTTTATGGGCGTGAATATTTAAGCCCTTTCAGCGACGTACAAAGCCTGAGGTCTTGTTGCATGCAAGAAGTGGCAAAAATCCTGCGTGAAGTCAGGTCAAACATTGTTATGCTAATGTGTTCGATGGTTCTCGATGTTACCGATATTTCCGCTGTCTTGCGTGGTATAACAGGATGCACGTTAAGGGAAGTGGATGGTATTATGTAGTGCTGGGAGTAAGCTTGTTCTGCGTGCGTATGCATTTATTAGCATATAATCGCAGCGGATGGGTGTGGGTGTCTGCTTCCGTGCGTTCTTTGCTGAATCAGGCCCAATATTTCTTCATCTATATTTTACTTCTGCTAGAGATAAAGTCATATCGGTAGATAATGTTAATCTGATATGACATTGAACCATTTCTTCTATTACCTATTAAATTGTAAGCTCTTGGAGCAGAACCCTCGCTCATTTTTTTTGAATATTCCTGTTTTAAATAACAGACTCATTTATGTAGTGCAAACTGTCTGCGGCGTAATCCTTTTGGGTGGCACTGTGCACCTTGAATTTTGCAAGGTGCAGCTTTGTTTAACCGTCCAATGGGAGGCATTGAGATTGCAAAGTAAGCATTAGATGTACTAATTTTCTATAACAATCACATTAGATTTTTGCAAAGCAAGACAGTTAACACAAGATAAAAGGGTAAAGAAGACAGTGTCGGATTACATATGGGGCCCCCACACATGGTCAGATTGGCCCACCAAGGAACAGGGGGGATGCCCAAATCCCGAGCACATGCATCCAGCAGCACCTGTTGCCGTACACAGCATTCATATTGGCTCTCGAGTCCCTTATGCATAACATCACATCATTGATGCTTAAGGGAGCCAATAGCCGCTCTGCCTATCTACAATTATTTTGGGAGGATAGAGAATGAGTGCAAAGTCAGCAGCAGCACGCGACATGCAAAGTGAGTAGCAGTAAGAAAGCATAATGTAAACAGGGGGTGCTGCAGGGAGGATAATGTGAACTTGGGGCAATACAGAGAGGCATAATGAAGACTGGGGTGCTATAGTTAGATATAATGGGAAGTTTCTGTTTCTGAATGCACAGTTTGGTCTACTGCCTTATTCATTTTAATTTTTTTTGCACCTCTTCTAGACTCTGAGTGAAAAGGTCTTGCATCATCATGAGAGGCAGAAGATGCCTCAATGACAGTTGCAGAACCACCAGTCAGAAATAAAAGCCACTGAGTGTGGTGAATGGCATTTTGGCAATTTTATGTTTATCAGCAGCAAACTTTCCCTTTATTAGAGGTGTTTTTTTCTTTACCACTGTATATTTTTTTTTGGTTTTAAATGCCCTGATTTAGACCCTCTGTGCCCTTGAGCACCGGCTTCAGTAGATGACACTGAAGGACTAGAGTAGTCGTCATCATGACTGGTGGCAGTAGCTGCAGCAACAGTATTTGGTTGCTCTTTTCTAAACTGATCGTTATCCATTTTTCAATTCACATATCACTGCGTAGAGTCACAGGGCTAATAGATGCATGTGAAGTGCACTAGGAGAAAGTGCAGCAAACAGTACAAACAACAGAACTTAAATATATATATTTTTATTATTTTTTATTTATTTTTTTTTAATTTGCAGCTCGGGTTAAACTACGTGGATCACAGGGCGTATAGATGTCATGATTGGTGTCTGTGAGTTACCTGTCTCAGGTGGTGATCGGGTTTCAACGGAGGCCGGCATGACTGGAATCACAGATAATGTAGATAGCTCTATTTCTAAGACTTGTGTAGCAGTGAAAACTGCCTTTGATGAAAAATGACAGGAACTGGAGGGACCGGACTGGGACTGGCAGGAAGACTTGTTGAATTGAACTGATGAACTAAGAACTTGACTCTGGATTGGAACAACGTGGACTGAACTGATGCGCTTGGAACTTGACTCTGGACTGGAACAACGTGGACTGAACTGATGAGCTTGGAACTTGACTCAGGACTGGAATGTGACAATGGCTGAAGGGAAGTCAGGTAATGCTGAGACGAGGGCTAAACAGGGTAATCTGGAATTACTATGACAAAGGCTAGAACTCAGGTGCAGGCTGAACAGGATAATTGGAAATAACAGGTTTCAGGAAGGATTGGGTAGGTTTGGGAATTTGCAGGCTGGACAGGATAATTGGAAATAACAGGTTTCAGGAAGGAATGGGTAGGTTTGGGAATTTTAGGTTCAGGGAGGGAATAGGTAGGGAACAGGGGCAGGAGTTGATCCACAGCAGGAAGCAAGGCAGGGTAACACGATGCAAGTTTACAGAGTGCCAGGGACCAACCAGGAGTAGGACTAGCAGCAGAGCACAGGCCAGGTATTGCTGTAACAGGACGTCTGGATGCCAGGTATTACTGTAGCAGGTTTTCGGGATGCACCAGAGGTTGCTGTCAGCAGGCTTACTGGATTGCCAGGTTTGGATGTAACAGGTTTTCTGGAAGCACCGGGGGTTGCTGCCAGCAGATTTACTGGATTGCCAGGTACAGCTGAAACAGGTTTTCTGGATAGCGCCAGGGATTGCTGTAGCAGGTTTCAGGGACAGACTTGAATGCATGAACCATACACCACGGGAAGACGAGATGTTCAGGCCCAGAATGCTATCAGGAGAGGATATATATACCATGGGTCTGGCAGCAATTGGTGGATACGGACAGGTGGTCTGGTAGTAGCATTCTGAGTGGTGGAAGGCACAACATGCAGAGGGAGTATTCATCTCTGCAGCTCTGAGAATGAGAACCACACCTGTGATTCCAATCAGGGCTAGCAGTGCTCACAGACAGAGGAGAGACCAGGTGCAATAATCAGAGCAAATCCTCCAGGCAAATTACACACACAGATCCATGGGGAAGCTGACAGGGGTAAGTCTCAAGGCAAAAAGGTGACAACTAGACAGGGTCGTGACAGTACCCTCCTCTTTATGGGTGGACTCCGGGCACCAAAACAAAAACTTTCAGACATCTTCCCAATTCTCAATTTCTTGGGATACTTGGAGTGGAAAGTCTACAAAGGAGATAGTTCAAGACTTTTGCCGATTCTTCTTTTTGCTGCGAGAATGTTTTGTGCCAACCAACGGACAAGGAATCTTTGGTAACTCCTGTGGAAATATGTGGTTGGGAAGGACAGGATCAGAATTTTGGGAGGAACAGTAGCAGAAAGGGGACAAGGAGGTGTGTGCACAAGTCATGTTCTGGGTTACAGATTCAAAAGTGCTGCTCTCTTGGGATGCCTGGAATTCGGCACGCTGGCCCTTGAAAACTTGACCTTGTTCGGATTTCAGAGGAGTGAAGGACGAATTCTTGGTAGCACAAACAGAGTGCTTGGACAATATTTTGGAACTGAGAACTTCGCTAAAATTTTGGTTTACTGGGTAAGGACCAAATTTTTTGACAAAAGCTTCACTGAAAGTCTTTATATTTTGAAGCATTGGATCTTTGGAGTTGTAAGTAGGGGCAACCCAGTCCCAAGCTTTACCTTGAAAAGATGAGATAACAAACTCTACAATATTAGTAAACTTGACTCCACATGGCAGAGAAGAATTCATCATACCGAAGCATTGTTTCAATAAAGTATAGTATTGAGATAAGTCTCCATCAAAATAAATGCATGGTGAAGTATCTGACGAATCCTGTGTGTTCAAGGATTGTGGAGCACTTTCAGGTGCCTGGCAGGAGGAAATTTGAGGATGCTCCGATTGATGAGGAGTCGAAATAACTGAAGCTGACCGATGTTCGGAATTCGGACCAATTGATGGAACTGGAAGGAATCCTGGGGAGCTAGAGACAGTAGCATCAACAATCAAAGCTGAGAACAGGCTACAGAGATTATCATCTGCAATCACTCAGATCAGCTGTTTGGATTTTAAAAAGTATGTTACCCTTTCTACAAGCTGCATAGTCTAACTAGTGCTTTGCAATCACTCAGATCAGCTGTTTGGATTTTAAAAAGTATGTTACCCATCTCCATCTAGCAAGCAACATATTGTTCTTACATTTCTGCATAATGGAATTTATTTCTGTTAGCAAAGATTTAGATGTAATGACTTGATTGTATTTTGTATTACCTGGGTGGGGGATGTTGTTCAGTGATGCCTAGTTTATGGTAGGATACTGCTTGTGTTTACACAAACCCAGTTCCAAATTTCTTCATTGATTAGTTAGCATTTGTGCTCAGCTGTAGCATGTCTCAATCAGACTTTCTTTAAGTTTAGAATCAGTATAGAGGCAGCCGTGGATGTCGATGGCAGTCGTGTATTATAAGCACTAAGTGTGTTATAACACAAAGTGTAATTATATAACAGTTAAAAAAAACAGTTGAACAAACATTGAACAACATCTACGACAAGGTAATAACAATATCATTCCTTACCAGTAGTTTGTGTGTTGTACATTATTGAATGTATTGAAAAAATGTATCAGAAACTTCTATTAATGATCTCACTCCATGGAATCATCTCTAAGACTACTACATCCTTTACTCTCCCTGCAGCTCATCCTTCTGTACATATTGCTGCCTCATTACTTTCCTCTTCTCTTACAAACACATATGAGCTTTTAACTTATCTATACACATTGACAATAACATCCACAACCTCTCGCCATAACAAACATTCAGACAAAACCAACAAATATATTTATATCTCGCTCCTGTTACTTCTATTAGCTGGTGACATATCTCCAAATCCAGGCCCAACCCACATGCCACACCCACAACGAACTATAAATCCAGCTAACCTCATAAACATTGCATGCCTCCCTTCACCATCCAAGTCACTAAAATGTGCCTTATGGAATGCACGCTCTGTCTGCAACAAACTAACATCCATCCATGATCTCTTTATTTCAACTAACCTCAACCTTCTGGCAATAACAGAAACATGGCTAACACAATCAGACACTGTCTCCCCTGCTGCACTTTCACATGGTAACCTACACTTCTCACACACCTCCAGGCCTAGTAATTGTAAAGGAGGTGGGGTAGGAATATTACTCTCCCAATCTTTCACATTCACAGTTCTCCCACAGGTACCTTCACTCACATTTACATCATTTGAAGTACATTCTATCAGGACTTTCACCCCTTTCTCTCTGCGAGTTGCTGCTATTTATTGCCCGCCTGGGCCACCGCAACAATTTCTGGAACATTTTTCAGCCTGGCTCCCTCACTTCCTATCCTCAGACATCTCCACCATCATTATGGGTGATTTCAATATCCCCATTGACAGTCCACAATCTCCTCATGCCTCCAAACTACTCTCTCTAACCTCCTCTCTTGGCCTCTCCCAATGGACTGACTCCTCTACTCATAGGGAGGGCCACTGCCTTGATCTTGTATTTACCAGACTATGCTCAGTTTCTGATTTCACTAATGCTCCTTTCCCTCTCTCAGATCACAACATTATCACCTGCACACTCTCCTCCATTACATCAACCTCAATGTCAGTGAAATCAACCAAACCTCCTAAAACCCGCAGAAATATTAATGTGATTAACTTTCAACAACTATCTACCTCTCTCCAACAACTTTCACCAATTTCTACATTCACTTCTCCTGAGACTGCTGCATCACACCTAAACCAGATTCTAGTAAAAGCCCTCGATGAAGTAGCTCCAGCTACCCATCACACTCTGCGTAGACTTAGACGTCAACCGTGGCATTCTAACTTAACAAGGCATCTACTAAAACTCTCACGTAAAGTAGAACGCCAGTGGCGAAAGTCTCGCACTCCAAGTGACTTCCTCACATATAAGTCTATCTACAACTCTTATCGTACTGCTCTGGACACTGCCAAGCAAATATATTTCCAATCTCTTATCTCTGCTCAAGCCTCTAACCCCAAATGACTTTTTAATACATTTAAACTGCTTCTTACCCCTCCCTCACCCAAGCCACCTGCTACTATCTGTGCACAAGATCTTGCTTCCTATTTCAAGGACAAGATTGATAATATTCGAAATGAAATGTTATTCTCTTCCTCAGCTAGTGACCTTCTCAATTCCCTACCTGAACCCTCTGGCACATTCTCTTCATTTGACCCCACAAATGAAGATGAAGTATCTACACTCTTCTCATCCTCCTACTCTACTACCTCTCCTCTAGATCCTATACCCTCACAAATTAGTAAAGCTCTGTCTCCTGTGCTCATCCCAACCCTAACTAAAATCTGTAATCTCTCTCTTTCTACTGGCATCTTTCCATCACTGTTCAAGCATGCAGTGATTACTCCCATTCTGAAAAAACAAAATTCTGACCCTAACACTCTCTCTAATTACCGTCCTATCTCCCAGCTCCCATGCCCCTCCAAGCTACTGGAGAGACTTGTCTACACCCGCCTCACACACTTTCTTAACACCCACAACTTATTGGATCCACTTCAGTCTGGCTTCCGTTCCCAGCACTCCACAGAGACAGCACTGACTAAGGTAGTGAATGATTTGGTCACTGCCAAGGCTAAAGGCCATTACTCACTCCTAATTCTTCTAGATCTCTCTGCTGCTTTTGACACTGTTGACCACTCTCTTCTCGTACAAACATTACAATCCCTAGGTCTTAAGGACACAGCTCTTTCTTGGTTCTCTTCCTACCTATCTGATCGCTCTTTTTCTGTTCGTTTTTCTGATTCTGCCTCCTCTTCGCTACCTCTATCAGTTGGAGTACCGCAAGGCTCTGTCTTAGGTCCTTTGCTATTCTCAATCTATACCACCTCTCTTGGCAAACTAATCCGCTCTTTTGGATTTCAGTACCATCTGTATGCGGATGATACTCAAATCTACCTATCCTCTCCAGATTTATCACCATCTGTATTGGTCCGTGTCACTGAATGTATTTCTGCCATTTCATCTTGGATATCATCTCGCTACCTGAAACTTAATATTTCTAAAACAGAATTAATTATATTTCCACCGGCCAATAACAGTTACCAATCTGATCTCTTTATCACTGTTGATAACTCAACAATCCACCCCACCCCACAAGCTCGCTGCCTTGGTGTCATCCTTGATTCTGAACTGTCCTTTGTTCCCCACATTCAATCTGTCTAAAAATCATGTTACATACATCTAAAAAACATATACAAAATTCGACCATATCTCACACAAGACACTGCAAAAACTCTAATCCATGCACTCATTATTTCCCGCATTGACTATTGCAATAGTCTCCTTACTGGTCTTCCCAAAAACAGGCTATCGCCATTACAATCCATTATGAATGCAGCTGTGAGGCTTATCTTCCTTGCCAAACGTTCATCGTCTGCTGCCCCGCTCTGTCAGTCCCTCCATTGGTTGCCGGTTTTCTACCGTATTCAATACAAAATACTGTTACTTACACATAAGGCCATTAACCGAATTACACCAACATACATCTCTTCACTCATCTCAAAATATCTCCCAACCCGACCTCTCCGCTCAGCACAAGATCTGCGTCTCTCATCCCCACGCATTACTTGCTCCCATTTACGGTTACAGGACTTTCTTCGGGCTGCACCCACTCTATGGAATGCCTTACCACACACAATAAGACTTACCTCTACTCTTCAGTCCTTCAAGCGTTCCCTGAAAACTCACCTCTTCAGACAAGCTTATCAGATTCCAGAACTGACCACATAGCTTCCATGTCTTATTACAGTCCACACATAACCTCACATATTGTCTTTCTTTCACATACTCCTGACATTTTGCCGACATTCCTGTGTGACTGGATCATGCAGCCAACCAAGGAACTCTGCATTCTGGCCGGACCAAATTGCAATATATATAGCACCTATCCTTGTGTATCAATGCCTATTTCCCTATAGATTGTAAGCTTGCAAGCAGGGCCCTCTTACCTCTATGTCTGTCAGTTATTACCCTGTTTTGTTCTATCAATGTTTCCAATTGTAAAGCGCAATGGAATATGCTGCACTATATAAGAAACTGTTAATAAAATAAATAAAATAAATCTTCTGAAACGATATTTGCAGGAGACACTGAACAGGAAACTCGTGCCCCTTCCTGGGGCACGAGACTTGAAACCCCCTCCTGGGGCACGAGACTTGAAACCCCCTCCTGGGGCGCCAGACTTGAGATCCCCTTCTGGGGCTGCTGACTGGAGTCCCCTGCTGGGACAAGCAGAATCCAGGCTGAGACCGGAACGGGCAGAATCCGGGCTGGGACCGGAACGGGCAGAATCCGGGCTGGGACCGGAACGGGCAGAATCCGGGCTGGGACCGGAACGGGCAGGATCCGGGCTGGGACCGGAATGGGCAGGATCTGGGCTGTGACCGGAATGGGCAGGATCCGGGCTGGAGCCGGAACGGGAAGGATCCGGGCTGGAGCCGGAACGGGCACTGAGACGTTGACAGTTGGAACCACTGCTGGAGTTGCAAAGGAAACAGTCTTTAATGAAGTGGTCAGAACTCCCACAATAGAGGCAGAGCTGTAAATCTTTGCACTGCTGGCGTTCGGCCACAGAGAGCTTGGGGCGTGGGTAACTACGATGTCTGACATTACTTGGTTCAGAAGAATCCTTGTTTCTTAGGGATTCCAAAGCAGAGGTTTTAGTCGAGACAGAGGCAGCTCTAAGAAATTCAGGAATTATCTGAAAAATGTTGCTGAGTAGAGCCTGAAGCTGTTCCAGCAGTCGATGGAAGGTAGTTAGGGGTTCAGGTAAGGTTTGGGTAACTTCTAGCCGGTTATTCAGGATTTGCAAAAGCTGTAGCACTTGATGCTGTACGGCCTCCTGTGAATCCAAACGGGTGACCAGGTTACGGAAAGCATCTAGTCCCTTAATAGGTGCTTGATCCGCCACCATCGTTGGGCCTGAACATTCTGTCATGATTGATGTCTGTGAGTTACCTGTCTCAGGTGGTGATCGGGTTTCAACGGAGGCCGGCATGACTGGAATCACAGATAATGTAGATAGCTCTATTTATAAGACTTGTGTAGCAGTGAAAACTGCCTTTGATGAAAAATGACAGGAACTGGAGGGACCGGACTGGGACCGGCAGGAAGACTTGTTGAATTGAACTGATGAACTAAGAACTTGACTCTGGACTGGAACAACGTGGACTGAACTGATGAGCTTGGTACTTGACTCTGGACTTGAACAACGTCTACTGAACTGATGAGCTTGGAACTTGACTCAGGACTGGAACAACGTGGACTGAACTGATGAGCTTGGAACTTGACTCAGGACTGGAATGTGACAATGGCTGAAGGGAAGTCAGGTAATGCTGAGACGAGGGCTAAACAGGGTAATCTGGAATTACTATGACAAAGGCTAGAACTCAGGTGCAGGCTGGACAGGATAATTGGAAATAACAGGTTTCAGGAAGGATTGGGTAGGTTTGGGAATTTGCAGGCTGGACAGGATAATTGGAAATAACAGGTTTCAGGAAGGAATGGGTAGGTTTGGGAATTTTAGGTTCAGGGAGGGAATAGGTAGGGAACAGGGGAAGGAGTTGATCCACAGCAGGAAGCAAGGCAGGGTAACACGATGCAGGTTTACAGAGTGCCAGGGACCAACCAGGAGTAGGACTAGCAGCAGAGCACAGGCCAGGTATTGCTGTAACAGGATGTCTGGATGCCAGGTATTACTGTAGCAGGTTTTCGGGATGCACCAGAGGTTGCTGTCAGCAGGCTTACTGGATTGCCAGGTTTGGCTGTAACAGGTTTTCTGGAAGCACAAGGGGTTGCTGCCAGCAGATTTACTGGATTGCCAGGTACAGCTGAAACAGGTTTTCTGGATAGCGCCAGGGATTGCTGTAGCAGGTTTCAGGGACAGACTTGAATGCATGAACCATACACCACGGGAAGATGAGATGTTCAGGCCCAGAATGCTATCAGGAGAGGATATATATACCATGGGTCTGGCAGCAATTGGTGGATACGGACAGGTGGTCTGGTAGTAGCATTCTGAGTGGTGGAAGGCACAACATGCAGAGGGAGTATTCATCTCTGCAGCTCTGAGAATGAGAACCACACCTGTGATTCCAATCAGGGCTAGCAGTGCTCACAAACAGAGGAGAGACCAGGTGCAATAATCAGAGCAAATCCTCCAGGCAAATTACACACACAGATCCATGGGGAAGCTGACAGGGGTAAGTCTCAAGGCAAAAAGGTGACAACTAGACAGGGTCGTGACTGTACCCTTCTCTTTATGGGTGGACTCCGGACATCAAAACAAAAACTTTCAGACATCTTCCCAATTCTCAATTTCTTGGGATACTTGGAGTGGAAAGTCTACAAAGGAGATAGTTCAAGACTTTTGCCGATTCTTCTTTTTGCTGCGAGAATGTTTTGTGCCAACCAACGGACCAGGAATCTTTGGTAACTCCTATGGAAATATGTGGCTGGGAAGGACAGGATCAGAATTTTGGGAGGAACAGTAGCAGAAAGGGGACAAGGAGGTGTGTGCACAAGTCATGTTCTGGGTTACAGATTCAAAAGTGCTGCTCTCTTGGGATGCCTGGAATTCGGCACGCTGGCCCTTGAAAATTTGACCTTGTTCGGATTTCAGAGGAGTGAAGGACGAATTCTTGGTAGCACAAACAGAGTGTTTGGACAATATTTTGGAACTGAGAACTTCGCTAAAATTTTGGTTTACTGGGTAAGGACCAAATTCTTTGACAAAAGCTTCACTGAAAGTCTTTATATTTGGAAGCATTGGATCTTTGGAGTTGTAAGTAGGGGCAACCCAGTCCCAAGCTTTACCTTGAAAAGATGAGATAACAAACTCTACAATATTAGTAGACTTGACTCCACATGGCAGAGAAGAATTCATCATACCGAAGAATTGTTTCAATAAAGCATAGTATTGAGATAAGTCTCCATCAAAATAAATGCATGGTGAAGTATCTGACGAATCCTGTGTGTTCAAGGATTGTGGAGCACTTTCAGGTGCCTGGCAGGAGGAAATTTGAGGATGCTCCGATTGATGAGGAGTCGAAATAACTGAAGCTGACCAATGTTCGGAATACGGACCAATTGATGGAACTGGAAGGAATCCTGGGGAGCTAGAGACAGTAGCATCAACAGTCAAAGCTGAGAACAGGCTACAGAGATTAACATCTTCTGAAACGATATTTGCAGGAGACACTGAACAGGAATCGTGATCAGATTTTGTAGCACAAGACACTTCTCCCTGATAACAGGAACTTGAAACCCCCTCCTGGGGCGTGAGACTTGAGACCCCCTCCTGGGGCGCGAGACTTGAGACCCCCTCCTGGGGCGCGAGTCTTGAGACCCCCTCCTGGGGCGCGAGACTTGAAACCCCTTCCTGGGGCACGAGACTTGAAACCCCCTCCTGGGGCATGAGACTTGAAACCCCTTGCAGGGGTGCCAGACTTGAGATCCCCTTCTGGGGCTGCTGACTGGAGTCCCCTGCTGGGACAAGCAGAATCCAGGCTGGGACCGGAATGGGCAGAATCCGGGCTGGGACCGGAAGGGGCAGAATCCGGTCTGGGACCGGAACGGGCAGGATCCGGGCTGGGACCGGAACGGGCAGGATCCGGGCTGGGACCGGAACGGGCAGGATCCGGGCTGGAGCCGGAACGGGCAGGATCCGGGCTGGAGCTGGAACGGGCACTGAGACGTTGACAGTTGGAACCACTGCTGGAGTTGCAAAGGAAACAGTCTTTAATGAAGTGGTCAGAACTCCCACAATAGAGGCAGAGCTGTAAATCTTTGCACCGCTGGCGTTCGGCCACAGAGAGCTTGGGGCGTGGGTAACTACGATGTCTGACATTACTTGGTTCAGAAGAATCCTTGTTTCTTAGGGATTCCAAAGCAGAGGTTTTAGTCGAGACAGAGGCAGCTCTAAGAAATTCAGGAATTATCTGAAAAATGTTGCTGAGTAGAGCCTGAAGCTGTTCCAGCAGTCGATGGAAGGTAGTTAGGGGTTCAGGTAAGGTTTGGGTAACTTCTAGCCGGTTATTCAGGATTTGCAAAAGCTGTAGCACTTGATGCTGTACGGCCTCCTGTGAATCCAAACGGGTGACCAGGTTACGGAAAGCATCTAGTCCCTTAATAGGTGCTTGATCCGCCACCATCGTTGGGCCTGAACATTCTGTCATGATTGGTGTCTGTGAGTTACCTGTCTCAGGTGATGATCGGGTTTCAACGGAGGCCGGCATGACTGGAATCACAGATAATGTAGATAGCTCTATTTATAAGACTTGTGTAGCAGTGAAAACTGCCTTTGATGAAAAATGACAGGAACTGGAGGGACCGGACTGGGACCGGCAGGAAGACTTGTTGAATTGAACTGATGAACTAAGAACTTGACTCTGGACTGGAACAACGTGGACTGAACTGATGAGCTTGGTACTTGACCCTGGACTTGAACAACGTCTACTGAACTGATCAGCTTGGAACTTGACTCAGGACTGGAACAATGTGGACTGAACTGATGAGCTTGGAACTTGACTCAGGACTGGAATGTGACAATGGCTGAAGGGAAGTCAGGTAATGCTGAGACGAGGGCTAAACAGGGTAATCTGGAATTACTATGACAAAGGCTAGAACTCAGGTGCCGGCTGGACAGGATAATTGGAAATAACAGGTTTCAGGAAGGATTGGGTAGGTTTGGGAATTTGCAGGCTGGACAGGATAATTGGAAATAACAGGTTTCAGGAAGGAATGGGTAGGTTTGGGAATTTTAGGTTCAGGGAGGGAATAGGTAGGGAACAGGGGCAGGAGTTGATCCACAGCAGGAAGCAAGGCAGGGTAACACGTTGCAGGTTTACAGAGTGCCAGGGACCAACCAGGAGTAGGACTAGCAGCAGAGCACAGGCCAGGTATTGCTGTAACAGGACGTCTGGATGCCAGGTATTACTGGCATCCAGACGTTGCTGTCAGCAGGCTTACTGGATTGCCAGGTTTGGCTGTAACAGGTTTTCTGGAAGCACAAGGGGTTGCTGCCAGCAGATTTACTGGATTGCCAGGTTCAGCTGAAACAGGTTTTCTGGATAGCGCCAGGGATTGCTGTGGCAGGTTTCAGGGACAGACTTGAATGCATGAACCATACACCACGGGAAGACGAGATGTTCAGGCCCAGAATGCTATCAGGAGAGGATATATATACCATGGGTCTGGCAGCAATTGGTGGATACGGACAGGTGGTCTGGTAGTAGCATTCTGAGTGGTGAAGGCACAACATGCAGAGGGAGTATTCATCTCTGCAGCTCTGAGAATGAGAACCACACCTGTGATTCCAATCAGGGCTAGCAGTGCTCACAGACAGAAGAGAGACCAGGTGCAATAATCAGAGCAAATCCTCCAGGCAAATTACACACACAGATCCATGGGGAAGCTGACAGGGGTAAGTCTCAAGGCAAAAAAGGTGACAACTAGACAGGGTCGTGACAATAGAGGCAGGTGAAGAAAGCACACTAGGGTAAAGCACACCAAACAGTACAATTTACAGCAGAGTACAGCACAGCATAAAGCAGCTTGCCCCCTATACACAGTCACTTTATATACTGCACAGCCACTTGTGAGTACGGAGTCTCAGCACAGCCAATACAGAGTATAGCGCAATACACAGAAGCGAGTAGTGTGCCCGCTATACACAGTCACTTTAGAGTACAGACACTCGTGGACACAGCACAGCCTGAGCCAATACAGCAGAGTACAGTGCAGCAAACAGCAGCGTGCATCATGATGAAATGGTGCCAAGTCCTCGCCGTGGTGACTTATATAGAATTCAAGTCCTGTGAGAATCCAACACTGGGAGGATGACATTAGGCCCCAAAGTGGGATCTGAGTCTGGCAGGAAAACCCAAGCTGCGGCACGGGTGGACTCGGATCCCCAATGTTCAGAGTGGTTTAGGAATTCTGACCGCTCATCCCTAAACTCACCTCTGAAGAAACTGATCCTCCCAGGGCAGACAGTGTTTTCAGTTAGTATTCACTATTCATGTAGGAGATCACATGATCCAGAATATGCCTGTTTGTTAGGAAATAACCAATGTCATTATTATACAACAACCATTATTATATTCAACCAAACTCGTGCCCTATGTCACCTACTGTCCCCTGTATCCCCTCCAGCCTCCTGCCCCTTGTGTCTCTCCAGCCTTTCCTACACCCTCCTGACCCATCTCCCCACCTTCCTGTCAAGCATTGACTTCCACTCATTCTCCACTTCCATCTCCCCACCTTCCTGCTTCCACTCAAGCATCCTGCCTTTCTAGCCTCCTGTCCCCTTTGTTCTCACCCTCAATCCCTCACGTGTCCTTCAGCCTCTCCCTCTGTGTCAATCAGCCAGCCTCCCCTTTTGTGTGTCGGTCAGCAAGCCTCCCCTTTTGTGCCAATGAGCTAGCTTCCCCGTTTTGTCCCAATCAGCCAGCATCCCCCTTTTGTGCCAATCAGCCAGCCTCCCCCTGTTTATCAATCAGCCAGCCTCCCCCTTTTGTTCCAATTAGCCAGGCTCCCTGTGACTCAGCATCATCATCTGTCTCCCTAGCCACCAGCCCAGTGCAGGGCACGCTTACCTCCTCCTGCTTTCTTGCTACTCGGCTTCTCCTCTGTGTGCTCCCAGTTGCAGCCCTCTCCTTAGCACTTCTTCTCAGGCAGGCATGAGCCAGTTAAATAGATCTGGGCAGCACAGTGGTCCACTGCTCTCAGGGAGAGCACGCATGTGGCGTGATGTCATCACGTCATATCATGGTGTACAAGTAGAGGCAGCAGGGAAGGTGGAACTTGGGAGGTTACGGTAGTCCTCCAGGTCCTTGCCACCAGCAAGCAGGGGGCAGGGGTGGGGCACATCGTGCAATGCATAGCTCGCCCCTACAGTTGGCCCTGATTCTACAGCATGGCAAAATGTGAACTTAGGTTACTACAGTACTGTATAGCATATTGCAAAATGGGGTCAATACAGTGTGACAAAATGTCTGCCTTCTTTGTGTGTGGGGAAACCTTGCCTCTCTGCTGGGGAAGGGTACAGGGGAAAGCTGCTGTCAAAGGAAGAATTCCCTACAAAGGTATCTCCGACCTGTACCTACACCACATCATTTGCACCCTTCTCACGCCAGGGTATTACAAATGTACACCGCAAAAGACCTGTATTTATGGGTTGGGTATAGGATGCCAGCTGTCAGAATACTGACAGTGGCATCCCAACAGTTCCGATGCTCAAAGGTAAGTACTCATATACTAACCCTCCCTCCTAGCAACCTAACCCTCCTCTCTCACAGCCTAACCTTAACCCTCCCCCTTGTGCCTAACCCCTAACCTTAAACCTTGCTCTAATACATACCCACTGGGATTGCAGGCTCCAGGATGCTGGTGCCAGCATTCTCACCCCTGTCAGGATTCCAACGCCGGGATGCTGAGCACCGGCATCCTGACCTCCCAGATTCCAACTACTCTCTGGCCCTCATTCAGAGCCGCTCGTAAGCGGCCGCTCGTTCGTTATGAGCGATGTTCGCTCATCTGCGCATGCGTACGGATTGTAATAAGCATGCGCGAACCAGTTAGTGCGGGCGAAAATCGTTTGTTCGCTAAATAGCGAATGCCTGCTACTTTGAGTGACAGGAGGAGGCGTATGTGGGTGGTAACAGGGGAAGGTGCTTGAAAATGGGGAGTGGAAATCAGAACGCAGGCGTGCTTAAAGGTCAAAACGGGCGTTTTAAGGGAGTGCATAATTAATCCAGCAGCGTCATTGACCATGTCACTTGGTTTTTTTTACTCAGAACTGCTCGCAAAATAGCGGTTGAAAAAACCAACCACAAGAATAGCGAGCAGTTCATACGCTGTTCGATGTACTCGATTAATCTAATAAATAGCGGACATGACGTATGGTGCGAGCGGCCAGGGGGCGTATTTTTTAAAATTACAACCGCAAGTTTTGCACGCTCGTTCAAACTTAGAGGCGTGAACAGACCGCAATGAGTGAACGGATCATTTGAATAGCCACCCCTTGTTTGTGAACGAACGACTGCAAATAGCGAGCGGCTCTGAATGAGGGCCTCTGTCTTTATTACCTTGCCAATAAGCAACCATGACTTGTTTTCCTCTGGTGAAACAGTTTTTACGTTCTATGGAGAATGAACGGGATGTCAGAATGACTGTCCTTTATCTTTTTTCTCCTAATATATTTTAATTTGACGTTTAAAAAAATATATATATTTAAAAAAAAAAAAGGCTTTAGAAGTGCTACATTTAATGGAACAAAGGCGGCTGTTTGCTAACACTGTTGAAAGTTGCAAATATGCATCATCCCATTACAGACAATGAGTAATTAGCTATTATCTCTAGCACTCGTTAAACAATGAAAGCAAATGTCTAATTGGTTTCTACGGGTTATTGCACATTTGCAACATTGAGCAAAGCTAAATAATCTTCAAAGTCATTGAGAAGGTTTAGATTAGGGGTCTGATTCAGCAAGGATCGCAGTTGCTAATACGCACGCAATCGGTCGTTTCAGCGGCTGAACTGCTGGCAGTGCAGCCGTGGTGCAGGGGCCCATAGCCGCCAGCACCCGCCGCCAGTGTCTCCCGGCAGGGTCGCCATCAGACACTAGTCCCGGGCCCTGACAGAGGGGAGCCCGGTAGCAGATCAAGAACCGGCAACCAGAGAGAGACAGCAGGCTGATTTTCAGATTTAATGCTGGCCGCGGGCCAAACACAGCTCGAGGACCGGCGGCCATGCCTGATTGGCTGCCGGTACGCAAACTATGATTGGCTCACAGCTGCGGGCTGTCAGAGGGAGGCGGAGCCTAGCGACTGGGGAGCCTGGATCAATAAAGTTTACTTTGATGCTGGTGCGCGACGTCACGCTGCTGGTTGCAGGGAGGACTGGAGCCAGGACCAAGCTGCTGAGGAAGAGGAACAGCACAGGCGACAACAGGTAAGTGTTGGCTGGGGGGGAGCCACGGTATGGGAGGGGGCAAAGCTAGAGATGAAGATGTTGGGGGGAGGGACTGGAAATTAAGATGCTGTTGCTGTGAGGCCCAAGGGCTGGGAGATATGGGCTGTGAGGCCCAGGGGCTGAGGGCTGGGAGGCCAAGGAGCTTTGGCCTGTGAGGCACAGAGGCTGGGGTTTGTGAGGCACAGGGGCTGAGGAATGTGAGACACAGGGGCTGAGGGATGTGAGACAGAGGGGCTGAAGGATGTGAGTCACAGGGGTTGAGGGATGTGAGACACAGGGGCTGAGGGATGTGAGACACATGGGCTGAGGGATGCGAGACACCGGGGCAGGGTTTGGAGATGAGAGTCGCAGGGGCTGGGCCTGGGTCTGGAGCTGAGAGGCGCAGTAGATGGGTTTGGGGCTGAGAGACCCAGGGACTGAGGTTGTGGCTGAGAGATGCAGGGGCTGAGTTTGGGATTGAGAGATGCAGGGGTTGGGTTTGGGATTTAGAGACGCAGTGGGTGGGTTTGGGGAGACGCAGGTGAAGTCTTACCCATCTGAACTACACAATGGGTAATGGTAGTACTTTATGTGGAAGTGTCTATATCAGTGTATTTTATGTAAATTATACTTTTTTAATGTATTTAATTTACATCCGGCTTTTCCAACGTATTTAATGTGGACATAATGTAATTATGTACATATAGGCGGCACTCCAGAGACTTCTACCTTCGTGAACAAATGTGTTTTATTTTAAACATTTTGAGATCACATCCCCTTCATCAGGATAAACACGGGGGGAGGGGGGCCCAAAGCATATTCTTGCACCTGGGCCCACCACTCTCTAGTTCTGCCACTGGGCTGATTGTTGCGTACTGCGCATGCATATGTATCGCAGTGCGCATGCACGAACCAGCCACTGTGATCGGGACTGGGTTCGCATCGGCTACGCAGCCACATCGCAGAGTGATAGACAGGAAGTGTAGTTTGTGGGTGGTAACGGTGGGGTTGGTCATGCGAATGCTGTTGCAGGGGCATGCATAAATTATCCATAATGTATAAATTAGCCATAGCGATTGCATTCGTATCATGAGACCTCTCTGCGTGTGGGGAGAGCTGCAGTGTTTGCGGCTGGTCAGACTTGCCGTAGATGCTGCGTGACCGCTCGATGTGCATCGATGGTACTGATGTTTACACAGGAATGTGACATTGGACGGATATGAGAAGTCAGCTTTATGCCGGCCGTGCTTTGGTAAACATTAGCCTATATTATCAACTGCGATGCGTAAGCCATTGCAGTTGCGATTTAATTTGCGTCCGCTGCCGAATCTGGCCCAGATGAAAGAGAAGCTAATGTGGAAGAGGTTGGGATTTGGAGGGAGAGGCCATGACTGAAAGGCTTATGTCCAGTATATAGGGAGAAAAGCCCTAGATCCGACAAATATGTGTGTTTTCGCCATAGTGAAGTCGTCTCTATTTAGAAAATCCCTGGCTGGCAATGGCTAACGGCGGGTATCACCGCTGACAGCTTATCTATGCAAAGCATTGTGATGCTTTTGTAAGTACATGAGGTACATATACTGCCGTGGGATGCCCGAAGGGAGGACATCCCGACAACGGCTCGTAAGTATCCTAACTCTCCCCTATCCCCCCCTAAAGCCTAACCCTAAAACACCCAGGGTGGTGCCTAAACCTAGCCCTCCCTTCCCGCACCCTAAACCTAACCTTCCCGGGGTGGTGACTAACCTTAAGTCCCCCCAGATGCCTAAACCTAACCCTCCCTGGGAGGTGCCTAAATCTAAATCCACCCGGGGATGTCTAAACCTAACCCATATGTGTCTAAACCATATGAACCAATATACAGTCAGGTCCATAAATATTGGGACATTGACAGAATTTTCAGATTTTGGCCTCTATTCACCATCACAATGGCTTTGAAATGAAACAAACAAGATGTGCTTTAACTGCAGACTTTCAGATTTAATTTGAGGGTAATTACATCCAAATCGGGTGAACGGTGTAGGAATTACAACAGTTTCAATATGTGCCTCCCACTTTTTAAGGGGCCAAAAGTAATGGGACTATCAACTCAAAAGCTATTTCATGGACAGGTATGGTTTATTCCCTCGTTATTTCATTATCAATTAAGCAGGTAAAAGGTCTGGAGTTGATTCTAGGTGTGACATTTGCATTTGGAATCAGTTGCTGTCGACTCTCAATATGAGATCCAAAGAGCAGTCACTATCAGTGAAGCAAGCCATCATTAGGCTGAAAAATCAAAACAAACCCATCAAAGAGATAGCAAAAACATTAGGTGTGGCCAAATCAACTGTTTGGAACATTCTTAAAAAGAAAGAACGTACCGGAGAGCTCAGCAACACCAAAAGACCCAGAAGACCACGAAAACAACTGTGGTGGATGACAGAAGAATTATTTCCCTGGTGAAGAAAAACCCCTTCACAACACTTGGCCAAATCAAGAACACTCTCCAGGAGGTAGGTGTATATGTGTCAAAGTCAACAATCAAGAGAAGACTTCACAAGAGTGAATATAGAGGGTTCACCACAAGATGCAAACCATTGGTGAGCCACAAAAACAGGAAGACCAGATTAGAGTTTGCCAAACAACATCTAAAAAAGCCATTACAGTTCTGGAACAACAGCCTATGGACAGATGAGACAAAGATCAACTTGTACCAGAGTGATGGGAAGAGAAGAGTATGGAGAAGGAAAGGAACTGCTCGTGATCCAGAACATACCACCTCATCAGTGAAGCATGGTGGTGGTAGTGTCATGGCGTGGGCATGTATGGCTGCCAATGGAACTGGTTCCCTTGTATTTATTGATGATGTGACTGCTGACAAAAGCAGCAGAATGAATTCTGAAGTGTTTCGGGCAATATTATATGCTCACATTCAGTCAAATGCTTCAGAACTCATTGGACGGCGCTTCACAGTGCAGATGGACAATGACCCGAAGCATACTGCAAAAGCAACCAAAGAGTTTTTAAGGCTAAAAAGTGGAATTCATTTCACTTGATGAAGACAAAACTGAAGGGAAAATGCCCCAAGAAAAAGCAGGAACTGAAGACATTTGCAGTAGAGGCCTGGCAGAGAATCACCAGGGATGAAACCCAGCGTCTGGTGATGTCTATGCATTCCAGACTTCAGGCAGTAATTGCCTGCAAAGGATTTGCAACAAAGTATTAAAAAGTGAAAGTTAGATTTAGGATTGTTTAGTTTGTCCCATTACTTTTGGCCCCTTAAAAAGTGGGAGGCACATATAGAAACCATTGTAATTCCTACATCGTTCACCTGATTTGGATGTAATTACCCTCAAATTAAATCTGAAAGTCTGCAGTTAAATAACATCTTGTTTGTTTCATTTCAAAGCCATTGTGGTGGTGAATAGAGGCCAAAATATGAAAATTCTGTCAATGTCCCAATATTTATGGACCTGACTGTATATTGCATGCTACTCTCAAGGCAAGAGAGTATCTTGCAATATATATCGGAAACTGCTATTCTCTCCCCCCCGCCACGCTCTATCACCAACATTGACATTATCATTATATTCCATACCAAGGGTCTCAGTGCAATTGACTTAGTGTGTGAATTCAGTGGTTATTGATATATGACCTGACAGTGCACATTAGCACTTACTGTTCCAATTTTTGTACATGTTTTCAAATGTTGTTGTTTAAGTTTATGTCTGCAACTAAATTGTACGATTTTTAAGCACTTATTAAGTAAAACTATATTTGCAATTACTATCATAGGCCCTCATTCAGAGCCGCTCGTTAGCGGCAGTACGCTCGTTCCGAGCGATGTTTGCACATCTGCGCATGCGTACGGTTTTTAGTACGCATGCGCGAACCAGTCAGTGCGGCCGAAAATCGTTGGTACGCAATATAGCGAGGGCCTGCTATTTTGAATGACAGAATGAGGCGTATGTGGGTGGTAACAGGGGAAGGTGCTTGAAAATGGGGAGTGGAGATCCGAACGCAGGCGTGCTTAAAGGTCAAAACGGGCGTTTTATGGGTGTGCATATTTAAAACAGCAGCGTCATTGACCACGTCACTGGGTTATTTTATAGCCAGAACTGCTCGCAAATTTGTGGTAGCAAACACCAACCACAAGAATAGCGAGCAGTTCATACGCTGGTCGATGTACTCGATTAATCTAATAAATAGCGGACATGACGTAGGATGCGAGCGGCCAGGGGGCGTTTTTAACAAATAAACGAGCGTATGTTTTGCACGCTCGTTCAGACTTAGAGGTGTGAGCAGACTGCAATGTGCGTACGGATCATTTGAATAGCCACCCCTTGTTTTTAAACGAGCGACCACAAATAGCGAACGGCTCTGAATCAGGCCCATAGTCTGTTGCTATTTTCCCATCATTCTATGGTTGCAAATCATATATACAAAAGGTTTAGCTCTGAATGTTCTATTCATTGTAATCTTTACTTTAAATGACAGAAAAACAGAAACAAAAAGACATCAATATGGGTTCTAACTTGGTAATGGGTAAAAATAGGTACTTAGCACGGTGAGATAACACAAATCAAGCTGGTGTATATCACAGTGCTGGAGGTAAGAAAATGCACAATATGTTTGTACATTAACATATAGGGGTCAATGAGAATGGTCTCGTGAGTCAACCTTGTCCTGTATCACACCATGAAGTAGCACTGTCTAGTAAAAGGTCAGTCACTGTGTAGACTAAGAAATATGCGGCGTCCCGCTAGTGTCAGTGTAGGGTACCTGTGACTGGTGAAGACCAGTATGGTGTTCGTGCGTTGCCTGGGATGTTCTTCTCGAGGTCCAGGGATGGCTGGCTGGACCAGGCACCGGGGATCACTCTGTGCTGTGGTGCTCTAGATAATGCGACCACAGGCAGTGCCCCTGCAACCAGGGGCGTCCATGTGTGCGCGTCAGAGTGTGCTCACAGGTGCGGGAGGAGGTACCAGCGGTCCTGGCTGGTGAGAGCCGAGGCCTCGGACACTGATCCACTGCAGGGGATACTTACCAGGGAGCTCAGCTTCTGATCCCTGTAGTCCTCTCGTCGACTGTGTAGGCGCGCTTGCTGGGGGCTTCCATATCCGGTGGTTTTTCCGATCACGTGTGTCATTTGTAAACAGCCAGCGGGTGGTGGATAATTGTAACCAGTCAGCGGGTGGTGGGTACAGGACAGGTGAAATAGTTGGTAATAGTAAAAGAATAGGGGTGTATCACCAACGCGTTTCGACCTGTGTGGTCTTCTTCTGGGAGCATGAGATATACACACCTGCTACAATTATTGAAAATAGGGCAGGCTTACCCTGACAATATGCTATGAACACTTCTGGGTAAAGGAGACTGTACTTTGCTTTTGGAGTAGCTTGTAACATACTGTACATTGGATCATAAGCACTCAATTTTCCCAATTTTATTATTTTTGTTTTTCTGCAGCGCTGCAATTATTTTGGTTTATACACTGGGACGACAATATGAAGTATACACCATTGTTATGAATTGATTATATATCTTTACTCATTGGTTCTGAAAGATATGAATTTTTCATATGCTCTTATTCATGAATCTCGATGGAGTTTTGGGATTTATTCATTTCATGCATAATTTGTATTTCTTTTGTGACAATGTTTGATGTGTGGATATAAATGTTTATTGAATCTTGGGATGGGGGCATAAGGCTGACAGACTATTACAGCTAAGGCTGTTCATTTTGTTTTATTTCTTGATTGGATATTTTCTCCATTGGTTTTCCATTTACCCGAACGATATGCTTGCGTATTGTTTTTGAGATTATGTTATTACAAGTATTTGTAGTTGAACCGTCAGTGCAGAGGCTTTGAACATTAATTCTGTGTGAGATTGATAAATATCAATCACTTTTACCACATGCACTTTTACCTTATATTTGGTTCTTAGAAATGAATACTTATGAGAGATTGTTGAATCTCTATGTCTTTTCTTGGTAGATAATTTATACTTGTTTTTTATCGTCTTACATTATTATCTTTCCCTTAAATAAGCTATTTTATTAATATACAGTAATATTAAAGGTTAAGTTTTAGCTTCAACCATATATACAATTTTTCAGTGGTCAGAATGTGATCAGTGCAATGAGGAGCACAATTTAGATTCATATATCATGATATGAGAATATGAATGGTGTGTTCGTTTCCTGATGGGCCAGATGTACTAAGCTCTTAAACTTTCAATCGTCAGAGGGGTGCCCTGTGTAACACCATGCGATAAAACACCTTCTTAATAAATTATATGAAATAAAGACCCTCATTCAGAGCCACTCGCAAACAGCAGTACGCTCGTTGCGTTCCGATGTTGAATAACCGCGCATGCGTCGGTGTAACACTGCGCATGTGCGTACGGCAGATTGCGAGCTTTTTTGGTCTCGTTCGTCAAATAGCGTACAGGAAGTGACATGTCAAATGTGATTGACAGAACAGGGCGTTTTTGGGTGTTGACGGGGGTGGAGATGGAAAAACGCAGGCGTGGCGAGGCGTTTTTGGGGCGTACATACATTAGCAGATGCGAGCGTAAAATGTGTTCGGACCGACTCATACGTCACTGGATGATCCTCTTTCCCTTCAAAATGCTCGCACAGCTTAGGGTCTGGATTACTCGACCACATTGGCGATGGCCTTCTCCTCCGTCCCGGGACTCCACGATGTTGTTGCGATTAATCGCGGGAGGGCTGAAAAGCAATTAGTGTTGGATTGAAAACCGGCTTGGTATGTGTTTTGAATTCAGTTTTTTGGGATAGCACAAAACCATACGCAGGTGGAAATCAGAGCTGCTAATGTCAGGATGACACAATCAATTTGCGTACATTTGTGGGGGTTTATTTTGCCCTCAATTTGGTGGTTAGGGCCTATTGTAACAATAATGTCATCATGTTTTAATTTTCTCACCATTTTATTTTTGCCTCTTGAATTTGCCTCGTTATATGAATTTTTAAACGTTCCTTAAAGAGACCATTTTTTTTTTATTTTTTTTGGCAAGTTTTTGCCTTTTGGTCCAGGATTAAATGTAACCCATTTGTACAATAATTTCACAATCCAATGTCTGATTTTTGGTGTCAATTTATTGGTCAAACAAAAAATAAATTAATAAAAAATTGGGGGGCATCTTTTTTTGGCAAAAATCTGTACCAAAATCAAACAAATTAGCCCAACATAACTGTTGACATAAACATACAACAAAAAATTAAAAACATTTCACAAGAAAGGAGAGGGAAGTTTTGACCAGAAAGGAATATGAGCCAAGCACAGAAGGATTGTGGGAAAAGTCGCCATTGCTGTCACCGTTTTTTCACCCATTTGGATGGGGGAGGGAGGGCGCCAGACCGGGTCCGGGATGTCATCGGGCTGGCCTGTCCAGAGGCAGATGTTGTGGCCTCTGGACTAGGCACAGGGCTAGGCACATTTGGAGGATTGGCTGATGTTGTGCCAGAGGTGGAGGATCCTGATGTTCCGGCAGGAAGGGAGGTCGGCTCCACCATGTGCTGGCGAACGAGCTGCTCCAGGGCATTGGCGATGCGGATGTTGGCCCTGGTATTTTCCGCCAGGGCCTGACCAATGGTCACGTTGGCCGCAGCATTTTGCTCCAGGGCCTCAGCCACCCGTAGCAGACTGGCGTCCGTCCTCTGCAGAATCTCCGTATGGAAATCTGATTTGAAATTGAGTTCTGTGAGGAGGGACACTGCCTGCGAGGGGGATTGCCCTGGACTGGCTTCTGCAAGGTCCTCAGCCGGATGTACTGGTTCCTCCCCTGCCGAGCCAGCAGAAATTCGGCGGCCAAGGCTCCCCTCTGGAGCAGACTCATCCGCCTGTGTCTCTGTTAGGAAAAAAGAGAAAAGACTCACATTATAATCTACATATTGGCACAATAACATTTCAGAGTTGGTGACATCAAAAGATTTACCTGGGACAACATGAGGAGCCGCAAAGTCTGGCATGTCCGTATCCATGTTGGACACGCCAAACACCTCCACAGGCTGCACACACCCCTGTGCCAGCTCTTCTAAATCCGTCAACTCCAATGACACAGGGGTGGGACCCCCACCTGTCCCCCTTGCATGCCTAGCCCTGTCCGCGAGTTTTTGCTTTAGGCGATATTTGAAGTCGCCCCATCTGTGGGAAAAAATGGAAGCCATTATCCTTTTGTTTAAAATGGTGTTTGTTTTTAGGGGGGGCAAGTGTTTACTAACCGACGATTGACATCCCGGGCTAGACGGACATAATCACCCACCCTATTGACAGCAACGGCTACCTCTTCCCACATTCTCCCCTTCTGGCTTAGACTCATATTCCTGTCTGCCTGTGGCAGGATGTCCACACACTTCTGTATCAAAACCTCCATCTCTTTTCTTGTGAAATGTGGCTGCCTTTTTTTTTTGGCAGCTTTGGCCGGAATACTGGGCCCAGCAGCCTCTTCCATGTCATCCTCCTCACCTATTTGTGTAAATATTCAGATTTCACAAATTCACAACTTGCCCAATCTTATGTTTCAAATTAATCATTGATACAAAATGCATGAAAGACTTACCGCCTGACTCTTGGGCATTGTTTCCCTGGTCTGTCGCCATGTCTGAGGTCCAAACAAGAAATACACCAGAATTTTAATGTGTTTTCGTGACGTATTTATACATGCGTCCTTATTTTGCGGCCGCATCATTGATTGTGCGTTCCTATGATCCCTCCTTAATTTGTGCGGGAAACAAAACTATTTATGGCTTGGTGTGTCTCGAGTCGAGGTGGCGTTTTTGGATTGTTGGAGGTTACCTTGGCTGGAGTTTCCTGTTTGAGGATAAAGGAGTTGGCGTTTGGAGTTTATTTTGTTTGCTAGATTTGCGTTTTTATTTTCCGTTCTCTTTTTTGGTTTTTTTTTTTTTGGCCTCGTTTCTTGATTTGGTAAGTTTTGTGAAGTCTAACTTTTGATCAATTGTTGTCTCATTGTGTTTCTTCTTGTTTTTAATTTTTGGATCCATAATTTCATATATTTTAGCTTTTTATTAATTTCGGACCCAAAGACCTTTTGATTTGGACTCTTATATATTTGCTCTTGGTAAGTCCATTTTTTATCTTGTATTTGTGAACTAATTAGCGCATTTTTCTCAGTTTGTATAGTGACTTGTATTTGCGAACTAATTAACGCATTTTTACTACTTACTATTGTGACTTGTATTTGCGAAGTAATTCGCGCATTTTTACTACTTACTATTGTGACTTGTATTTGCAAACTAATTAGCACATTTTTACTACTTACTATTGTGACTTGTATTTGCGAACTAATTAGCGCATTTTTACTACTTACTATTGTGACTTGTATTTGCGAACTAATTAGCGCATTTTTACTACTTACTATTGTGACTTGTATTTGCGAAGTAATTCGCGCATTTTTACTACTTACTATTGTGACTTGTATTTGCGAACTAATTAGCACATTTTTACTACTTACTATTGTGACTTGTATTTGCGAACTAATTAGCGCTTTTTTAAATGCTTATTAATCCTGTAAAATTTTTTGTGGTTGCCCTTTCGCTTTTTTGGCAAACATTTCAACCCATTTTGATGTACTATGTGCAATGTCGTTTTGCTCTTTTGCCAAATGTGTGTTTCGCATATTTTAAGTTTTGTCTAGCACAAAATTTAGAAACAAAAATGCACAGAGTGAAATTTGTCAAATTATTTTTGTGATTAATTTCAGTTTGGACGTATCATGACAATACCCCGGCCTGTAAGCAGCAATGGATGGTATCATCAAGCTAAGTTGTTTTTAATTTTCTTTTGGGGTGGGTTCAAAGCCTTACATTCCAATCTTGCCATTTCAGGTTGATCTTGGGCGGATTGTTCAGGCCATGCTCCCGGAAGCCGACCAACCTCAATCTCGTCCCAGGCGTAGGCATCGTAGGCGTGCAAGGCCCCAGATATTTCGAACACGTGTCACCCTTTTTGGAATGCCCGATGATGAGGTTTTAAGACGCTACCGTCTTCCTCCCAAAATCATCATAGACACTCTCTCATTAATAGAGAGTGATCTTGAGCGGCAAATTGACAGTCCTACAGCAATACCACCACTTACGCAATTTATGGCGGTGTTACATTTCTGTGCCTCAGGATCGTTTCAAACAACGGTGGGAATAGTGGCGGGCATCTCACAATCCTCCTTTTCCCGGATCCTGAGGGCAGTGATGGAGGCACTTTTCAAGCACCTCCATCATTTTATTCAAATGCCTTTGGATATGGGTGCCCTTAGTGTGGCCAAGGCCAATTTTTACCAAATAGCTGGCTTCCCACACATCATAGGGGTTGTGGATGGTACTCACATACCACTTCAGCCTCCTGCACGGCTGGAGGCCATATTTCGAAACAGGAAACACTATCACTCCCTGAATGTAATGGTGGTATGTGATGCCTCCCTCCAGATCCTGTCCCTGAATGCAAAATTACCAGGAAGTGCACATGACTCCTTCGTCATCCGGCAATCAGGGATATGGCACAAATTAACCAACCTACAAGCTGGTGATGCGTGGCTTCTGGGTAAGTGGAGACCTTTGGTACATAACAATGTTAAGCTTGATACACAGTGATCCTGATGTTGTCTATTCTTTTTCACAGGAGACAGTGGATACCCTTGCATGCCCTGGCTGCTCACTCCTTATTTGGCTCCCACACCAGGTCCACAAAGTGAGTTTAATACCGCACTTACAGCCACCAGGCAAGAGGTGGAGCGCTGTATCAGCCTTTTAAAAGGCTGATTCAGATGCCTCCACCGCTCTGGTGGCGAGCTCATGTATTTGCCGGATATGGTTTCGAAAATTGTGGTCCTGTGTGGGATCTTTCACAACATCGCCATAAGGAGTGGTGTTCCAATGCAGCCAGAGGATGCCTTACCTGAGGATGGCCCCCCCGAGGTTGGTCGGAGGTCAGTATGTGGGGGGGCCATAAGCGATGATGTGGTGGCCCGATATTTTAGCTAATTATTGATCAAACAACAGTGTGTATACCCAATGTGTTACGGTTTTTTAACGTTCATCTTTTTTTATATTAATTCTTGCACCATCTTCTGTTTGTTTGCATAATCTTTGGCATTCCCACGATGACTACTTCCTGCTACCCTTCAAAAACCTTTCTGTTGAAACTTCGGGAATATATTCTGACACCAATATTGCAACGCCATATTTTTGAAATCATGTGGGCATGGACCTTCGTCAACCAGTTCTTGATTTGTTGTGTGTTTGTTTAGTGTTTTTGGTATGTGGAGTTTTTCTGATTATCACTGTGTGTTTTGTTTGTGAGTGACCACTTTGTATTTTGATTTCTGTTGTGAATAAATATTTGGAGAGTGTAATTTGTTTCCTTTTTGGGCACGTTAGAAGCAAGTGTAAAACAAACTCCCAAACGTTAATTTTACCTAAGGGGTAACCCAGTAATGAAGCAAGTGGAGCTAAAATGTAATATGTTTTTGGGGTACTAACCAACACAACAAGGAATCGTGTACAATCAGTTGCCTTCGTAAGATTGTCCGAAGCAGTTTGGCCACCAAATAGGAACCTGAAAAATGGTGTAAACTATCATGTTGACCACCACAAAAAAGGAAAATGACATTGGTACTGGGAGGTGTTTCTTGTGCCTGTTTGCATTCAAAATACAACACACAATCTGTAGTGAGATTCTGTGGCAAACCTTGCTTGAAGAGTCTACTTATGTCAGTGTAAAGAATCTTGGATTTACTCCAAATGCATGAGACAGAGCTTGATTTAAAACTGATTTATTAAGAAACAATTTGTAAAAAAATTAAAAAAAAAACTAATTCCTAAGGAGGACCAACAGATGGTCAAGGCCCTGCATAAGCCCGGTGACCTGCTCCCGCATACGGCCCAACAATTCACTATCTCTTCCCGACGCCTCTTTTCCTCTGTGGGTGACAAAAGTTTGGGGATTAATAAATCGATAATGAAGCAACATTGTAAAAAAACACAAAACAAGCAAACCAAAACTTACAAGCTTGTGGGCCAAAAAAACATTACACGGATAAAACCCAGCACCCCAAAATGTCTAAGGGCAAAAATACAAGGGCCCTAAAAAAAGGCACACAGGTGTGATATGTGTATGGTGACATCAGCAGGAACAGGTAAAGACAACCCCCAAAAATACCCTAAGGCGACAAAAAGTAAAAAAAAATGGGGACGACACATGATTACATACAAACAGTTTGTGGTGTCCAAAATAAACTTTAAAAACATACCGTTCTCCAAAACGACAGAGCCAGAAGCCACTCCCTGGACCACCTCGGAGGTGGAGGGGGAATTGGGCTGGAGGGGAAGTAGGCCTGAAATTTCGGCCACAGGGTCTGGGGAGGAGGGGGTAATAGAGGAATTGGGGGTTGGAGAGAGGGGCCGGGACCGGCGTCTTGTGTGGCGATGCCGCCGTAGTGTTTGCTGTGCCCCTAAAAAATTACAAAAATATTGTGGTTAGTTTCAACAGGAAACCAAAAAAAAAAAAACACAATAGGACAGACATGAAAACATGCACATGCAGATATGACTGCAATGACTCAATAGGACAGACATGAAAACATGCACATGCAGATATGACTACAATGACTCAATAGGACAGACATGAAAACATGCACATGCAGATATGACTACAATGACTCAATAGGACAGACATGAAAACATGCACATGCAGATATGACTACAATGACTCAATAGGACAGACAAGAAAACATGCACATGCAGATATGACTACAATGACTCAATAGGACAGACATGAAAACATGCACATGCAGATATGACTACAATGACTCAATAGGACAGACATGAAAACATGCACATGCAGATATGACTACAATGACTCAATAGGACAGACATGAAAACATGCACACGCAGTTAGGGCCCACAAGATAAACTTGAAAACCACAGTCCAGAACACTTACTTTCCGCAATCTGCATGCGAAAGCATGCCAGCAAGCGGGGCGTCCGCCGGTGCAGGTCCGACCACCTGCGCTCCAGCTGGCCAATATGTCGGCGTGAGCCGAAGGAGCGCAGGCGTCGACGTACCTCCGCATATGCGGAACGCTTGCGCCTATTGGAGATGGGTGGAGGCTGACTGGTGATCCTCCTGTCCATCACCTCCGTCAGCACCAGCAGTTCGCGCCTGGTGAATGCGGCGGATCTCATGATGGCAATGGTGTTTTTTTGACAAAATATTTTTAATAAAGCACCACAAAAAAATTTGATTGGCTAATGTATTTGGGAAATTAACAGGACAAATTCTATTGGTTAGTGTATGAGTCATGTGTTCGACAGGGCCACAAATCTCTTGAGAGTTATGATAGGCTTGATGCAGTGACATGCGTAAGCAAATTTAAATAAAGAAATGAACCACAGAAAAATTGTGGGGAGACAAACAAATAGAACAATTGTTTAATTGGGGCTAACATGTCTTTTGAACAATAAAAGCGAAGGTTTCAGCCGTACGTATTCTGCGAGCAAATACAAACACGGACAAGATTAAAGTTTATTGCATTGTGTTGAAAAAAAAAAACAATTAAGCTAATTGATACATTGATTGGCATGATACGATTGAGGGAGGTAGGCCGAAAAAACGAGCAGGTAATCGGAATCTGACAGTCCCACTTCCGGTTTGTACTTGTGCGTGCATTCCCTTCAAGCCATTTCGGGGATGTACGCTCGCTATTTGGCACGCTCGTTAGTCAGAGGAGGGGTCGCCTGAGTTTGGGGCGGATTTTTAGCTGCGTACGAAAATACGAGCGAGTGCTTGAATTTAAATATTTTTTTACGTTCGCCGAACGTGCGTACGCCCACTTGGGTCTGAATCAGGGCCAAAGACTCGGAGACATTATATTTGGCAGAATAATTAGTTGGTAATTTATTAAAATTATCTAATGAGTATTAAATTAATCTAAACTGATTGAAGATATGGTGGCAAAGAAAGGACGGCAACATACAGCTTACTCCAGCCATGCAGCACACAGACATGTAGCACACAGACATGCAGCACACAGACATACAGCACGCAGACATGCAGCACACAGACATACAGCTTACTCCAGCCATACAGCACACAGACATGCATACCAAACGGACATCGCCTAAGGTGCAGAGCAACCGGTAACAAACTTGTCAACAAAAAGGTGTCCAATCAACCCTCTAACATGAGTACCCACCCGGAAGGGTGATGACGCTATCCCCGGCAGGGTGATGCAGCGAACTTAACAAGTCAAAGAGGGTGAGCACACCAAAAGACTATAATACCACAAACTGAAAGAGACTTGCACCCTAAATGGCGACCTGCTATTCTTTCCCGCCACAGAAAACAGCTAACCACAGACAATCCCACTGAATCCACATAGGGAGGGAGGGTGGGAAGACACGAACAAAAGAGGCTTTGTCTCAGCCCACACAGCCTCACATACCAAGCTAAGACACACACACACCTATCCTAATAGGGCAACTAAGTCACATGGTGTTATCCAAGCCAGCCCCCAGACTCGAAGTTGAACCCACGACGTTCTCATTCAATCACTCTGTTTATCGAAAAGTGATATACTGGAGGGTGATAAACCACCAGCCAATCAGCTCCTAACTGTCATTTTTCAAACACAGCCTGTAACATGACAATTGGGAGCTGAGTGACTGGTCATTTATCACTCTGCACTTTATCACTTTTCAGAGCTTAGTACATCTCCCCTAAAGTGTGCCCCCAACAAGAGTCCTTTCTTTCCTTCTCCTTAGGATTATTTTGTCCTGTTGAATATGACTCTGGGGAGCACCACTTGCAGGCTAAAGGTGCTCACACACATAGCGATCTGCACACGATCCCACAGTGTGTGCGATTTCCCCTGAACTCTCCCCCGGCAGCTCTACACACGATTTGGAGTAAAAAGCATCCAATCTGACTTAAGATCTATCGTGCATCTTAACTTTTTTTTTTTTTTTCCATTGCATTGTGTCCCAAATTGTCAGATCTGCCCTACTGCATGGCAGATCTGATGATGCGATGTGCGACCAGCGGGGACGCGCATCGCATTGTGATCGTGAGTGGAGACTCACAATTTACTCTAAATTTGGCCATATTTTACACGATGTGTCGTTCCAATGTGTTGGAATCGGCCAGATCGGGTAAAATATTGCTATGTGTGTGGCCAGCTTTAGTTGCATTGTTATTTGGTAACTGAAATTTATTATAAATATTGACTGCAAGTTTCATTAGGGAAACGCATACTCATAGATCTTCTATTTGTTTCTGTGTTTGAGCCTTTATGCTTATAAAACCTGTGCAGTCAGTAATTTTTTCTTTTCATCACAATTAGGTTTTTGCCTAGGTTTCAACATTGTCAGGGCAACACACTCAGGGGCACCGTAGAGGAGAGTGGGTGGGTACTATATACCTGGGCCCGAGTCCGACACTGCCTCTGTCTTACCTATCAGCAGCAGCAGTCTCCCTCCTGTGCCTGTGGGGGGAAAGATCACACTGACCATGCCCCCTGTTGATTTGCACTGGGCTGAGGGGCTCACAGCGCCCCCTTTCCCCACGCGCAGCTAATTATTTTCTTTTTTCTAAGGGGGTGTGGCCATGCCTCAGTTATTAGGCCATGCCCCCTCCCCGAGCCGGCTCTCTACTGCCCTGCACACACTGTCACACAATCCCTAAAAATGGAGACATTCTTAAATTACAGAGGTTCCGTGGCTGTATCAAGTGAAAATTGTCAGTCTACCAAAAACCTGTGCAAAAGCTACAAAATAATCTTTTTAACCTCACTGTCCTCACAGTCTGAGCAAGTGTCAAACTTTAAGATTCATGCAAGTTCATATTTAATCCAGAGTTAGTCCTTTTTAACGTGACCATATATATTAGTCAGCCCTCTGTGTTTGCATGGAAGGGTGTAACTAGAACTTTGGGGCCCACATAAAATGGCCCCCCCATGAAGTAATAAAAGCATACATTTGTGCCCACACAGTCCATTCATGTTATGAATCTCAGTGCCCATTCAGGTTATGCCACACAGTACACATTATGCCATGCAGTAGTAGTGATCCTTATACATTATGCCACAAAGTAATACCACTTACACTACATAGTAATATCCCTTAAACATTATACCACACAGTAATGCCCGTTACAGATTATGCCACGCAGTAGTAGTGCCCCATATTAGTAGTAGTAACATATTATTCCACACAATAGTAGTGCCCCTTACACATTATGCCATACAGTAATGCCCCTTTATAACATTATGCGACACAGTAAAGCCCCATACACATTATGCCCCCACCCAGCAACTCACCTTTCTGTGTCCCTCCAGCAGCCTCCATCCTCCTCATTTGGGGCTGGGCCACCAGCTAGTTATAGCTGGCACACCGGCAGACATGGATAGACAACATGAGCACAATTTGAATATGGCATCGGTTGCAAACCAATCGGAGCTTGTGGACTGGCAGCCAATCAGGAGCCGCCACTGCTGATTGGCTGCCGGTGTTCGAGCTCTGATTGCCTCGCGACCGGCGACACTGTCCTTCCTTGTCTGTCTGCTGGGCCAGCACCAAATTATTATTATTATTATTATTATTATTATTACCAGTTACTTATATAGCACACACATATTCCGCAGTGCTTTACGGAGAATATCTTACCATTCACATCTGTCACTGCCCCAGTGGAGCTTACAATCTATATTCCCTATGACATGCTCACACACATACACACTATGGTCAATTTTTTGTGGGGAGCCAATTAACCTACCAGTATATTTTTTGAGTGTGGGAGGAAACCGGAGCACCCAGAGGAAACCCACGCAAGCACAGGGAGAAAATGCAAACTCCACACAGTTAGGGCCATAGTGGGAATTGAACCCACGACCTCAGTGCTGTGAGGCAGTAACGCTAACCATTACACCGTCTGTGCTGCCCCACCAAATCAACACTGCTGCCACCCTGGCCCCCCTCGGCGGCTCTGACTGGACTGACCCACCTTGTGTGTGCGACTGAGTGCGGGTGGAGCGGTGGGCCACAGAGGCAGCTCTGGCACCATAGCAGTCGCACCTCCTGCACCCACGGTAATTACATAACTGTT
This sequence comes from Taudactylus pleione, assembly GCA_031769625.1. Lineage (NCBI taxonomy): Eukaryota > Metazoa > Chordata > Amphibia > Anura > Myobatrachidae > Taudactylus > Taudactylus pleione. The sequence continues at coordinate 1,048,965 of JAUIMM010000650.1, read as the reverse complement.
TGCATGCATGTTAGCACAGAGTGGGATCCTTCTCAGTATCAATGGAATAGGGTTATAGGCAAGGACAATGTAAACAAATAAAGGCTGCAGTTGTACTGTTCTCCATGGTCCAGTCTTCAACTCGGGCAATGCCGGGTATCCCAGATAGTTTACAATAAAGCAATTCTTCATTTGTAAAATATATTAAACTTTTTTTTTTTCATTTTTAACAATTTTCATTTTTTGGGGGTGGAGGAGGTGAATCTGCTGCTGGAAATTTAAGGATAGTGTATTGTAAATGTATGGCCCGGTGAAGTGGTAAGTGTCTTAATGCTGCCAGTTAGTATTGCATCACTCAGAGGCCCCAGCAAGCTGTCATTTGTAGATTGTGGCAATACAAGAGTTCCTATTGCTGGGATAAGTGATGATGCCCGGTCACATGGGATGCGATCACAGCTAGCTGACTTGTATCTGACACAGTCACACCCCATGTGACCTCTGTTATGGAGGCAATCTGTTCTGCTCATGAGCAGAACGGATCTACTGTTCCTACTCCGGCCCCCCTGGAGTGATGTTGCGGTCTGTGACCACTGACATCACTCCTGAAATTGCGCCCCAGAATGCTGAGCAAATGGCACTCTAGGACACATGAACCATAAACCAAAAATGCGAGAATAGGAGTATAGTTCCCCCCTGAGCATAAATATGTTGATCTCTGTATCAGGGTTGCCGACACTGAGCTCCCTCCTTCCGGGAGGGAGCTGTCCGGCAACCACATGGGGGAGTATCGCTGCAAAAAAGGGGCGTGTCGCGGGGAAAGGGGGTGTGGTTCAGAGGATGACACGTCTTTGGCGGCGGTGCATGGGGCGTGACAGCACGATCGCGTCATCGTGGCCCCGCCCCCTCTTCACAATGCCGAGATTAATGGCATTGTGATGCAGGGGGCGGGGCTACGATGACGCGGTTCAGCGCGAATCGCGTCATCGCCCCCCCTGCTGCCGGGGTTAATGCAGGTGAGTCGCTGGGGCCGGGAGACTTACCTGCCTTTCCGGGGGGCCGGGAGCGGCACCCGATTTTCGGGAGGCTCCTGGCCGAATCGGGAGGGTAGGTAAGTATGCTCTGTATGTGTGAAGCTGATCTGTAGCAGCGGGGACTGATGGTAAGGTGCAGAAAAGCATTAAGCAAATTAGGAAAATGTCCAACTCCAAACCCTCAGAAATGTAGTATTTCCACTCTCTCCTGTACTGGAGGGATAGAGCAGCGAGGTCAGGGGGAGGTACAGTGCCATGAAAGTAAGGTTTCATCACCCAGCTCTGAGATGGTGCTCGGTCAGCCAAAAACAGCCCTGGGGAGATGCACTAAGCTCTGTAAAGTGATACATTGGAGAGTGATAAACACCAGCCACTCAGCTCCTGTCATCTTACAGGCTGTATTTGAAAAATTACAGTTAGGAGCTGATTGGTTGGTAGTTTATCACTCTCCTATTTATCACTTTCCAGGGCTTAGTACATCTGCCCCCCATCTGATAAAAGTAATCTTTTCAGATGGTGTTGTATGAAAACTTTGTGTTCCAGCTCACATTCTCCTCCATAATTTCACGCTCAGTCTGATGTGCCCTTCAGAAAGTGAGCCCCATTGTGTCCGCTACCAACTAAACAGACAAAGTTCTGCCCCAGCTTAATAGTTTTATTACACACAGACATATATTAATAGCACTTAGGGTCTCATTCAGACCCCGCTCGCAAATGCTGAGCGCTCGCAAGCGGGTAGATGTTGAGGCCCTGCGCACGCGCAGCGGCCGCACTGCGCGTGCGCAAGTCCCGGAGCGAGAGAGAAATTCTCTCGCTCCGGGGCTCAGTACAAAAGGGGCGGCTGTTGATGGTGATCGACAGCTCGCACCGTTTTGTAGGCGGGGTGGGGGGGTGGCTGGCCAAACTGAGGCATTCCCGAAGGAACGCCTGCCGTTTGGGGGCGGCTCACTGACATCACTCATGATATTGGAGCCGAAAGCTCACTGGGGCTTGCGGCAGACAAGACCCTACCACAAGGGTCTCGTCACAAGCCCCGATGGTCCTGTGGTTACCCACTGCTTAGCGAGCGGCCAGGAGGCCGGATTTTAAAAAGGAAGCGGCCGCCCTCATTCAGAGCGAGCGCTCGCGTTTTGTGAGCGGCTCTGAATGAGGTCCATAGTGTTGAGATATTTTGTTTAGTATGACAGTGGTATTAATGAATATGCTAATGGTATTCATCATTACTAACCCCTCCAGCGAGGTACGGTAAGGTCCAGCGACAATCTCCCTCTTCGGCGGTGTCTTCAGCTCTGCCGCTGGCAGCCTATAGCTGACAGCGACGGTTTCTGTTGCATGCCCATGCGCATGACACGTTCACCCGACGGGGACCCAGCAGTGCCTGGAAGATTTTGCTGATGCTGGAAAGGGTGCTGCCGGGTCCCCATTGCCAGCTATGGGGACGGCATCGCTCTCGCCATCTAAAGATGGCGCGAGCGATGCAGTGATAAACTTCAGTAATATTACATTACCTCTGTTTGTTAAATATTGAATGGAGGACGTAACCTCTATAGCAAGTGCTAAAGGGGTTATGTCTCGTTGATAAATAGGACACTACGTTGTTTGTAGTCATTATTATTATTATTACATTTTATTTATAGGGTGCCACAAGTGGTCCGCAGCGCCGTACATACAGTAAAGAATACACAGAACATTACATTACAATACAGTAACCAAAATATAAACAGAACACAGGTAACAATTAGCAACACAATTCTCCATACACAATACAGCTGGGAAGGTGAAGGCTGTCATAGAAGTGCTAGAGAAGAAGGCTGTGAGACAGTGGGGAGGAGGACCCTGCTCCTAGGAGCTTACAATCTAGCCATCAGAAGACTTCATTACCCATTTATCTCTATATAAAAAGTAGTTGGTGCCTGCCAGTAAATTATACCATATTTATGCAGCCATCACACATTATTAAAATATCACACATCTGAAGATTAATTAGAAGAAATTAGACATTAATTCTAGGAGAATTACAGTATAACACTCGGTTCATGTTACAGACTTTTTTTTCTCTCTAAAACCTTTGAAGCCGTGAGCTGCTTTTTATCTAATGAAAATGAATCTCATGCCACCTCTTTTAGGCTGGCAGAACCGTGATTAATAATAATCAGAGGATATTAGGATAGATAATTCCCATACTGGCCAATTATGTTCCATGTATTGCAAAGCCTGCAACTGAGGGAATAAATATACTTTGAAGTCAATATAAAATCTGCATTCTCCAATGCTCTCTACTGTATATATTTCCTTCTACTGTATTTTTAACCATTGTTTGTAAAAGTTAAATTTTTTTAAGCCAGACCAAGTTCAGTTACAGTTCAGCGTTTATATCAGAATTTGATCCATATTGTTCGCCAAGCTTACCTACTGGTTAGATCAATATCACACTAAGGGGCCCATTTATGAATGATTGCATATTCAATGTGATCTGGGCATGACATTACTGCCCATGATTGCATTGCAAAATGATATTATAGAGCCGGGATATATCATCTGGCACACGCAGGGACAGCAGCTCCGAAGGGTGCCCATCCCTGTGATTTGCCCGGAGAAATGCCGGGGCAACTGCGCATGCGCGGTCCTGCTGACTGCACAGGTGCGGCCGCCATTGCTGAGGGAGGGTTCCTAAGGAATCCTCTCCCAGTAAGTTTTGCAATGTGTAGCCCATTGACTACAATGCGCTAACACCATCTTCAGATGGCGTTAGCTGTTGGGGCCAATCTCCGGAATGCATCGCATTTCGGAAGTTGGTAAATTTTGCAGCATTGCTTCCCCCATTGAAACCTGTGGGGGAGACGGCTGCCGGCAGGAGTGGAGGCATCACAGCGCGGTATCGGAGATTTCTGCTGCAGTCCCTCCTTCATACATTTGATGGGGAATTTAATATTTGTGGTTAACTCCCAAAAACAGGTGTTTTCAGGAATTAAGCTGCAAATATACAATGATAAATGGGCCCATAAGGGGGAGATGGATCAAAGTTTGGAGAGAGATACAGTGGAGAGAAATAAAGTACCAACCAATCACCTTCTAACTGTCATTTTGCAAACACAGCCTGTGCAATGACAGTTAGGAGCTGATTGTTTGGAACTTTATCTCTCTCTGAGCTTTGATACATCTCCCCCTAATTCCCCCTCTAAATAAAGTGGGCTAGATACAAAACAAGTGGGAGATAGAGATGGACACCTGAGTCCGATGGTTAGCAAGAATCCATGTTCACGATCCGATGGAAATACTTTTTCAATCAAGTTGTGTTTTTTTTTCAATGGTTGCCAGTGATTGAATGCAGCTTTCCGATGGCTGACAGTCATATATGCAGCTCAGCTTATGTGCACCAGCTGATTCTGCAGTTATGCCATCAACTGGTTTTGATGAGATGTTGATTTGAAGTCGGAAGCCCAGCAACCATTCGATGCTGGGTTTCCAATGTCCATCCCTAGAGGGAGATGTTTCCAACCTTCTAAAGAGGACAAGTAGAGAAGTTGCCCATAGCAACCAATCAGCTTCTACAGCAGCTAACATTTAATTCCATGTACTAGAAAAATGGTGGTTAGAAGTCGATTGTTGCCTCTTGTATCAATCCTCCATTCAACAGTAGTAGTGAGCTTCAGAGAATGTATCCCCTCTGACATGCTTGCTGAAGCTCCCTCTGGTGACTCAGAGCCTGATTCAGTAATGGAAGAAATGACGATATATTTATGCAGATCTAGAGATTGTCTGCTATTGCGCATGCATGTAAGTCGTACTGCGCATGTGCAGTGATTGAATAGCGATTACGCTCGCACATGGGAATTACTCGTAACGTGAGTGACAGGTAGTCAGAGTTTGGGGGGAGGTAACAGTGGTGGCTAGAAAAACGCAGGCACATTGGAGTGTTTAAATGCCATTTTCAGAGCATCTATAAATTAGCCCCTGAGTCCTTGCTCGCAGCAGGAGAACCCTCTGCGTGGGTTGGGTACGGGATCCCGGTGGTCAGGATGCTGGCAGTCAGAATATCGACAGCAGCATCCCAACACAATTAGGTCAGTTTCCTATCCCTAACACCTAACACTTTTATTTGGAGTATTGAATAGAGAACAGAGGCAAATATAGAGGCAATCAGTACAAGTGACGCAAAGTGTGTAGCATGAAAGACATTAAGGTAACATAAAATTATGCAAACAATAACAATTACAAAAGAAGAAACAAGATTACCACAGATATATCACAGAGATTGAGGGTGAGGCAGGAGCAAACCAGGAAAAGGGCAGGTAAAGACAAGACCTACACAGCTACAGAGGGCCCTGTAAGTAAACATGAGTTTCATAGCAAAGAGTAGAATGACAGCTATGCCAAATGCTTTCCCTGATAGGTGGGAGGGATTGTTGCAGTTTTTAGAGAGAAGCCTCCAATCAATACATTTGCATGAAAAAAAACAATTTTTTCTTAAAATAAATCAAGAGAGGGAATGGTCGTTTGGATCCACAAATGGTGGATGCATTTTCTAGCCATTGCTGATATGGACAAAACCAGTTTCTTTCCCACCCTTAGAGACTCTCATCCCTTGCAGAAGTACACCCAAAATGACCCCTCTGGGGCATGAGGCAAATAATTAAGTAAAACATCTGTAGAAAATATCCAGACACTGATCAAAATCATCCAATAATGGGGCAAGCCCAGGGGCAATGAAACAAGTCAGCCTGGGGATGATTACATTTGGGGCAAGTGGAAAGCATACTGTAGTAAGACTTATAACATGACTCCTATGAGAAGGTAGATAGCCACGATAAACAATGTTTAAAAAATATTGCAGCATAGATAGAGGAAGGGAGTAATTTGATGGAAGAATATACAATTTACACTGTAAGAGTGTCTCCATTCATAGAGTTGTAAAGTGGGAAAATCACTGTCACAAACCAAAGGAGAACAACATGTGATCCAATGATTCCTGTAGGAAACAATAACGTGAAGCTATAGCCTCTTTATTGGGTTTGTAACAGTAATTTATCAAAAAGATTTTCCCAATCATCAGTGAGAAGAACTGAAGAACTGAATTAGCAAAATGTAGACCTTGAAAATAAAGCAAAAATGTAAGCACCAATACAGATCAACCACTAAAGACTCGAGGTGATCATAAGAATCTATCTAGCAATTAGCCTACTGACCTTAAACCCTGGGTAACCCAGAAAGTGAAGGGGTGGGTCGCCATACCAGCCTAAATATCAAGGGTATGGAGTTCAATCGGAGTATGACGTGGGATAAACAAAACGCGATGCAGCAACATTTTCAAAAGGATATTCTAGAATATTGTCAGAGTGTTCCTGTTCATGTAGGATCAGGAAGGCTGATAAACTCACATTGGACAGAAAACTTGTCTCCAAGATGGTATTTGCATAGGCATTACATTGAAAAAGTCAATTGTGAAGATATTGCTATTGAGCTGCATATCTATAATGAACAATTTGGGGCAAATAAATCCCTTCATTCATGACAGATTGTTTTAACTTAATAAGACTAATACGAGGCTGCATTCCTCACCAAACAAAGGAGAAAAACAAGGCATCAACTAACTTAGCGTCTGATTTAGTAAGTAAGAGGTGCATGGACTGCAGGGGGTATAATAGTTTTGGGAAAAATTTTTGTGTAGAATCCAAATATATCATCAGAAATATTTTTGAGATATTTTGAAAAATGTAAAATTGAAAATTAAAGCATTTAATCACAGTAAGTGCTTGGCAAGACTCACTTCTGCCTGAGCTATGGGGTAGTCATCCCGTCCAGACTCATCATCCTCTATGTCACCCGAATCCCCCTCTTCATCTTCCTCATTCTCTTCCAAGTGTTAGTCCTGGGGCAAAACCTTGCTCTTAGCAGGATGCCATTTTTGCTTACTGGCTCCTGTCCCAGCTCCCGGCTAGCATGCAGAGGGGGAAGTAAGCAGGAAGCTCCCCGGACCGTACCATGAATATCAATAACCAAGGGGGGTTTCCACAGTGGGCTGCTTCATGAAGAAACCTCCGTCTCTGGGTGCGAGAACTATGGCTGATGGCTGATCACCATAAGGAGATATGTGGACCTCTCACCACCCGCAGTGACCAGTGCAAGTGGCGAGTTTTATCTTTGTTTGTAATTTCTCCATTCTAAATCAGTGCTACTCTATTCTTGTGTTCCTTATTTCGTATCTTCGTGAGTACATTTTTTGCACTGTCTGTAAGTACATATGAAGTAATGGAAGCCGCTAAAATTCGTGGGTGTGTAAACCATCCTGATAACTTTTGTTATATACAGTAGGTGGTAAGTTCACACCAAAAAGTAAAAGAAAGCCTATTAGCACCTTGTTAAAGAAGGTTTATAACATGTACTTTGACTGTGCTCTTTGTGACCAGGATAAAATTTGGGCACCATATATTCGTAGCATAACCTGCGCAACTAATCTGACCGAATGGTTGAAAGGAAATCACCGTATGTGCTGTTCACTGTCCCAATGGTATGGTGTGATACTAAGGACCACGGTAACGACTGTTATTTTGTCATTATTTGAATAGAATAATGTGTTTATGGGTTCTGATGTTAACGTGTTTGATTCCTGGAAGAGTAGTCTGAAAGCAGTGTTAGGTATTATTGGTAATGCCTACCTGCGCTCTGACTTATACAGTGGGGGATGTGTATTCATTCAGCAGCGGTACCTATAAGGTAACCCAAACCTTGTAGTTAATAATGGTAAATGAAGGAGGGTACTGCGCTCGAATGAAGGGATATTTAGTGAGTGTTCCCAAAGAAGAGAGGTTGACAATCTGTCTGTATGAGACAATTTATTAGGAGTCACACTGCTCCTTTGTTAAAACAATGGATATATGTCCATAGGTATATATATATTAAGGATACAGTTTGTGGATGAATGTCTGTAACGTTGGTGGTTACCACTAACTGGTCTGACTGTCCCAAACTTAGGGTGATTACTTAGATAATTGCAGTGTTTCAGTATATAACATGCAGTGTGGTACGTGCTGTTTGCGCAAAAAAAGGGTGAGTCTGGCTTCAAAAGTATTAAGTTCTCTACGCGAGGTATGTAAGCAGTGTCTGGTGGGGCGGCGTCCCGTGTCCCCCAGGTGCACTTACTTACCCTCTACGTCCTTGTTGTACACCTCCAGGTGTACTTGATCTCTTCCGCTGTGTCCTCCTGGTCTCCGATGTTCCGCACCGGTGTCGTGCAGTACACACTGTGCCCTGTGAGACTTCCGGGTGTCACGTGTCGCGTGATCTTACGGCACCCAGGCTCAGCGGGGGTATCAGCGGCTCCACTCGCTCCGTCGCGAGGAGACTTCGGATTCCTTATTAGGTGTCTGGCGGTCTCTATGTTAGATAAGGGGTCTGTGGATATGAAACTCCGACGCGTATCGGCCTTCCGGGCCTTTCTCAAGGAGTGAAGTTGTGCGCCATCTTGTGTGTGGTGTCCCTATATATAGAGAGATCCTGATGGGCGCCATCTTGGTTGTGGTGTATGTACTTCCTTATGTCTCTTATATCCAGTGGCCATCTTTGTTAAGGGAACCTGGTTAGTGGTGATCCCTTAGATATCTTACATATAAAAGAAAAAAGGGGGATTGTGTTGCTCGGCAGCATTCTTGATGAAGGGAGAAACAAGATAGACAAATTACTGTGTATTCTGCTTATTGTGTGCTGCATATTCCGCTAGATCTATTCCTGTTTGGATCTCATATCTATCGGAATAGTGATACTCGACGGCCATCTTGGTTATGGGAAAGAAAAGTTATATGACATATGTAATCTACCTATTCTTTAACAATCACTGCTTTGATCTCATTGTCTACATTTAATCCAAGTGGTGTGAGTGTTTTCATGATAAATATCCATTTGAGTTCTTCTCTATTCAAAATTTTTTCAAAATCCCCACCTCTCCAATTTTTTGTGATGGTACATATCCCTAAAAACTTCAGTCCTTTGGGATCCCTATTGTGTGTCTCTCTGAAATGTAGTGACAAATTGTGAGTGTCTATACCTCTTTTCACATTCCTGATGTGTTCTCCCATTCTTACACTCAGTTTCCTAGTGGTGCGTCCTATGTATTGTAGGCCGCAGGGGCATTCTGCCATGTATATCACTCCGGTGCTGTTACAAGTGATATGTTGTTTAATTCCATGTATCGCTTTAGTTTGATTCGATTGGAATTTCTCTATTCGTTTTGTGGTTAGGTGCCCATTTTTACAATATTGGCAGTTTCCACATTGGTAGAAGCCTGCTTTTAATTTGGTTTGGTATAAGGTGGTTTGTATTGGTGTGTTTATCTTGTTATGGATACAAAGATGGCCACTGGATATAAGAGACATAAGGAAGTACATACACCACAACCAAGATGGCGCCCATCAGGATCTCCCTATATATAGGGACACCACACACAAGATGGCGCACAACTTCACTCCTTGAGAAAGGCCCGGAAGGCCGATACGCGTCGGAGTTTCATATCCACAGACCCCTTATCTAACATAGAGACCGCTAGACACCTAATAAGGAATCCGAAGTCTCCTCGCGATGGAGCGAGTGGAGCCGCTGATACCCCCGCTGAGCCTGGGTGCCGTAAGATCACGCGACACGTGACACCCGGAAGTCTCACAGGGCACAGTGTGTACTGCACGACACCGGTGCGGAACATCGGAGACCAGGAGGACACAGTGGAAGAGATCAAGTACACCTGGAGGTGTACAACAAGGACGTAGAGGGTAAGTAAGTGCACCTGGGGGACACGGGACGCCGCCCCACCAGACACTGCTTACATACCTCGCGTAGAGAACTTAATACTTTTGAAGCCAGACTCACCCTTTTTTTGCGCAAACAGCACGTACCACACTGCATGTTATATACTGAAACACTGCAATTATCTAAGTAATCACCCTAAGTTTGGGACAGTCAGACCAGTTAGTGGTAACCACCAACGTTACAGACATTCATCCACAAACTGTATCCTTAATATATATATACCTATGGACATATATCCATTGTTTTAACAAAGGAGCAGTGTGACTCCTAATAAATTGTCTCATACAGACAGATTGTCAACCTCTCTTCTTTGGGAACACTCACTAAATATCCCTTCATTCGAGCGCAGTACCCTCCTTCATTTACCATTGAAAGCAGTGTTACTCCATAATTGGAACAAACTGCCTTCAGTGCCCCTGGCCTATGTACAGGACATGATAGAAATGTATGAAAGTATGGCTGTGTTGTTGGAGGCAATCATGTATAAGTATCATGGATGGAATCTTTGTTGTTGCTGTGTAGTTGCACTGCTGTTAGGTTTGCAAGATGGATTTACAAACTACTGTACTGCTGTTTCCTGTGTTTATGCGTTAGCGGAGACACTAAAAATCACTATATCACAAAGTATAAGGCAGAAAGATAAACCTATGCAGCTCAACACTCCAGTGGTTGAGCCACATAAAATAATATTACCTCCGCTTCACATTAAGTTGGGCCTAAGGAAGAGTTTCATGAAAGCTCTGGATAAAGAAGGCCGTGCTTTCAGTTACTTGGAGGAAAAGTTTCTGGAGTTAAGTGAAGCAAAGTTAAAAGAAGTCATATTTCTTGGCCCCCAAATAAGGAAACAGCTTACGAATGAAATACATAATGCTAACTTGACAGAAATTGCGTCTGCTGCTTGGTCCTCCATCAAGGCTGCTGTGGGTGGATTCTTACGGAACAGAAACGAGGCCAACTACGTGTCCATCGTGAATGAACTATTGAACAACTACTAGAATACGGGTTGTAGAATGTCACTTAAAATACACTTATTACATTCCCATATAGACTTTTTCCCTGACAACCTGGGTTGTGTAAGTGATGAACAGGGGGAACGTTTCTTTTCTGACAGTGGAGCCTGGCAACCAAGGATGCTGGGACCCTACAATAATGGGGGGAACTACTGCTGGTTCCAGTTTATAAAGACGAGTGAGACACTGTACAAACGGAAAGTGTCAACATCGTATTTCCCTAAAGTAACTTTACATTTGATCTTTTATTAACAATTACATTGGTGATAGTTTGAATTGTTAAGAGTTCCTGAAGTTTAGTTTCTGCAGTTTTATTAAGTATTTTTTTATAAATGAACATGATGAGAATATTTCAATTTCACAGAGTTTAATTAAAATTTTTACTTATCTTGTGGCTGTTACAGCTTTTGTTGTGTGTAACTAATAAATGTGACATGATAGAGAAAATCAGATTTTTCTACCAAATTCAGCATCCTTAAATTAGGTGGAAAAGTATATTTACCTGCCAGGTGCAGAGATTTTGTTTTAACTTTGTTGAATAGTGTTGTTAGGGACCATTAAAATGTAGATTATTTATGCGGTTCCTATTCTCTAATAGATTGTAAGGACAAAATAGTGCCTTCAGTGTCACTGGTATGTTGCTCAACATTAGTTAAATGTCCAGGTCCAGAGAAGTCTGAATATTCATGAGTTTATGCTAGATTAAGGGTAACTCTTGGAGGTGTTGGTCAATTATAGGTCACTAGTGTTCACTCTTGGACTTTTTGGGGCAGGGTGCTGATCAGTAAAGGGAGCACATTTTAACTATGAAGAGTACAATTTTGGAAAGTTGACAATAGCAGTGAGAGGAGAATGTGTTACTATGAGGTGAGGGAAGGGAATGTGTTACAACATGGGTGAGGGAGGGGAATGAGCAAGGGTGATGTGTTTCTACAGAAGTGAGGGAAGGGAATGTGTTACTACAGAGCTGAGGTAGGGGAATGTGTTGCTACAAAGGTGAGGGAGGGGAATGTCAAATGTGTTACTACGGGGTGAGGGAAGGGAATGTGTTACAACATGGGCGAGGGATGATATGTTTCTACAGTGGTGAGGGAAGGGAATGTGTTACTACAGAGGTTAGGAAGGGGAATGTGTTACAGGTGAGGGAGGGGAATGTGTTACAGGTGAGGGAGGGGAATGTTGAATGTGTTACAACATGGGTGATGGAGGGAAATGTGTTACTACAAAGGTAAGCAAAGATAATGTGTTACTACAGAGGTATGGGAGGGTAATGTGTTACTACATGGGCAAGGGAGGGTAATATGTCACTACAGGGGTGAGTGGGGGTAAAGTGTTACTACAGAGGAGAGGGAGTGGAATGTGTTAGTATACAGGTGAGGGTGGGTAATGTCTTACTATAGCAGTGAGGGAGGTGATTCATTACAATGTTGGTGAAGGATTAATGTGTTACCGGAGTTGTGAGATGGAAATGGAAACAGTAAATATCTAAAGTCTGCTCAGGAGGAACCAGGTACATCACTACTAATCTATAAATATGTTAAATGTTTCAGTTAAATGTATTAGTCTGTAGTTTATATTAGATAAATATAAATATTAAATGGCTATTTCACAAAATCAGTTTGAGCTGTCAATTCATTAAAAACAAGTAAATACTAAAAACTTTGCACAGGTACATGTATAGATGAAGTTAGAACAAAATTATTCCTTCTTTCAAACAAGGGTGCCCATATGTACTTGGGTTAGAGTGGGGAAGATAGGGTGAAGTATGTTTTTTATTCCCATTTATGTAAAATTTCACATTTTGTAGGGCCTCTCCTGAATTTATTAATGCCAAATGGAGGCGAGATCTTCCCCCATAACTGAACTTCAGATTTGTTTTGAAGTGCAGTGGTTAATGCCTGGGGTCCAATCAGTTCCTGATTGACTCTGTGGCTACCCACGGGTCTCTACCAGTCATTAAGACTGATAGGGAAGATATATATTTTTTTATCTAGCTGGGAACTCCCGTCACAGAGGACAACTATTGGAACTTGTCATTTGCAGTTTTAATGTTTATGATGATGATAGGTCCCACTCATCCTTAACAGGTTGGTGCCCATAGTGTGTGTTGTGACATGAAGTCAACTATGGTGTTGCATGTTGCAGGATCTGACCTTATTCTATGTACATTTTGGACTGTAAGTTTGCTGTGTTAAGACATCCAGGAACACTGAGTGGGTCGGGGGGAGGGCACTGGTACTTATTACCCGGGTTTGGGCCTGTTTTAGGGCCCAAGCAGAGGCGGGGGCCTAGACCAGCTGCAGAGGGGGACAAAATGCCCCCGTTGCAGCATGCAAAGCTTATTAAGGCACCACACAAAGTATTTTCCATTATTTTATTTCTGGAGGGGGTGTGGACACCATTATTTGGCCATGCCCCAGTTAACATCTTGGCCCCAAGGCTGTTTTAATGACCCAACTGACATCTGTCCAGGAGAAGTTTTAATGCACACTCTATGTTGTTTTTATTCTGTATTATAAATATAGTACTGACAACATGTAAAAGTCAATATGTAGTAGGGATGAGCAGGTTCGGTTCTGAGAGAACTGAACCCACCCGAATTTTGGGGATCTGGGGCGATTCGAGCCAAGCTCAGATCTTCCTGCCTGCCCCTCACCCGAGGCAAAACCTCGTGATCCCGCTGTTGGGTCACAAGGTTTTGTATTGAGCGGGCTTAACGCTGATTGGCTGAGAGAGCCATCTGTCACGGCTGAGATCAGTGTTAAGTCCATTCAACATGCACATAGGAAGCAAAAGAAGATGGCGCCCTCCATCCCCCACTGCCTGACAACATCGGCACCCCCCGCTGCTGACACCACTGGCACCCCTGCTGCCGACACAACCTCTGCCGACACTGCCAGCACCTGGCACTGCTGCCCCATGTACTGAGGACACCGTCAGCGACCCCCGCACTTCCGACACTGCCGGCACTCCCACAGTGAGGACACCACTGGCACCCCTGCACTGCTGACGCTGTGAGCACACATGCATTGAAGACACAGCTGGCTCCCCCGCTCTGCTGACACCGCCGGCACCCTGCATTAAGAACACCCCTGCACTGCCAACACAGTCAGCAAACCTGCACTGAGGACACTGTTGGCACCCCAGCTCTGCCGACAGCGCCGGCACCCTGCATTGGAAACACCCCTGCACTGCCAACACAGCCAGCAAACCTGCACTAAAGACACTGCTGGCACACCTGCACTGCCGTCATCGCCGGTACCCTTCACTGAGGACACTGCCAGCACCGCAGCACTGCCATTCCACGTACTGAGGACGCCGTCAGCAACCCCTGCACTGCCGACACAGCCAGCAAACCTGCACTAAAGACACCGCTGGCACCCACGCACTGCTGACATCGCTGTTACCCTTCACTGAGGACACTGCGAGCACCCCTGCACTACTGTCCCACGTATTGAGAACTCCATCATCAACCCCGCACTGCCACTACTCCCACACTGAGGGCATCCCTGCACAGCCAACACTGTCAGCACTCCTGCACTGAGGACACCGCTGACACACCCGCTCTGCTGACACTGCCGGCACTATGCACTCAGGACACTGCTAGGGCCCCCACTCTGCCAACACCTCCACACTGATGGCACTTTCGCATTGAGGACACCACTGGCACTCTCGCATTGAGGACAGCGCCAGCATCCTGCACTGCCAACACTGCTGTCACAGTAATTGCACTATTGGTGTTTCCAACCCACACTGTATAACACACTGTATCTGTGTTGGAACTTGGAAGCTGAACTGCCACATGTTAGTGCCGCCCACTATGTCACAGCTTAGTCAGCCAGCTAGCTGGATGCAACCTTTTGGCCTTAACTAGATGAAAAAAATAATATTGTGAGGTGGTCAAAATTGATTGGAAATGACTGGAAATAAATGTTATTGAGGTTAATAATACTGTAGGTACAAAAAAAGGCTCATTTTATGTGAATTTAGCTGATTTTATGATATGTTAAGAAAAAATCCAGATCCAAAACCAAAACACGAAAACAAAACACCACGGAAAAAAATCCAAAATCAGGTCCAGATCCAAGACCATGGAATATCCAGATCAAAAACCAAAACACAGGGGTCGGTGCACATTTGTAATACGTAGTACATATTTTATTCCTCTTGTTGATGGCACTATGGTTTGCTACAATCTAAAGGCTTTCTGGGTAGGGGAATTCTGCCTGAATTCCCAACAGATAGGAGAGATTCTTATTGCTGATAGCAAACAGAAGTTAAGCCCACACAACATATTTACTTTCAATTCCTGCTGATACTGTAGGTATACTTTATATCAACAGTATATAAAACATGCGCTGTAACAGCTGAAGACTAGTAATAAAAATGTGCTAAACATTACCAATCATGAACAGTATCTAGAACAAGTAAAATATAATTAGCATTGCTACAATTTATTTTCTGTATTTATGGATGTATTTTTTTTGTTATTCATTCTCTATAGGAATAACGGTATCTGTTCATCATAGGATTAATTTGTAGAATAGTGCTATAATTGAAAACAAAATTGCAATATGAACGTTACTTTGAAGAGACTTTGGGAAGTCTAAAATTATGTCATTATTTTGCATTGAGGATTGTAGAGTAAGAGAAATGCTTTCAGATGATTTTGGAAGATAACGGTAATCAAATCTCATTATGGAATTAACTACTCTGCCATAGAAATTTATCCCATTAATTCTGGATTAAACTCCATCTCTGCTTAGAACTTTCATTCTTATTGTGAGCAAACAATAAAGCAAAAACTTATCTGAAAAAACACGGTTACACTTTCCAAAGACTGTGATGACTATTATGAAGTAGTTGACCATGAACTTCATGATTAATGGGTCA
Source organism: Taudactylus pleione (assembly GCA_031769625.1). Taxonomy (NCBI): domain Eukaryota; kingdom Metazoa; phylum Chordata; class Amphibia; order Anura; family Myobatrachidae; genus Taudactylus; species Taudactylus pleione. Next base: position 1,033,256 of record JAUIMM010000650.1, on the reverse strand, counting down.
GTGTAACAGCGTGATATATTATCAACTCATTTTCAGGACGAAATTCTAAGTCTCATTTGTATTCAGTTGTTCAAGGTTGACTAAAAATGTATCAAAGTAGGCTTAAATGTACCGTAAGAAGAAACCAATGACATCCAGTGTATTGCAGGTTCTGGTTCAGCGTCTGACACCAACCTTTAAGCTTTTAGAAATGTCTTCACAGTTTAAACATTTCAATATATCATTTTGCACCAACCTGCTGTTTAACCTCTACTTAATGTGATATTAATGTGTGTGTGCGTACGTGTGTAATTGGTATTTACAATTTACTCTAGTTTGTGGTATATACAGTAGGGCAACAAAGCTCTGATATACTACAAAGTCATCGTCACCCAAGAAACCAAAAACATATTGTACAAGAGGAAAGAAAAGGATTATTGTACAAGAGGAAAGAAAAAGATGTAGAAAACTGTGACTACCAGGCTATGCAGAACTTTTCCATTTAAATAGTATATTTATGAAACAAAGTTATACTACTATTATTATGGTTAATTTATTAGAAGCCTTAAAAATTGACAGTCTCATGCATGTGGAAAATAGAGCATAGCAGAAAGACAGAGAGAACCAAAAGGCAAAATACAAGGCAAAGCATAATAAAGGAAATGCAAGGATGTACTAAGTAAGGTCATGCTATGGAACCTGCAAAAGACATGATACAAGGGCACACAGGTGGACGTGGTGGGAGCAGACAAGAATCCGGGAGAAGAGAGGTCTTTGATCATAGAAACTTAGGGGTATATTTATTATCTTCTAGTAGGTGCTAGATAGATGTTAAGTAGAATCTGATTGGTTGCTATGGGCAACAACTCCACTCCTAAATACCCACACTTTAGTAAATATACCTCCTACTATACAAAAAGTTACTTTGTACAATGTACTTGGTCAAGATTCATATAATCAGTTATATAAAAAGTCTACACAACCTTATAGGAATTGCATTTTTTTGTGACGTAAAACGTTGAATCGTGTTTGGTCAAGTCAGACTTTTTTCCACCTTTAATGTGTCTCATCTATGAGGTAGGGAGGCAACATGGAAGCCGTTTTGCACAAAAATTAACCAATCATATCAACATTTTTGAAAAATAAATAAATGTGTTCACCCCAAACCACATAGGAAAGTGTCTTATGGTCAGATGATTCTATTTGGTACGAAGGCAACACACTCCTCACTCAAGGAATAAACAAAAAGGCCGATTCAATTAGTTTCAAGGGTTACATTTTCAGAGGTTGGTTCTGCTCACAGACTATGAAGGTGCGAGTAGAGTCTAGTCTACCGCACTTAGCAGCTGGCAGCTCATGTCCAATTTGATCATCTGCTAAGACTTAAGCATGTAGGGGCCTCTTCCTGCATTCTCTCCTCGTAGTGCTATAGCTGCCAACAGTGCTCCTTTGTTCCTGTCTCCCATACCCCACCAGCATCCCTGATCCCGTCTGCTCTCTTGTTGGTTACAGGTTCATTGGGTGGTGATTTACTTCCTTCCCCCTCCTCCCTGTCCTGGTGGCAGCCAATCCTAAGCAATGTGGACAAACAGTCACAACCATTTCCAACGTCACACAGCCGAACCTGAGGATGACAGGCAAGCACAGCCTTCTACTTTTAATAGTTTTAATTGAGCAGCTACAGATGTGCCCTCATACACCTAGCGCCAATATGCCATACAGAGCGAGACACCCAGCATGACTGACCTGCTCTGAGACTGTAGTTTTCTTTACATTTGCAACTTATTCACATTGTAGATGCAGTGAAAAACTACACACCGTACACTAGAGCTGCTGGGCTGCGGCTTTACCTGCACAGGAATTAGTTTTAAGCACTTACAAAGTGGTAGTTGAAGCACAACAGAACTCTGCCATCAGGCCACGCCCCTTCAGCAGCCTTGACAGCACATAATTTTTACTTTGTTTGGTTTCTGTTGAAAGAGAATTGTGCTAATGCACAGACTCCAGTCTTCCTGTCCTCCAGGGAGGCTTCATGCCCAGTCCCAAGAGGGCCACAAAGATCAGTTCTGAGCATGTGCAGGGGCCATCTTGTTTTTACAGTATAGCGTGGTAAGGTGGGAGACAGAAGTCTCCTATTTAGCGCCCATATGAGAGACCCAGTTAATACCTGCATATAAATCTGTTCAAGCAACCCTTCACCACTACACGTAAGCAACATACACTCACCAACTGTATAGAACCCTACTCTACTCCATCTCCAGTGTGCATGTAGGAGTGTGTATGGCTGTACTTGCTGCTGGTGTGTGCCTACATAAATCTGCAGTATCATTGGTTGCACAATCTGCAGTATCATTGGTTGCACAATCTGCAGTATCATTGGTTGCACAATCTGCAGTATCATTGGTTGCACAAACATAATTTCCAACAATTATTTTCTTACTGTCAACAAGAGCTGATTCACAGAGAACGTTGTGTGAGTACATTTATCAGGACAGAGGTGCTAATATAAACAGGGGCTTCACAGGTTGGTTCAGGGGGTTCATTAGCCTAGGCCTGGGGTCTGCTCAAGGGGGGGCCTTTATTGGGGGGGTCCTCACTTCCTGAGGAATCCCTGACCAGGGCTGACTACTAAGGAGTTGTAAATGCTTTGGCAGGGGGACCCCATCAAGTATGTTCCCTTGCTATTACATTATACCCCCACTAGTTAGAGCAGCCTGGTGCTGTTTGTAGATAGTATGGGGGACCTCTACTCATTCCAGGACCAGCTTACAGAGCCTAGTTTGCTTTTCAGGGGCCACCTACATTCTCCCCCTCCATATTTTCAGAACCAGAACCAGCTCACAGAGCTTTGTTTGCTGGTTGATGGAAATGTGGGGGACCCCTACATTCCCCCCCCTAGTATTTTCACAACCAGGACCAGCTAACAGAGCCCAGTGCTGGTTATGCTTTTGAGGTGGAGACACCCCATATAATTGTTTTTCCCTTTATTTAAAACTTTCATTCACTTTTAACACACAGAAGACTGCACAGATCTCACTGATCTGATCAGGCTATTGTCAAACACGCTGCTGCAATGGTTACATTGGCTAACTTGCACCTTGTAATGAAACTCACATTACAATTTATGAGTTTTCCTTCAGTAACAATAGCATAAAACTTACATGGATTTGCATTTCAGAAAAACTCACACCATCCAACTTGTAGGCTATTACATAGTGCGAGTTTCGGCAAAAACTCATATTCTACTCACAGCAAAATGATGTGAGTCCATACTCGCTCAAAAACTCAGAACCTATTACCCCCATATCTGATGGACAGGCATTAAAGAGCTAATATGGTTCTTCACACTTGTTTATTGTGTAGATTCCATAGGACTATTTCCATAGGACTATTTCCATAGGACTATTTCCATAGGACTATTTCCTAACCTAGTCATGAATGTTTTCTGAGTACATTCAGATAGACAGACAGAGCTGATTTTTGCCTCTTTTCTTCTTGCTTACAAAAATGAATAAAAAGTGATTGTTAGAAGTACAGTAACTCACCCTTTCTGTACACTACTGTAATGTATGTACACCTTCTCTTCAGTTGTTAGAACTGATCAGTTAGTAAATACTTAAATTTTTAGAAAAGTTATTTTATACAATATAACAAATAATATTATAAATTGAAGAAAACACATAAATACTGTTTAAACAATCGGTCATTAATAAAACTGAATCTGTTGTTTATAGATTAGTAACTGCTACATTTGAAGTGATGGTTGATTCAAAGAAATTGCTTCCAAGAGAACTGTTTGCCATTTTATTCAATTAAAACATTAAAGAGAAGATTAGCTCTATAAATGTAGGGAGGGTTTTTTATTAGAGATCTCTGCTTAGTAATTGTTTTTATAATATTGTATAATTAGCGTAAATGTTACTTTCCAAATAGCAGTGTCTTGCCCAGTTATCAGTCATTGGATAACTTTATAGTTGCTTTGCAGACTGCAGAACAACCAGCAGCGGTATACAGTATATATGTACCGTAAATGCCTCTGCCTGATGGGGAAAGGTGGAATAGGAATAGGGGTCCCCCGTATTTTCATCAACCAGCACCAGGCTCTGTGAGCCAGTACTGGTTGTGGAAATATGGAGGACAAAATGAGTAGGGGCCCAACATATTATCAACAACCTCTGGAAGTGTGTACCCCCCAACTAAAGTCCCCCTGAGCAGACCCCAGGCCTATGCTGATGGCCTGGAGCTATCCTCTGCACTCCTGGTTGGTGGGCACGGATTTGATTGTGTAAAAATTTTATATAATATTGGGCTTTATAGGGGCACTACAGGTCCCAGCGGAATCAGTATGTAATACAGGCCTGCCGCATGGCCGGCAGTTCGATTCCCGGCAGCGTCAGGCCGACAGAGGAACAGAAACCGGCAGCGGCAGCCCGACAGCCATTTCACCCTCGCCGGGATATGACAGTCAGGAAGCCGGCTGTCGGTATAATGTCAGGCGGCTTCCCGATTGCATCCTGTCCCAGCAAGCTTGCCTTGTGGAGAACCAACAACCAGCAGTAGTTATTGCATGGGCAATGTCTATGTACAACAATCGCACACGGGGGCCTGCATGTGTTTTCGCAGGACACGTTCTGCACATGCAAAAAAACAGGTCCTGCATATGCGCAGATTCCCGATAATCGCCCTGTCCTCCCTGAGCTCGCACTTCTAAATCAGGCCCTAAATCTGGATCTGTCTACTTTGACAACGGGGCAGAGGAGATATGCATTTTTATTGCTCCACTAGGCCGTGTAAGAGGGGAATTTAAAATGGAATGCAGTATCCAAAACAAAAGTTGTATATGTATATTTCTTCACCTTGCAAAACTCATTGAAATATACATTTTCTCAAAGCAAATCTAAATTTTTTTTCCCTTTGAACAGTTTTAGATGTTAATGGGACCACCCTGACATCAACATTTATGAACACAGGTCTGAAACTATGACTCATACACTTTCTGTTATTAACCTTCAAAAATACTTAGAGAATGAAGCAATTTTGTTAACAAGAACACATTCTTTTTACATACGCCTTGCCAGCTATAAACAAAATATATGTCTTTGCAATTCTGATTTGCACAGTGTCACTCCAGCAGTGTTAACATACTAATTTCACTGTATAAATTGGAAATATTTCTGTAGCTCCCCTCATACTATTGAAAACTGTGCATTTGATAAACTGCTCAACTTTCAATGTCTGCTTGCTGCATTAAATCAGAATTTCGATATGAATAATAAAACCCACAGGAGTAGAGTTTTACTGCATCCTAATCAATTTGAAGTTTATTCGTCTGAAAGGGCTATAACAGATTTAGCTGTTTCGTTCAGTCCTGAAATTTTATGAGTCAATTCTCTGGTTAAAATAAATCTGTTTTAAGCTTTATTTTGGGTTTCTCAGAAAGCATTTAATGTACAGTACAAACTCTTTATAAGGAAGATTTTGTTTTGCATAACTATTTTGTCTGTTTCTTAACCCCACCAACTATCCACTCCTCTTCCAGGATTTTTGGGTTGACATAATTCCAAGTGGGAAATTCAATATGTGGCCTATCTGGGCAAGATAACCTTGCTCATACCCCATAGAGGTGCAATAAAAAATTAGCAAGTACTCTTAGCTGTGTGTGCAGGTGTACATTACACTAGGTTAAAAAAGAAGCTCACACATACACACACTAACACAATTTTTTAGCAATTTTTGGGGGGCAATTTTCATACCAACATCCTGCTCACTTTTTGGCCAGATTATCAGTAGAAGATCTGACCTGATACTTAATACCACTCATCTGTTTCAGACAGTACCTTACCTTGCCAGTGTACTGTGCTTGAATACTACCAAGAAAGTAAAGGATACAGTCTATGGAACATTAACAACAAAAAAACTTATAATATCAATACATGTGGTGTTCTAAGAAATAGCACCACCTAATGTAAAGCAGGAACAATAGTGGCAGCACAAGTTTGTTATGCTGGATATTCCAACAGCTGGAAGCGTGTCTGAATTAGAGACTGCCAGTTTCCACATCTGTAAGAAATAATAAAGGAAAAACAACCAGGAGATATTATTAAGGGTTCACAAATTTCACCTTCTGTGATCTACAGCATATGCAAGAAGCTAACTCAAGCAGCAAAGCAAGAATACAAGTCAGCAACAGATAAGGAAAAGGCATCATTGTCTGATAGCGATACATGGACTGTTGTTAACAGGCAGAGGCACTGCAAGACAGTAAATAACAAGCGGGTCTTTTGTAAGAAGATTATTCAGACGGAACCGTTGCCTTTGACAAAGACTGTCTTATTGCCAAAAAAGAATATACAGTACTAAGAAATGTGGGATTGACTACGGGGAAATCTTCTTACCTGTTGCAAGGTACATTACATTACATGTAGTTATTGCCATATCTGCCATGCATGATTTATTGCTGTACCAATTAGACTTTGATTCTGCTTTCTTAAATGGAGAGTTAATTGAAGAAATTTATCTATAACTTTCTGAGCATTACGAAGAGGACATGTTCCAGGAAGGAAAAGTCTGTTTGTTGAAGAAAGCATAGTGTGATCTGATCTTACAAAAATTGAGCACAGGAACTGTTACAATTGATCATCAGGGATATATTCAAGCAATACTTATTAACTATGAATACAGATATGAAACCAGTCAGTAGTCCCATTGACAAAGGCACAAAAATCACAAAAGCCACATCACCAACAAGCATGGCAGAATGAGAGGATATGAAAAAAGTTCCTTATTAGAGTGCTGTTGTTAGTTTAATGTATGCAAGTAGTGGGACTTATCCAGACATCACAAATGCTTTTAGATAATTGCCATTAACCCTGGGAAACAACACTGGACTGCAGTTAGTAAATTCTAAAAAATTAAAAGCTTCAACTTCCTTGAAGTTAGAGGTTTCAAAGTCTGGATATTTTGCATTGAAATCTTTCTGTGATGCCAAATGGGGATCAGATAAGGATGACCGCATTCATATATGGGATACCTGTTTGTACTGCTAGTTGCAGCCATCAGCTGAGAAAGTAGAAAGCAGCCCACTGTTGCCCTCTCCACCACTGAGCCAGGATGAGACTATCAGCATTGAGTGTGACAACAAAGGTGCAATTTTCCTCTAGTACCAAACACCATGGACAGTCTAAGCACAGTGCAAATAGATAACACTTTATACTAGAAATGTGCGCCGACCGTCATGTTTTGGTTTTGGATCTGGATCTCCCCTGGTATTGGATCTGGATTGGTTTTGCCAAAACCTCACCTCTGTGTTTTGTTTTTCAGTTTTAGTTTTGGATCTGGATTTTTTTCTTAAAATATCATAAAAACAGCTAATATCACATTGTGTGCATTGTCTTTGTTCCCACATTATTATTAACCTCGATAACATATATTTCCACTCAATTCCAGTCAATTTTGACCATCTCACAGCTCACAAAATTGATTTTTTTTCATCTAGTTAAGGGCCAAAAGGTTGCATCCAGCTACTGTAGCTGGCTCAAAACTGATAAATACAGTTGAGGACTGTGCAAAGATGATGGTTGGGGTACCCCTTGAGGATTGAAGAATTGATTGTTGATAGTTGGCACAGCCACTGGCTGAAGTAAGAAAAGTTTATACTTGATAATTGGTGCAGCCACTGGCTTTAGAATTGATAGTTGGCACAGACATTGGCTGAAGTAAGAAGAGTTGATACTTGATAATTGGTGCAGCTACTGGCTGACGAATTGATACTTGGTGCAGCCACTGGATGAAGAAAAAGAGTTGATACTTGATAATTTGTGCAGCCACTGGCTGAAGAATTGATAGTTGATAGTTAATTGTTGATGCAGCCTCCGGGCAGAGTAATAGTGGAATACAGAGCTATGATTAGGAAGGAACCAGTCCTGCAACATCCTTGAGGGTTGGAACTGTTGGCAAGTTGTGGCCATTACAGCCTTGAGGGCTGGTGAGGAGTAATGACAGGTGGTCTTTGGGCTATGAAGCAGGATGCGGCCTTTGGGCTGTAAAGCAGCCTTGAGGGCTGAGAGCCCTTGGCTGAATGTCACTGTTGTGTGACTTGTGTCAAAAGGTTGACACAACAAGCAGCAGTGGGTTCAGACTTTTCTTTGAAAAAAATGAATGGGGACATGCAGGAGATGCTGTCTATGGCCATTACAATTTCTGGACATTCATAAACCTAACATTAAATATGTCAGGCAGCAATGCCCCAAGCAGCACATAATGGAAAGGAAAAAGGTGCAAAATGGAATTGTCCTTGCGCCCTCCAACCTACCCTTATGTTGTATATATGAAATAGGAAATTCACAGTTTATCAAAAAAATCACTTAAGCGACAGGGACTGCCACTTGTGGCTGAAATGATTGGTTTGTTTGGACCCCCACAAAACAAGCAGCAGTGGACATTGGTGGCAATGATCCCATACACAAACTGGCTTTACAATACATTGGATTAGATGTCGTCATTGTCATCATCAACCCCATCAGTGTGTGCATCCTCCTCTTCTTCACACATTATTAATTTGTCCCCGCTGGAATCCACCATTACAGACACTTCTGTATTTTTTGGATGTAAGTGCTGGTAAAGGTCTTCCTTGTGGAATTTGTAATTCATTTTGATGAACATCATCTTTTCCACATTTTGGGGAAATAACCTCCTATGACGATCACTGACAAGGTTCCCGGCTGCGCTGAAAACTCTTTCAGAGTACACACTGGAGGGTGGTCAACTTATGTACACTTTTTTTCATACAGCTCCCAGTTTTTTTTGCCACCAGAGACGTAGATTTGCATTTAGAGGCTTTAGTGGGTTATTCCAATTGGTTGCCACAGAAGCCTCAAGGATTTTTTACATGTGGGAATATTAATTGTATTACTTGCAAATATGTAATAAATAACACAAAAAAATTCTCCTCTTTCTCTACGTATAAACAATTTGAGATCACTAGTTTTCTCAATTGCAAGACCAAATTTGTTATCTACATAATCCAATACCAATGTGGCATCCAATATGTAGGAAGAACCACACACCCTCAACACTAGGTTTTTAGAACACAGATGCAATATATTGAAGGGTGTTAAGACACATACTTTGTCACGACACACCAGCAATTGTGTCACTAAAGACATGAGAGGACTTACAGTAACAGCAATTGAACACATTAAGAATACACAGAGAGGGAGGGTGATAGATTTAATCTTTTGTGTAGAAGAGAAGCTTTTTGGATTTTCCAATTGGATACTCTATCTCCGCATGGTCTGAATGATACCATAGAGCTAAACAATGTCTAATCAATAGTGTACGGCATCCGGACCCTAGGTTCCTAGGGGCTGTATGCTGCCTGCTATGTAGTTGCTGTCTGTTTGCCTTTGTTTGTTTCTGATTTTTATCTCCTTTTTCTTTCACCGTCTGGGTACTGCTGCCTTCCTTCTCCACTCTGAGTCTAAATATATCTTGGTGTTGGGAAGGATGACACCGATTCCCTTGCCTGTGTTTTTTTTTTCCTCTTATTTTTATTTGTTCACACTACAGTTTTTTCCTTTTCTTTAGGAGGCGAGTCAGAGTGCCTTGTCCCTTCCACTCTGTCTAAATATATCTCAGAGAGGAAGTGTTCTTGGCTTCTGCCTTTTCTCTTCCATATGGGTTTCACTATGTTCCAATTGTCTGCTGGCACCTCACCATGATCAGTCCTTCATACATATATTTTTTCCCTATTCATTCCAATAGACTCCTTATTATGGATTCCTCATTTCAGATACTATACCATAGGTGCTGTGTTACTTTACGGTTCAGTGTTAGAGTTTCTATACGATTTCTAAGAAGATTAGACTCAATTTCCATATTCATATATTTTATTTATCTTCTTTTTTTTTTTTAGTCACATTTATATTTATATTTATTTTTATTTGTATTCATTTTTTATTTTTCATTTCTTATTTTTCATTCTCTGTCATATCTCAACATGTTTAACACCAATATTTCATATGTCCTGCATATCATTTTACTTTTGGTATATTTATTTATATTATTTTCATATTTTTTATGGACCTTATGTTTTATCATGATATCAATATTGCTATTATCATTATCAATGTTAGTGCATTAGGGTACCACGATATTAACAAGAGAGTATTCATACATTTGTATGTTTATTTTTAACTACAGTCCCATGTGTGTATTTATATGCATCATTTTTATTTATTTATTATATATAGTGTGACTGTAATTATATATAATGTGATTTTGACGGCTGAATTTCTAATCATCAAGCCATTAATAATTTGTTAATATGTGTCCATTTTTTTTAACTATCTTACCAATTATTGTTATATTAAGTTTGGTTTGTCCAATTCCCCACTGCATGTCTTTATTTACAAAATCCCTCATTAGCAGAGTCCCAAGTGTGCACCCAGTGGGCTACAACTGTTTTGAATTACCTAATTAACATCTACTATTTAAGTCCTGGATGAGAGAGAGAGGGTATACCTCTGAGGAAACAGCCAGTGATATTGTGGCTGAGAAATGCATTAGCATTTGAACACCCCAGCACCAGGACTTTTTTTTTGCATTTGCATCTCCCTACTTGATTCTTCAGCCAATTTCGGCAATACTGCAGGACGGGACTGTCCATCTGTTTATATAGACGCTCATTGTGCTGCTACAGCCAGCGGTTTGTCCATGCCGCATCACATCACCTTGACTCCCTGCAATAGGATTCACAGCAGACATAGGGATCCCTCTGCCTAAGGACACAGGAGAAAGGCCACTCTAGAGGTCCATGCAGATATCAGTGTGTACTTTTTTAAAGAATACTGAGCAGTTTTTACGGTCTGCTACAAAGCTTCAAAGTTGTCTTAATTATAAATATTGCTCCTGCATTATGCTATCTACAGATGGAGTGAACAAGTATTTTTTCTGAAGCTCTATTAACAATTTGGATAACCAAACAGGCATTTTTATACAATATTATTTATCACTGACTACCTCCCCTTTTCATTTTTTATTTTTATGCTTGTTTCTTATTGTATTTGTTTTCCTGTGGCCACAGTGCGTCATTTTATATATTGCTATTTAATATTATGATACAGTGTTTATCAATTAAATATTTTTGTGATATTTAGCGCTCCCAATTTGTTTTGCAGTTTGTGTAAGGGACTCCAAATTGCCTCTTTTTCCTATCAGTAGTGAAACGGACTATCTGACATGCCTATTTGGATGCTATCCCTAAAATAGTCATCCACCATTCTCTGAATGGTGACCGTAGCAGACAAAGTCACAGTAGACATGTTACTCATTGTAGGCAGTTCTTTCAGACCCAACCAGATGTCTTGAGGTTTTGCTGACTGACCTGCATAACCACCAGCAGTGGGTCTCTCAGGAAAATTTAGTTTTTTCCTGGCAGCTGTAGAAAGTAAAGGAGGAAATGCTTCCATGTCACGTTCCACTTGGCAATTTTTTTCACCACCAGCTCTTTGCATCTTTTAATATTTATGTCCGTAGGAAAGAAAGAGACAAGGTATGACTTAAACCTAGGATCAAGTATGGTCACCAAAATATAGTGATCTGATTTCAAGAGATTGACGACCCTTGGATCCTGTCGAAGCAAATTGAGACCTTGATCTACAAGTCTGAGATACTTAGCCGAATCACTCTGTTTCAGCTCCTCCTTCACTTTCTCCAGCTGCTTTTACAAAAGTCTGATTAGGAGAATGACATGACTCAAGCTGGCAGTGTCTGAACTAACTTCACATGCGGCAAGGGCAAAGGGTTTGAGAACCTTGCACAACACGGAAATTATTCTCCACTGCACTTGACTAAGGTGTATTCCCACTCCTCTCCCTATGTCATAGGCCAGTGTAGCCTTGGATGGCTTTTTTTGCTCCTCCATCCGCTGATGCATATAGAGGGTAGAATTCCACCTAGTTACTACCTCTTGCTTCAGCTGATGGCAGAGCAAATTCAACAGTTCTTGCTGGTGCTGCAATCTTCAACACTCAGCTGCTGAATGTCGAAAATGTCCAGAAATCTTTCAAGCCATCGAGAGCATCTCCTTCACACCCCTGTCATTTTTTTAAAAATGTTGTACCACCAAATTAATTGTATAAGCAAAACATGGGATGTGTTCGAATTCACCCACATGTAATGCTCGCACAATATTGCTGGCATTGTCAGAAATCACAAATCCCGAGAGAGTCCAAGTGAGGTAAGCCATTTTGCAATGATTTCCCTGAGTTTTTCTAAGAGGTTCTCAGTGGTATGACTCTTAGTGATACCGGTGATACACAGAGTAGCCTGCCTCTGAATTAGCTGGCATTTGTTAGATGCTGCTGTTTGCACTGTTGGAGGCAATACACCTACCCAGTGGGCTGTCACAGTCATGTAATCTTTAGTTTGCCCTGTCCCACTTGTCCACATATTTGTAGTTACGTGGACAGTGGGTACAATGGCATTTCAGAGGACATTAATAAGGTTTTTTTAATGTCCTTGTACAGATTGAGTATTGCTATTCTAGAGAAGTGGAATCTAGAAGGGACATGGTAGTGGGGACACAGGACCTCCATTAACTGTCTAAAACCCACTGCATTAATGGTGGATATTGGAAGCACAACTAATACTAGCATAGCTGTTATGGCATGAGTAATCCGTTGTGCAGCTGGGTGTTTGCTGTCAAACTTGTTCGCCAATGCAAAGGATAGTTTGACAGTCAATTGTTTGGTTGAACTTGAGCTACTAAAAGTGGTCTTCTTCCTGGTCCCCTTCTGGGATGAAGATCCACTCACAGCAACAGCAGCAGCAGCAACAAGGATAACACTCAAGGATCCTTCTGAGGAACAACGGATAGTAGAGGAGTCAGTCCTTATGATATTGGATGCAGGACTACTGTACTTCCGAACACGAGTGAGGATATTGATGATGATGCAGGTGTTGGTGGTGGAGATTGCTGGTGCTTGGAACCAGATAGAAGGGAGCAGCTAGTTGACACTGGACTGATTGTTGTTCATTTTTTTTGTCCACAAAGTTTCCATACCCTTTCCAATTTGATGAATGCGCTGCAAGTGATGTAACAGGGAGAAGGTTCCAAGATGGTTAAGGTCCTTACCTCTACTCACTGTTACATGGCAATGGTTACAAATGGCTTGGCAAAGGTTGTCTGGATTTGAGTGGAAATTATTCCACACATGAGATGTGGATTTTTTGGTCCTTTGCCCAGGCATGCCAACAATGGGATTTTTCCCACCATGGGCAACAACTGTTGCCTGATTTACAATTTTTACACAAATATCCTCGCCATCAACATCCTCATCATCATCAACATCCTCATCATCCTTGTTGTTATCGCCAACTACATAAATATCCTCCTCATCCTCCTCGTGCAATTCCACAGAAGCATCCTAAATTTCTACGTCAGCATGTTGACTTGTACTGCTCATCCCCACAGTTGCAGAGGGCACGCAAATGGTGGAAGGAAGATCCTCTTCAAGTACAGTATTAGACAGGACAGGCTCACCCATGGCAACCTCGGACACACTTGGACTTTTCTCAGGGATTTGTGATTTTTCGGAGCACACAGTTGGTTCCAGTGTCTTACTCGTCTAAACAATGAAAACTTTTTTTGTACCTCTTTTACAAGCAGAGGGGCTTAAATCATCACTAGAACCACCAGTCATAAATAATAAAGGCCAAGGCCTTATCCTTTCCTTGCAACTTCGTGTATTGAATGGCATATTACCAATTTTTTTTTCTCTAAAGCTGACTTAGCTTTAGATGTTTTTTTCTTTAACAGGGTAAAAGTAAATTTTTTTAGCCTGACTTTTTGGCCTGACTTAAGCCCTGGTACATTGGCCTTCATAGATGACATTGACGGCCTTGCATCGTCATCATGACTGCTGCCGGCAGCTACAAGACTGGTATGTGGATCCTGCTCTCTTCTCATGTGACTGTCCTCCATACTCACTGCGGTTTTACAGCAGTGTCATCAAGCAATTATAGCTCGGCTAACGCACACAACCAACCACACACACAAAATGTTTTTTGATTTTTTCACTGGTGGTGTGGCTAACATACACACAAAAATATTGTTTTTATTTTCACACTGGTGGTGTGGCTAATACGCAATTATGCACACAAAATTTTTTTTTATTTTCTCACTGGTGGTGTAGCTAACACGCACACACAAAAAATTGTTTTTATTTTCTCACTGATGGTGTGGTTAACGCGCACACAACATATTTTTTTATTTTTTCACTGGTGGTGTGGCTAACATGCACACTCAAAAAATAGTTTTTATTTTCATACTGGTGGTGTATTTAATATGCAATTACACACACACACAAAATTATTTTTATTTTCTCAGTGGTGGTGTGGCTAACACGCACACACAAAAAAATTGTTTTTATTTTCACATTGGTGGTGTACACACAATTTTTTTTTTTTTTCAGTGCTGGTGTGGCAGGCTAACATGCACACACCAAAAAATTGTTTTATTTTCACACCAGTGGTGTGGCTAATATGAAATTATGCATACACAAAAAATTGTTTTTATTTTTTCACTGGTGGTGTGGCTAACACGCACACACAAAAAATTGTTTTTATTTTTTTTACACTGGGGGTAAAGAAGAGCCCCCCTGATGGACAGAGCACCCCTTGGACAACACAGCAGAATAGCCAGCCAGCCTTCATGGACAACAGCCAGCCAGCCCCTATGGACAACAGCCAGCCAGCCCCTTTGGACTACAGCCAGCCAGCCCCTATGGACAGGACAACAGCCAGCAACAGCCAGCCCCTATGGATAACAGCCAGCCAGCTCCTATGGATAACAGCCAGCCAGCTCCTATGGACAGGACAACCTCAAAACAGCCAGCCACTATGGACAACAGCCAGCCAGCCCCTATGGACTACAGCCAGCCAGCCTGCCCCTATGGACAGGACAACAGCCATCAATAGCCAGCCAACCAGTCCCTATGGATAACAACCAGCCAGCCCCTATGGATAACAGCCAGCCAGCCCCTATGGACAGGACGACCTCAATTATGCAGCGCAGCTCCCAGCACAACCTAGTAGTAGTAGTCACAGGTCACAATTCACAACAGCAGCCACACAGCAGCGCAGCACAGCTCCCAGCTCCCTCCCTCTTCACTCTCCACAGCCGGAATGAAAAATGGCGGCGATCGCGGGACCTTTATAGAATCCAAAACCCGTGAGAATCCGACAGCGGGATGATGACGTTTTGCCTCGTTTTCAGATCCGAGTCAGGCGGGAAAACCCGAGCCGACTGGGATCTGACTCGGATCCCCTAAGTTCGGGTAGATTCGGATCTCTGAGATCCGAACCCGCTCATCTCTACATTATCCATGAGTTAGTGGTAATAAAAAGTCTATTAGCGTAACCTTTGTAGTAATGCTGCTGACAAAGGGACTGATGTCACAACTGCTAATTGTGTTCATGAGAAGATGTGGACTGGAAGATATTTGATGCATTGATACTTTTTATTATTTGTTCCATTACCCCATGTCTTTGGTTACAGGTGGACTTTGCTGATATGCTTAAGTAAGGTGTTATGTTTATGTGACCAGCACCAGCCCAGAGCGAGGGAAGTTGTTAGAGGGGAGTGTGCTGCTGCTCTCTTTCCTCCTTTCTGTATGGTGACCCCGGTGGGATGATGTCATCGAGGAGCTAATGCTTTGCTCATGTGCATGCACGACACGGTACACAACTGTGCAGTACTTACAGATACTTCTCTAGGCGAGACCAGTATTACCTGTATTACCGTTGTTATAGGTATCAACAGTGATCACCGCTGTTACTCTGCATCACTGTATAATGCTGCTACTGCTGTTTAACCCCCTGTATTACTGTTGTTCATGGGCGTTGAAATGGGGGGGGCAAGGGGGCAGCCTACCCCCCCTTAAACATGTGAAAAGAGCGGCGGCCGCGGGGACGGTCAGGGGCTATGGTGTATAGCAATCGGCTGTATGGCCCCTGCACCACACGGGGGAGGATGTGTAATGTGCGGCCTTTAAGTTAAAACACCACACATTACCCTTCCTACTCCGTGCGGTGCAGCATATTGCTATAAAGCACAGCCCGGCCTGAGTGTGATGGTCTGTGGCTGCCGCTCAGCGGCTCGGGTAAGAGAGAGGGAGAGAGAGAGGGGGGAAGGGGGGCGTCGGAGCGTTTTAATGTACCCCACCCAATATAAAATCGTTCCGATGCCCCTGCTTTTGTTACCATTAAACCTGCAATCCTGGTTAAGGACTCTGGGGTCTAGTTACTAATTAGTTTTAGTCGACAGAGTGAAAAGTGATAAGGTGCCAGCCAATCAGCTCCCAACTGTCATCTCACAGGCTGTGTTTGAAAAATGACAGGTGGGAGCTGATTGGCTGGCATCTTATCACTTTCTTATCACTTTCTCTCTGTCTCCTAACACTGCTTAGTAACTAGACCCCTCTATGTGCAATAGTCCTGATGAGGCCTTACCTGTCTTCAGTCCAGGAAGCCCCACTCGTATCCACCACCATTTATCTGTACCAGTGAACTATACCCCAGCAACTACCAAACCATTTAATATCTCCCCCCGACCCCCTTTTTCAGTTTGCCATGAGCTACAATTCTCCTACTGCCCTGTGACCCAATAAAGGGATTTGTACAATAGCATTTGTCTGTCTCTTTTCTCTGCAGCTCGAGTCCTTAACTTACATCCAGTATTGGTCAAACCCTATTGCACCTGTGTTATCAGGAACAGTATTGGTCATATAGTCTCAGCCCTCAAACCCGTAAACATTATTTTTGTTACCGCTTAGGTACAATTACACTTAATACTCACTTATACACAGAAGCAAACACCCGTATCTTTTACCATATCTACAAAAAGGAGAGTACGGGATCTCTTCATCTTCTGCCTCCCCTACAGTGAGCGCTCTCAATATTCCTTTATACTTTAAAATAAAGGAAAAAATATCCACTCGAAGTTATTGTGTATATGTAGAACAAACATGGCCTAATCTATAATATACCCAGATCCTTACAGTGCGTACAATGTACAAAACAGAAAACAAAAATAGTTTTCTACAGCACTGCTCCGAGCATGTGACAGATAACTACATAGATGCTATAATTAAATATTGTAATCATTAACATTATAAAGGAGACATAAAACATGAAGGCATTTATGCATTTATTAGAGTGATGCCGAGAGAGAGAGAGAGAGAGAGAGAGAGAGGAGACTTTACATTGGAATGCTGTATATGTCTCCCCATATAAATATAACACTGTGGACGGTTGATTAATTAGATTGATATCTGATTGACCCTCAGGGCCTAATTCTGACCCGCTCGCGAGCGCTGAGCGCTCGCAAGCGAGTTGATGGTGCCCTAGTGCGCATGCGCACGACGGAGGGAGCTCCGTTGTGTGCATGCGCGAGACCCAAATAACGACGAGGTAACCATCGTTATGGGTCTCACACCAAAGGGGGCGTGCTGTCGATGGTGAGTGACAGCACGCCTCTTTGGTGGGCATGCCGGGGGCGTAGACTGCCAGACGGAGGCGTTCCCATGAGAACGCCTACCGCCTGGGTCCGGCCCCACTTACATCACTTGCGATGTCAGTGGGAGTGATTTTGGCTCTGATATAGCCAAAATCACTCCAGGGCTTGCGGTCACCGAGACCCTACCGCACGGTCTCATCACAAGCCCGATGGTTGCGATGGTCTTGACCATCGCGACCATCATCATGGACGCTCGCATAAGCTGTGGGTGGTAACCCACAGCTATGCGAGCGTCCAAGAGGCCGCTCCAATGTTAGGTAGGAGGGCCCTGATTCAGAGCGAGCGCTCTGGTTAGAGCGTCCGGCTCTGAATCAGGCCCTCAGTCCATCTTCTGGGTACCACAAAGGGTTAAATTAATGCTTTATTAGTTATTACTTTTGCAATCTTTTTGCTGATTATTGGAACTTTTCTTTGCTGGGTTGATGTCTTGTGATGTTTATGTTCTGTGCTTATTTTTTTGCATATTGAATTAATTGTGCTGATTTATCGATCATTTGCATTACCTGCGTCTTGGTGATTTGTGTTACCGGTGCTTACGCTGTACATCTTACTGGGAGAGATTTTTCTTTGTGGCAACGGTGTCATGTCATTTTTATTACCTGCGTTTGCTTTCATGCAGATAATAATAATTTAGCTGTTACTGTATCGTTTGCATTACCTGTCTCTCCGTAATGCATCTCCCTGGGAGAGATATCTGCTTGCTGCAATAAATTACAGTTTGTAATAGTATTACATACGCTACAGCAGTTCTGCAGCCTATAGATTTGTGATGTAGTGATCTCATTTGCATTACTGGTCTTTACATTATGTATCTTTTTTGGGGGTATTTGCCTAGAATTTGATTTGAATGACCTGTGGTTATTAGAGATGTGCATGGATGGACCTACAGAACGTGTTTTGGTTTTGAATCTGAATTCATCTTCTTATTTTGGTCCTGGTTTTGCAAAACCACCCTCAAGTGTTTTAGTTTGGGATCTGGGTTTTTTTTTTATTAAAACAAAATGATAAAAGTTTTTACAGACGGCTAAAATCATGTAATTTTTGTAATCCGAAACCCAAAATTTGTATTTAAAATCCAAATTCCAAACCGCTGGACGATCAGAGCCGTAACTCGGCATTTATCTCCTGAGGAGATCAGAACCGCGACTCGGATCTCTCTGGATTCACGACATTCGGGTGGATTCTGATATTTTAGGAACCAAGCCTCACATCTCTAGTGGTTATGTAAAGCTGATCATTGGAACGTATGTGATTGTGTTAGGCCATAATAATCCGTTAGACAATTTGATTGGAAATCACTTTTCTTTACGTTCATATTCTCATGTAGAAGATTTGAGCTCACTATAGTCAAAAGAACTCAGGGCCTGATTCAGACCCGCTCACAAGTGCACAGCGCTCACAAGCGGGTCGATGGTCCCCCACTGTGCATGCGCGGCCTCCGAAGTGTGCATGCGCGAGACCCGTCCTGCAACTGCAGCTTAGTTGCTACGGGTCTCGCTACAAGACGGAGCGGTTGTTGATGATGAGTGACAGCTCGCCCCGTTTTGTAGACGGGGAGGAGGGTGGCTGCACAAATGCATACGTTCCCTTAGGAATGCCTGGCATTTGTGGGTGGCCCTACTGACATCACTAGTGATGTCAGTAATGGACTTCCTGCTCTATTAGAGCAGGAAGTCCACTTGGGCTTGCGAGAGCTGAGACCCTACCACAGGGTCTCGTCGCAAGCCTGATGGTCGCGATAATCGCGACCATCTCCAGCCCGCTCGCACAAGCTGTGGGTGGTCACCCACAGCTTTGCGAGTGGGCTGGAGTAAAAATAAAATAATAATAAAAAAAAGCCCTGATTCAGAGCAAGCGCTCGCCAGCAGCGTGCGGCTCTGAATCAAGACCTCAGTGCATAAATATAGGCATAAATCGTGCCTGATCGAAAAACTGTAAATCGCATAGTATGAAAAGTTGCAGATATCTTAAGACACACATAAAGCTGCATCCTATGGTAAGTGCATATATTACAGTTAGACGCATCAAAGCGTATGATCCTGCATTACAGTATAGACGACAATCATTATCACCAATTTGATAGTGGTACAATAGCTACTGTAAGTAAATAAGTAAAATAAACTTAAATAAACACCATGGGGCATACTTATAATGGGTGCAGGATGTGAGGTGCACACAGGTCCCAGGGTCTAGGGGGGGAGCCATACCGCACACCCTGCACCCATATTTTCTAATAATTACCTCTCTGAGGTCCCGCGTCGGGTGTCTCAGCCCTGCACAAAGTGCTGGAAAATGGCCACAGTGGCCATTTTCATGGCATTTTGTGCGAGCGCAGTGATTAAATCACTGGGAAAATGGTGTCGCCTAACCCTAACCCAGACATGCCGATATTCTGGATGCCCCTTCCGGGAGGGGGGCAGCCAGATTGGCAAAATCGGGGGCGTGGCCGAGTATTGTGGGCGGAGCAGGGGCATGGCCATGCGCTCACATCATCTTGGCCCCGCCCCCGCTACACAATGCCGATAATTCATGCTGAATTGCGTCACAGGCCCTGGGGATTTTCACTCATCGCAGGTTGGGACAGGAGGGGTCGGCAGCTTGCCGGAGGATTGCCTGCCTTCCCTGGAGGCCGGGAGCGGCACCCGATTTTCGGGTGGTTCCCGACCAAATCGGGAGGGTAGGCAAGTATGCCCTAATCAGGGGCATTTCTAGAGAGGAGGGGGCCCGTGTGCAGTCTCCGACATGAGCCCCCTCCTCTCCACCCGGCAGCCGGCAGCACACTGAGCTGTGCGCGGCCAGTGCCGGAGTTATAGACTCTGGGCACTAGAGTGTGCCCAGAGTCTATAGTGTATGCACAGGTCACTGGGAAAATGGCCGCGGCGGCCATTGTCCCTGTACAGCGCATGCGCAAACAACGGAAAAATGGCCGCCACGGCCATTTTTCAGTCGTTTTACATCGCCGGACCCCTGTGCTGACGTGGGACTCCGGAGAGGTTAGTAATATTATGGGTGCCTGGTGTGCGGTGTGGGGTGTGTGGTGCGGGGCCCCCATGGACCCAGGGGCCCATGTTCCCTGCACACCCTGCACCCATTATAGATACGGCCCTGGCCCTAACCATCTACATCCTCAGAATGTTGACATGTTCACACTATTAGCATTTGAAATGTCATCATGTGAAATATCAACAATGGGTTAGGCACCGACGGGAGGGTTAGAGTTAGGCTGCGGAGGGAAGGAGGTTAGGGTTTGGCACAAGAGGGAGGGTTAGGGATTGGAATAGGGGTAGATTAATCACTGGAACGCCACTGCTGAGACATCACCACTGGAACTGCTCCGCACGGCACCTTGAAGTAGACACTGGAGTCATCACTGAGAACAGGAGAATGTAAGACATCACTAGACCACCAGGGATGGTTTGTTGACAGTTCAGTATGTCAACATGTCACACGTGTAGACATGATGTTGACAATTAAACCATGTTGACATTCTCATTTCGGCATAATAACTGTCTACCGATCATACCACACCCACCAGCAGGTGTACTAATAAAGTGGCCACTGACTGTGTGTGTATATATGTACACGTTTACTGTATGTAGTATACATTGATGGTGGTAGCTGTATGTATAGATAAACCTCTATGGCCAGAGCAAAATTCTTCTCTGCCCTGCCCGGTTCTGAATAACTCCATCTCAGGAATCATACGCTCTTTCCATTCGACTAGAAAACATTTCATGTTGTCTCTATTAATTTTAATGCAGCAACACATTTTTCCTAAACATGAGTGGTTTTGCTAACTATGGCATGAACCTACCGAATTGTAGAAGCTGGTAAATAACATAACATGTAAACAAAAAATGTATAAAGGCTGACATGCATTGCAGCTGAAATGATTCCAGGAAGTTGTGTTACTACCTAATCTATAGATGTTACAGAATGGAAATAAATGAATAAATTTGATCTGTATCACCCCATTTCTTCGAATGAAACATGATCCGATTACAAGGTTACCGAGAATCTGTCCCAAAGAAGATAAACGACGATCCTGGTTGATGAATGAGAGCTATGTTCTAGGAACATGGTTAAACTAAGTGAGTCATTGATCACACTTGGCATGACTCATTTAGCGGAAGACTAGTCATTCTGAGAATCCGCAATAACAGTTACATTGATAAAAAAATTTTTTTTTAAACTATGTGAATTATTACTCAGGTAATTTACAGCACCTGATCAATGGTACACTAGAATTTCTTACAATTAAAGTCATAATTTATGCACTTTTTAAAAGAATCCAAAATATATGTTTAATCATTGTAGATGAATAGTGTTCACAATATTAATGATCAGTTTGGAGTTAAAACTGTAACTTCAAATGTTAATTGCTCATTTTGATTTAATCTCATTAACCGCTTGTCTGGCATGGTTGTATCAGATGTGACCACACCAAGCTGGATTTTCACTGAAACGGTCACATCAGCCGCCCACTGGTGGCTACTGCAAACACTGCCATCCCTGCTGTTGCCTTGACTACCTCCTCCAGCCCTCTCATGCCGCCCGGCCACAGCAAAGGGACAATCCAAACAGCATCACCCACTCATGACTGCAGGAAGAAAATCTAAAAAAATAATACCTTGGGAAAGACACTATGGAGTGTCTATCCTTTAATTTTTGGGGATCTTATGTCTTATGGAAAATATTTTTATACCATATTGCAAATTCTATCCAAGGAGAGGATGTTGTGATATTCCTTGTTTTCTATAATTCGGAGTAAATGTACGTCCATAAGGGGAATCCTGTGATTGAATCACTCTATGGTGTATAGTTCAGTGGAAGGTGCATCCCCTCCCTTGGTACAGGGATGGAAGATCTATGTTGTCTAGATAAACAGTCAATAAGTCGACACCAGATGGTCGACATGTAAATGGTTGACAGAGTAAAATGGTTGAAAGTTAAAAGGTGGACTTAGGTTGAAGGAGTCAAAAGGTGGACATGGTGAAAAGGTTGAGGCACAAATGGTCAACACAGAAAAGGTTGACATGTGGTTTTTCATGATTTTTAGGGTTAGGTATTTGGCTGAGGGTTAGGCTGCATAAGGAGAGGTTAGGGTTAGCTACCAATGGGAGGGTTAGAGTTAGGCACCAGGGGGTTGGTTAGAGCTAGGCACCAGGGGAAGGGCTAGGGTTAGGCACCTGGGTGATGGTTATGGTTAGTCACTAGGGGGAGGGTTAGGATTAAAATATCAAAAAAGGTATAGACATTTGCTATGTCACCTATTGACTGTGTGTCTAAATACTGTAGATCTTTCAATCCACACCCCCCTCTCTCACAGTGTGACGTATATGAGCATGGGTGGAGGTGTTGAAACTAACCAATTTATTGCACCACTGTATATTATTTTTCTTTCTTTTTATCCAATTTTGCCAGAAACTATCTAGCAAAACGAGAAGGTGAGCATAATCCATCGCCACAAACTATCTTGATATGAACTTTTACGAGACTGGCACCATCTATATAAGTGTTTTCCATTCTATTTATATACAATTGTTCTATGTGGGTGTGACATCCATTGTCATCCATTCTAGACCCCTTCATGTGCGCTGTCCGTGTTGTGAGTATTGCTTATTGTGAATAGCGCAATATTAAGACTTTTCAGCAATGTCATTAAGCAAACTTGGGTGAAATTATTGTTACCATTAGTTGTGAATGTTTGCTGGTTCCCTCTAGACCTGGATTCCTGTTGCACATTTATTCTGCATGTGGGTGAAAGGAAAGGAATTGATGGCGCCTGTTTTGATTTAAAAAAGATTTATTGACATATAGATATGTCCTTTTATACTGAAGTTCAGTCCTGCAAATACCCCTGCTTGGCACGCAGGGCCGGCGCTAGGCTGTGTTGTGCCAAGCGCCGTATTGAGTTGCCGCTCCTTCCCTCCTCCGCTCGCTCCCCTTGAACTTATATATTACCTCTACCGCCGAGAGGGAGGGTGGGTGTTTCCTGCGCCCTCCGGATACAGTGGCACTCCAAGTGACGGACCGGCTTGCCCGTGTCTGGAGCCACTACTGTTGGCACGCCAGGTCCCATGCGGCACGACAGCGCCAAGCATCTTTTTTGCCCAAAATGTGCAGCTTATTTGCTGAAATAAAACCATTGAGAGCAACAAAACTACACTGCCAGCATACACAGACCACTGGGGTGCGCGGCTGAGTCTGCATCGGGCTACGATGTGAGCGACCGCGACTTTTCCTCATGCCAATTTCTGTTCTGTGACTTCTTTAGTACACTGTGAGCGGCTTTTCACTGCATCTGCGATGCAACTAAGATGCAATTTAAAAAGAAAAATATGGTACATTACTCCTCTAAGACCTCCTCAGTTGCGCTGGTGGTCTATTGCCGTATGGCGTAAAGATGCTCAGTGTATGAGAACACATCTGTATACAGTATTGCATACACTTTTGCATTATAGGAATGCTAAAGTAACCCATATATAGGGTTAATATAACTTGTAGAGGAGGAGTTGCTGCATTAAGTTAGAATTTATCCATGTAATTAATATTATATATGTGAGTATTAGAGTCTGGAAAAAGCGGTATCGATGTTTGCACAGTTGAGTGATTATTTTTTCCTGCACATGTGCAAAAAGTCCTGGAAACCCGTACAGCACATGTGTACCACCGATTGTGCACAGATACTGCTGTTACA
This sequence comes from Taudactylus pleione, assembly GCA_031769625.1. NCBI lineage: Eukaryota > Metazoa > Chordata > Amphibia > Anura > Myobatrachidae > Taudactylus > Taudactylus pleione. Next base: position 1,008,999 of record JAUIMM010000650.1, on the reverse strand, counting down.
TAGGATACATTCTCAAATGCAGACCCACAGCCGCAGAGGCCATGTTTACTGAAAGTTCAGAAGGAGACACTGAAGGAGAAAATGATGGGGCACCGATGGTGGAGTTTTTGAGTGCACCGGTGGTTTTGCACTTTTCATGGACATTAAAAGTGAACATCTGAGGGACTGCAATGTTCTGTGCTCGCAAGTACACAAAGAGAAGGCTGAAACTAGCAGTTGTATTTTATCACAGCTGCAAATCTTAAAAAAAATAACAGCACCACGTGCATTGTTGTCCACTCCGAATCAGGCCCTCAGGAGATAAATGTGGTATTTAATATAGTTTATTTATTATAATATGTTAGCAGTGAATTTGTATTATGCACAAAAGAAAAACATACCAGAAGCCCCCACATGTCGGTGAATGTACCCGAAGCACCGCACACTAAGGACTTACTCTAACATTGGTGATAGTAGACTTGAAAGAAGGAATTTGCTAGAAGCCCCACACACCAGTGAAGATGCTGGAAACACCACACGCCAGGCAGGAACTCCTGTCTGGGGTGGAAGCTAGTAGAGCTCGCAGCCATGAGTAAAAATGAAAGCCAGCACTGATGAAAGGCAATTATTCACAGTGGCTGTCTGAGCAGGCAGGTCAGCAGTGGCTTACCTGAGACAGACGTCAGCAGGACAGACCCAGGGGAGCAGTAGAGAGAGCCTCATTAGTGACAGGCTGTGGGTCCACCATCCAGCCTGAGATACCCATCTTTAGGAGATGCGAGAGTCAGGTGTCAGTGATGTTGACTGCCAACCAGTACATCAGAAACATGGTATGTGTGGAAGGCAAGCCGGCTATAGAAGGGGCAGTCCCTTACACTAAGACCAATCTAGTGGAGATGTGCAGTGAGACTATGAGCCTGTGAGGGACGAGATCTAGGGAGTATTGTAATAACTGCAGACTCCAGAGGTAACATCTTGAGAACTGCCAGAACCAGTGTTAGTGTAGAAAGGGCAGGTTACTAACAAATGAGTTGCACATCATAATAACTACTTGGGGAAGAGGTTAAATGGGGAGCTAACTCAGTGACAGCCTCTCAACACCCACAGCAAGTCAAAGTATTTTTTTTATATCAAACATTCAGAGACTATAGCTGGTGGATTACAGGAGGTGGATGCAACCACATATCTCTTCACAAAGTGTGTTCAGAAAATAGCCATAGTCACCACACAGTTGCCAAGGGTTGAACAGAAAATACCCTCTAAAGGATAAACTTACTTAATAAATAAATTATGGTTAGGACTAGGGGTGAGCGGGTTCGGATTTCTGAAATCCGAACCCCCCCGAGCCCCCCCGATCCGAGTCCGATCCGAGTCAGGCTCGACTTTTCCCGCCTGACTCGGATTCTGAAATCGAGGCAAAACGTCATCTTCCCGCCTTCCGAGTCTCGCAGGTTTTGGATCCTATATAAGGTACCCACGTCGGCGCCATTTTCTCACTCGGCTGTGGACAGTGAAGAGGGAGGGTGGGAGTTAGGGCTGTGTAGTGTAGTGTAGTGTAGTGCTGCTGTTGTCCACTACTTCAAAGTCCATAGGGGCTGGCTGTGTTGTGCTGTGCTGCTGTTGTTAATAGGGGCTGTGTCCACTACTTCAAAGTCCATAGGGGCTGGCTGGACTGTGTTGTGCAGTCAGTTCTCCATAGGGGCTGTGTCCACTCCAAAGTCCTGTGCAGTGTCCCAGTCCTAAAGAGGTGCTGTAGTGTTGTCCAGGGGGTGCTCTGTCCATCAGGGGTGCTCCCCCCAAGTGCTAAAAATATAATATATTTTCTGTGTTTGTGAATTGTGTGCGCAGTAGCCGCACGTGCATCAACAAAGTAGTGCCAAGCGTGCGCCTGTGTCATAAGTAAAGGGCCGGCTGGCTTGACCGTTAAAGGGTGCTGTAACCCCCGAAAGTACACTCCAGTCCAAACCAAAAAAAAATTATTTTCTGTGTTTGTGAATTGTGTGCGCAGTAGCCGCACGTGCATCAACAAAGTAGTGCCAAGCGTGCGCCTGTGTCATAAGTAAAGGGCCGGCTGGCTTGACCGTTAAGGGTGCTGTAACCCCCGAAAGTACACTCCAGTCCAAACCAAAAAAAAAATTATTTTCTGTGTTTGTGAATTGTGTGCGCAGTAGCCGCACGTGCATCAACAAAGTAGTGCCAAGCATGCGCCTGTGTCATAAGTAAAGGGCCGGCTGGCTTGACCGTTAAGGGTGCTGTAACCCCCGAAAGTACACTCCAGTCCAAACCAAAAAAAAAATTATTTTCTGTGTTTGTGAATTGTGTGCGCAGTAGCCGCACGTGCATCAACACAGTAGTGCCAAGCGTGCGCCTGTGTCATAAGTAAAGGGCCGGCTGGCTTGACCGTTAAGGGTGCTGTAACCCCCGAAAGTACACTCCAGTCCAAACCAAAAAAAAAATTATTTTCTGTGTTTGTGAATTGTGTGCGCAGTAGCCGCACGTGCATCAACAAAGTAGTGCCAAGCGTGCGCCTGTGTCATAAGTAAAGGGCCGGCTGGCTTGACCGTTAAAGGGTGCTGTAACCCCCGAAAGTACACTCCAGTCCAAACCAAAAAAAAATTATTTTCTGTGTTTGTGAATTGTGTGCGCAGTAGCCGCACGTGCATCAACAAAGTAGTGCCAAGCGTGCGCCTGTGTCATAAGTAAAGGGCCGGCTGGCTTGACCGTTAAGGGTGCTGTAACCCCCGAAAGTACACTCCAGTCCAAACCAAAAAAAAAATTATTTTCTGTGTTTGTGAATTGTGTGCGCAGTAGCCGCACGTGCATCAACAAAGTAGTGCCAAGCGTGCGCCTGTGTCATAAGTAAAGGGCCGGCTGGCTTGACCGTTAAGGGTGCTGTAACCCCCGAAAGTACACTCCAGTCCAAACCAAAAAAAAATTATTTTCTGTGTTTGTGAATTGTGTGCGCAGTAGCCGCACGTGCATCAACAAAGTAGTGCCAAGCGTGCGCCTGTGTCATAAGTAAAGGGCCGGCTGGCTTGACCGTTAAGGGTGCTGTAACCCCCGAAAGTACACTCCAGTCCAAACCAAAAAAAAAATTATTATCTGTGTTTGTGAATTGTGTGCGCAGTAGCCGCACGTGCATCAACAAAGTAGTGCCAAGCGTGCACCTGTGTCATAAGTAAAGGGCCGGCTGGCTTGACCGTTAAGGGTGCTGTAACCACCGAAAGTACACTCCAGTCCAAACCAAAAAAAAAATTATTTTCTGTGTTTGTGAATTGTGTGCGCAGTAGCCGCACGTGCATCAACAAAGTAGTGCCAAGCGTGCGCCTGTGTCATAAGTAAAGGGCCGGCTGGCTTGACCGTTAAAGGGTGCTGTAACCCCCAAAGTACACTCCAGTCCAAACCAAAAAAAAAATTATTTTCTGTGTTTGTGAATTGTGTGCGCAGTAGCCGCACGTGCATCAACAAAGTAGTGCCAAGCGTGCGCCTGTGTCATAAGTAAAGGGCCGGCTGGCTTGACCGTTAAAGGGTGCTGTAACCCCCGAAAGTACACTCCAGTCCAAACCAAAAAAAAATTATTTTCTGTGTTTGTGAATTGTGTGCGCAGTAGCCGCACGTGCATCAACAAAGTAGTGCCAAGCGTGCGCCTGTGTCATAAGTAAAGGGCCGGCTGGCTTGACCGTTAAGGGTGCTGTAACCCCCAAAAGTACACTCCAGTCCAAACCAAAAAAAAAATTATTTTCTGTGTTTGTGAATTGTGTGCGCAGTAGCCGCACGTGCATCAACAAAGTAGTGCCAAGCGTGCGCCTGTGTCATAAGTAAAGGGCCGGCTGGCTTGACCGTTAAAGGGTGCTGTAACCCCCGAAAGTACACTCCAGTCCAAACCAAAAAAAAATTATTTTCTGTGTTTGTGAATTGTGTGCGCAGTAGCCGCACGTGCATCAACAAAGTAGTGCCAAGCGTGCGCCTGTGTCATAAGTAAAGGGCCGGCTGGCTTGACCGTTAAGGGTGCTGTAACCCCCGAAAGTACACTCCAGTCCAAACCAAAAAAAAAATTATTTTCTGTGTTTGTGAATTGTGTGCGCAGTAGCCGCACGTGCATCAACAAAGTAGTGCCAAGCGTGCGCCTGTGTCATAAGTAAAGGGCCGGCTGGCTTGACCGTTAAAGGGTGCTGTAACCCCCAAAGTACACTCCAGTCCAAACCAAAAAAAAAATTATTTTCTGTGTTTGTGAATTGTGTGCGCAGTAGCCGCACGTGCATCAACAAAGTAGTGCCAAGCGTGCGCCTGTGTCATAAGTAAAGGGCCGGCTGGCTTGACCGTTAAAGGGTGCTGTAACCCCCGAAAGTACACTCCAGTCCAAACCAAAAAAAAATTATTTTCTGTGTTTGTGAATTGTGTGCGCAGTAGCCGCACGTGCATCAACAAAGTAGTGCCAAGCGTGCGCCTGTGTCATAAGTAAAGGGCCGGCTGGCTTGACCGTTAAGGGTGCTGTAACCACCGAAAGTACACTCCAGTCCAAACCAAAAAAAAAATTATTTTCTGTGTTTGTGAATTGTGTGCGCAGTAGCCGCACGTGCATCAACAAAGTAGTGCCAAGCGTGCGCCTGTGTCATAAGTAAAGGGCCGGCTGGCTTGACCGTTAAAGGGTGCTGTAACCCCCGAAAGTACACTCCAGTCCAAACCAAAAAAAAATTATTTTCTGTGTTTGTGAATTGTGTGCGCAGTAGCCGCACGTGCATCAACAAAGTAGTGCCAAGCGTGCGCCTGTGTCATAAGTAAAGGGCCGGCTGGCTTGACCGTTAAAGGGTGCTGTAACCCACAAAGTACACTCCAGTCCAAACCCAAAAAAAAATTATTTTCTGTGTTTAGCCGCACGTATATATCAAATCGATATAACATAAATGGAGGACCAAACTTTCTCCGATAAAAATAAAATAGAGAAAGATCAAGAACCACTTCCTCCTAGTGCTGAAGCTGCTGCCACTAGTCATGACATAGACGATAACATGCCATCAACGTCGTCTGCCAAGGCCGATGCCCAATGTCATAGTAGAGGGCACATACAATCCCAAATGGCAAAGTTCAGGAAAATGACCTTGAAAAAGACATTTAAATCAGCTGAAGAGAAACGTAAACTTGCCAATATGCCATTTACGACACGGAGTGGCAAGGAACGGCTAAGGTCGATCCCTAGTATGTTCATGACTAGTGGTTCAGCTTCACATGACGATGGAAGCCCTCCTCCCACTAAAAAAATCAAAAGAGTTAAGCTGGCAAAAGCACAGCGAAGAACTGTGCTTTCTAAGAAGATATCACAAATCCCCAAGGAGAGTCCAAGTGTGGTGGTGGTTGCGATGCCTGACCTTCCCAGCACTGGACGGGAAGAGGTGGCTCTTTCCACCATTTGCACGCCCCCTGCAAGTGCTGAAAGGAGCACCCACAGTCCACTTGCTGATATGCAAATTGAAGATGTCACTGTTGAAGTACAACAGGATGAGGATACTGGTGTAGCTGGCGCTGAGGAGGAAGTTGGCGAGGAGGATTCTGATGGTGATGTGGTTTGTTTAAATCAGGCTCCGGGGGAGACAGTTGTTGTCCATGGGATGAAAAAGCCCATCACGGTCATGCCTGGGCAGAAGACCAAACATTCCACCTCTTTGGTCTGGCAATATTTCTATCCAAATCCGGACAACAACTGTCTTGCCATATGTACCATATGTAAAGGTGAAATAAGTAGGGGTAGGGACGTCAACCACCTAGGAACATCCTCCCTTATACGGCACCTGCAGCGCGTTCATAAAAAGTTACTGTCAAGTTCAGAAACTTTGGCTAAGACCGTAAGCAGTCCAGGGACACCTAAATCCCGTTGTCCTGTTGTATCCAAGCGCCTGCAAACCACACCGTCAACTCCCTCCTCGTCAATTTCCTCCTTAGTTAGGATCGGAAGTAGTCCTGCAGGCCATGTCACTGGCATGACTGACTCTCCTATCCGGGATTCCTCCGGAGGATCCTGCATTGCTACGCCTACTGCTGCCGCTGCTGCTGTTGCTGCTGCTGGGAGTCGTTCATCATCCCAGAGAGGAAGTAGGAACACCACTACTTTTACTAAACAATTGACCCTCCAACAGTCCTTAGCGAGGAGGATGAAGTACGACAGCAGTCATCCTGAAGCAAAACGTATAACTGAGGCCTTGACTGCTATGTTGGTGTTAGACGTGCGTCCGGTATCCGCCATTAGTGCAGTGGGATTTAGACAATTGATGGAGGTAGTGTGTCCCCGGTTCCAAATCCCGTCTAGATTCCACTTCACTAGGCAGGCGATACCGAGACTGTACAGAAACGTCAGAAAAAGTGTCCTCAGTGTCCTGAAAAATGCCGTTGTACACAATGTCCACTTAACCACGGACATGTGGACAAGTGGAACAGGGCAGACTAAGGACTATATGACTGTGACAGCCCACTGGGTAGATGTATCACCTTACGCAGCAACAGCAGCAGCGTCACCAGTAGCAGCATCTCAGAAATGCCAGCTCGTTACAAGGCAGGCTACGCTGTGTATCACCGGTTTCAGTAAGAGGCACACCGCCGACAACCTCTTAGAGAAACTGAGGGAAATCATCGCCCAGTGGCTTACCCCACTTAGACTCTCCTGGGGATTTGTGATATCTGACAACGCCACCAATATTGTGCGGGCATTACATCTGGGCAAATTCCAGCACGTCCCATGTTTTGCTCACACAATAAACTTGGTGGTGCAGAATTTTCTGAAAAGCGACAGGGGCGTGCAGGAGACGCTTTGGGTGGCCCGAAAAATTTCTGGCCACTTTCGCCATTCAGCGACTGCGTGCCGAAGACTGGAGCGCCAGCAAACACTCTTGAACCTGCCCCGCCATCACCTGAAGCAAGAGGTTGTGACGCGGTGGAACTCAACCCTCTACATGCTTCAGAGGATGGAGGAGCAGCAAAAGGCCATACAAGCCTATACATCCACCTATGACATAGGCAAAGGAGGGGGTATGCACCTGACTCAAGCGCAGTGGAGAATGATTTCCGTGTTGTGCAAGGTTCTCCAGCCCTTCGAACTTGCCACACGTGAAGTCAGTTCAGACACTGCCAGCTTGAGTCAGGTCATTCCCCTCATCAGGCTTTTGCAGAAGCAGCTGGAGAAAGTGAAGGAGGAGCTAAGACAGAGCGATTCCGCTCGGCATGTGGGACTTGTGGATGAAGCCCTTCATTCGCTTTGCCAGGATTCCAGGGTGGTCAATCTGTTGAAATCAGACCACTACGTTTTGGCCACCGTGCTCGATCCTAGGTTTAAAGCCTATGTGGTGTCTCTCTTTCCGGCCGACACAAGCCTGCAGAGGTGCAAAGACCTGCTGGTGAACACACTGTCAGCTGAAGCGGAACGTGACACGTCAACGGCTCCTTCTTCATTTTCTCCTGCAACTGGGGCTGCCAGGAAAAAACTTAGGTATCCTAAGCAACCCGCTGGCGGTGATGCAGGGCAGGCAGGACCAAGTTTGGACATCTGGTCCGGACTGAAGGACCTGGCAACAATTTCTGACATGTCTACTGTCACTGCATATGATACTGTCACCATTGACAGAATGGTGGAGGATTACATCGGTGACAGCATCCAAGTAGGCATGGCAGACAGTCCATACCTGTACTGGCAGGAAAAAGAGGCAATTTGGAGGCCCCTGTACAAACTGGCTCTATTTTACCTGAGTTGCCCCCCCTCCAGTGTGTACTCCGAAAGAGTGTTTAGTGCAGCCGGGAACCTTGTCAGCGAAAGGCGTAGGAGGTTGCTTCCACAGAATGTGGAGAAGATGATGTTCATCAAAATGAATTATCAGCTCTTCCAGGGAGACCAGCCTCCAGAAGGTACAGAGGGACCTGTGGTGGTGGATTCAAGTGGGGACGAGTTAATACTTTGTGAGGATGAGGATGTACACACTGAAGAGGGTGAGGAATCGGTGGATGAGGAGGATGAGGATGACATCTTGCCTCCATAGAGCCAGTTTGTGCAGGGACACATTAATTGCCAGCTTGTTTTGTGGGGGCCCAAACGAACCAATCATTTCAGCCACAGTTGTGTGGCAGACCCTGGCGCTGAAATGATTGGTTTGTTAAAGTGTGCATGTCCTGTTTATACAACATAAGGGTGGGTGGGAGGGCCCAAGGACAATTCCATCTTGCACCTCTTTTTTTTCTTTGCATTATGTACAGTTTGGGGCCTAGTTTTTCAAACTGCCATCCTGTCTGCCACTGCAGTTTCACGCCTAGATGGGTCACGTGTTTGTGCCGCCCACTCGTGTCGCTTAGCATAGTCATCCAGCTACCTCGGTGCAACGTTTTGGACATAAAAACACTATTGTGAGGTGTGAGGTGTTCAGAATAGACTGGAAATGAGTGGAAATTAAGGTTATTGAGGTTAATAATAGCATAGGAGCAGAAAAACCTACAAATTCTGTGATTTTAGCTGTTTTTATGCTTTTTTTAAAAAAAATACAGATCCAAAACACAAAACCCAGAACCCAAAACACGGAAGGGTGGTTTTGGCAAAACCAATCCAGATCCAAAACACGAAGAAAGATCCAGATCCAAAACCAAAACACAAAACACGAAAAGTGGCCGGTGCACACCCCTAGTTAGGACACCAATATATTCTGGTATCACTTGCAGTAAGGATTTTGTAGGCTTAGGTACAGCAAATATATACCAAGTGAAAGTGTCTTAGAATGGCAGTCCAATTAGTAGATCACCGCAAAGGCTGGAGTCATATTATCCAGCGATACGCGTTAAGCACTTTAAAAATACCTTTCACTAATGCTGCCTTGACTTTGGAGTTTCTCCTGCACCTGGTGGACTTGGTTAATTCTGGACACAGCAAAACAAACTACTTGGATTGTTTTCTTTCCAACTGGACTCAGGATACAGCTACAAGTGGATCATATTTCAACTTGCCTTTGCGGTGATCACACTTTCACTTGGTAAATATTTGCTGTACCTAAGCCTACAAAATCCTTATTGCAAGTGATACCAGGATATATTGGTGTCCTAAACATTATCCAATCAGGGGATCTCCTAGCAGCTGAATCATTTGCAATATTTTTTCTATTCATGCTCCCATGAGATATTTATTTATTTTATCATTGTTCATGTATATGTAATAAATGTTATTTTATATACTTTATACATCCGTTTCTCTATAATATATCTACCATTCATTGGTTATTTTAGCGCTGGTCTCTATCTTTTATATATACCCATTTACATGTACCCCAAATTTAACTGCAGTACTTATTTTCTCAAAAAACATTGCTTTATATAATTTTTTCACACTTATGCAAGCATGCATTTAACAGCCCTTTAACTTATTTTAAGGAACACTAAATACTTTTATTAGGGCTATTAATACTCTTCTATATTGATTCCCAGGGTCAGTGAGGCTTTTTTGGGGGTACAGACTGATTTCCCCAAAGTATGCTGTCCTTTTCGCTAGTTTCTTTATTCACTACATTCGCATATCCGCGTTTTCGCCTATTTTGGAATTGAATAGGGAGATAAGCGGAGACGCGCATGGCAAAAACATCCAAACAGTTGAGTGAGGCAAAATCAATGCACTTTTCGCTGACCTCGGCTTTTCGCAGCTATTTGAATTTGGCCCTATATTGTAGATTTATCTCTGGGAAAACAGATTTTACTAGCTAGCTCAATGTCATGGAGACAGTATCTGTAAAATTGTCTTAAACTATATTGCTTCAACAAAGATCATAATTGATACAAATACACCACTCAGCTAGTCACCAAGCCTGGGCTTGCAACAGTATCAAACCAAGTAAATGTGCACCATCGATGATGCAACGCAGTTACTAAGTTGAGGACATAGTGGATTAGAAGTGTATACTGCAGTATAAGAGTCAGTTATTTGAGAGGTATGCAGTCAGGCAAGGGTCTAATGACAGGCGTCGAAATCCCAACGCCTGTCATTTTACCTATGTTGGGAGCAAGACGCCCGGCATCCCGAAAGAAGGGAAGCCGGGCGCGGACAGATGTGGGGGGGGTGGGATAGTTTAGGGGCTCCCGGGGGGGGACTTAGGGTTAGGCAGCCCCCCAGGAGGTTTAGGCTAGGGGAAGTGGGTTAGGGTTAGGCACCCCCCCAGGAGCCTTAGGGTTAGACTACGGGGAATGGGGGGTTAGGTTTAGGCACTTAGAGGGGGGTTAAGGTTAGGCACTTGGGGGGGAGGTTAGGGTTAGGCACCCCTAAGGGAGGATTAGGGTTAGCGGGGGAGAAAGGTTAGCGATACTTACCTTAATTAACAATCTGGATTTTCACCCTTGCCGGGCTGCCTCTGTCGGGATTTGAACTGCCGGCCATGAGGCCGGCGGTAAATCATACTGATTCCATTTGAGAAACATCTATAAATATTACTGTTTATACATACATATTCATTCTTAGGTTTATCTATGGTATTTCTGCTAAAACAGATGAATTTTTGAATTGTATTTATATTTATGAATGTGTGGTTTGTATTCAAGTTAGAAATTGTATAGCTTTTACTGACCTGTATAATAGCTGATGCATCCAGAATATTACACCTTCCCGGACGGCCTGCAGAGAAGTGTTCCTGAAAAAAACTTCTACTATTTATACCCAAATTGTTGGTGCTTAAAAAAAAAAATTGTGATTGTAATACATTGTGTTTGCTTACAGTGTTCAATGTTGTGCAGGAGTAGAGGGGTGTATAACATTAATTAGGGCTTACGCAAGCTGAATAGTCCTAAGAAATATATAGATGTTTATGTGTAGATGAGCAGCTCTCCCTGATAGGGTGTCTGGCTCTATGACATGATTGAGCTCAGGTGTGTGTGAAAGGAATGATACATATAAGCACAGAATATGTCAAACAAATCACTTTACTATTATTGGGCACATATCATCATAGTTACATATGGTATTAAAAATGATGGAAAAAACAATAGTGATATATTGTTGCCAAGGTGACCGTCTGCATAGGAAATATCACTGTGATCAGCATTGTAATGTCCTAAAGGGAAAAGATGTGCCGATGAATTCATCAGGTCTATATTGTAGGGATGCCAGTGGAGCCGAGTGGACTCATAGATAGACTTCTGCGCTCTTGTGGAGCGTGCGGATGAAGACGGATCTTTTGTACGCAGCATGGAGTGGGTGTGGGTCCAGATACTGATGATGATGGCTGCAGACAGAAAAGCAGTAGGCAGCCCAGACTTGTGCATGCAGACGGACATACAATCGACATAGACAAGCGGACACTCGCATTAACATCTGCTACAACCAGACGGAAAATGCTTCAGACTTAGGGGTATATATATATATATATATATATATATATATATATATCAAAGTTTGATTTTGAGTATTAAGTGATTACACATTTGATTTGCATTCAATTTTGTCTTTGGAAATTTACTAAAGGCAAAACTGATTGTAAAATTGAACATAAAACCAAATCCCTGTCAAATCCCACTCAAAATCGAATATCACCAGAACATTGATGGTTTCCCATAAAGCAATATAGAATCCCCAGATTTACTAAAATTCTGATTGCAAATTGAACACAAATCAAACTCAAAGTCAAACTTTAAATATCCAATTGAATATACTAACAACAGACAGGCAATTTGAGCTTCTAAACAACATTCTATTATTTGGAAATTGATTATGATGCCTTTAAAAGTGCCCAAAAGCATGGGGTGCAGTGTGGATATACTGTAGGAATAATAGCTGTACAAGGCTATGCAATGCTATTCTATCCACTCTTCTGCAGCATGCTAATGACCACCTGCCTGAGAGAACCCAGGAGCATGAATCGTAGGTACATCAGCAGCTTCTTGAGGTAGCCCACAACCTATGCAGGCCTAGGTTATTTTATTGTTGGTTAAACCTCAATGCATTGTCTGCTGGGGAGGTTATACAGATTTTCCACTACTCACGTTCCAACATAATGATGCTGTATGACCGTGTCAAGACTCAGCTTGAGCCAGACACTGCCCAGTCAGGTACCATATCAGTCCTGCACAAGCTGCTGTGTGATATGATTTTTTTGCCACTGGCTCCTTTCATTAAGTTTCAGGTAGAATTCTAGGTATTTCTCAGTCTACTTTTAGCAGGCACCTGAGTCAAGATAAGAGTGCATTGATCCCCCGTCTACAATACCTACATCTGCTTTCTCAACCAAAAGTCACAGTGGCATGAAGTTAGTTTAGCTTTTTATAGTCTATATGCACACACATTGGGCTGAGACCACCAAGGAATACTGAACACATATATATTAACTGACATCACACAAATTCCATGAATGTGCAGGTGGTCTGTCATGCATAACTTGAAATCATGAGTGTTGTAAATGGCTATCCTGGCTCATGTCACAATGCCTTCATCCTTAGCAATTCACCCCTGTCTGCAAAATTTGAGGTGGGTCAAATGCGTGAGGGATGGTTGTTGGGTACATTACCCGTATGTGTTAATTAACCAGCTAATAGTACTTGTTAATATATTGTCCACATTTTTTTTTTACCCCAACAGGTGATTTAGGCTATGACTGTTGTCATGGCTTCGGACTCCATTATCAGATCCGTAAACTCCTCCTGAGCATAAGTATAATGAGGCACATATAGCCACTAAGGCATAATTCTCATACTGTAACTAAACTTGACATTACGGCCAGATTTAGTTTTGCCTGCTTGTGGCTTCTCGCAAGACTTAAATTGGTGGGCCACAGTCTCATTCAGAGTACATACAGCAACTGCAGGATCCCTCTCCTCTACCGAAGGCCTTATTGCCACAACTCCACTGTGCACAAGCTCCCTCTCCTTCCTTCCCCTACGCTTACTCAAAACTACTTTCACTTTCAGTTTTCTAGAGTGTGAGCAGGTGTTTTTCTAATAATTTCCTGATGATTATACTGCATGTGATATATTTGGACCAATGGGAAGGAATGAGGAAGTTTAATTTGATTTTGGATTCAAGTTTGCATTCGATTTTACATGGGATTTAGGTCTGATTTTGGTAAAGATTTCACAAACCGGACACAAGGGGCCTGATTCAGAGCTGAACGCTCTGACCAGAGCGCTCGCTCTGAATCAGGGCCCTCCTACCTTTTTTTGGAGCGTCCTCATGGACGCTCGCATAGCTGTGGGTTACCACCCACAGCTATAGCGAGCGTCCATAATGATGGTCACGATGGTCTTGACCATCGCGACCATCGGGCTTGCAACGGAGACCCTGCAGTAGGGTCTCGCTGCCGCAAGCCCTGGAGTGATTTTGGCTCTATCAGAGCCAAAATCACTCCCACTGACATCACTAGTGATGTCAGTGGGGCCGTCTTGAGACGGTAGGCGCTCCCATGGGAACGCCTCCGTCTGGCAGGCACGCCCCCGGCACGCCCACCAAAGGGGGCGTGCTGTCAATCAACATCAACAGCACGCCCCCTTTGGTGCGAGACCCGGAGCAATGGAGAGCCCGTCGCTCGCTGGGTCTCGCGCATGCGCACGATGGAGCTCTATCCGTCGACCCGCTTGCGAGCATCCTGCCGCTCGCGAGCGGGTCTGAATGACCCCCAAGATTCCTAGTAAAAATAGATCAAATTCTAAATTGATTTCAAAATGTAATACAAAATTGAATGTTAGTAAATGAAAGAGGGATTTTGAAGTTCAATTTGATTTGATTTTAGTAGATTTAAATCACCCATAAAATCGAATCCACATTCGAACATTAGTAATTATATCCCTTAGAGTCAGACCTTGTTATTAAATACTGTACCAAAAGGGAACCATTCTTCCATTTAATTACAAATGTTACACCCACCGGTAGTATACTGATATAAATATACATTTTGCATTCAGAGGCCGAGGATCAATTAAAGACTCTTAAACAAGATGGAAGCTCTAATTGTTGAGAATGGCATTACAAAACTCTTCATATTCTGTGTATAATAGGGACAATGTAGTTCACACCAATACAATTCAAAGTATATTTTTGATGTAGGGTCTTTGATTTTTGAACTGCTGTATCTTTTTCCATTTCCATAGTTCTTGCTGCAACTGTAAAACTCATTTTGCCTTTTACAATAATTTGCAATTTACAAGACGGTAGGGTTCCAGCATGGCCAATCTCTATTCCTTCGATTTGATTACACTCTGCTTCAGAACATAACGGAATCACATCTATTATTCCCTCAAGCATGCAAACAAAATGCCTTATTTTTCTAACAAAATAAAATAAAAAGACAGTTCTCATGAAAAAAATAATAAAAGCTATATCACGGGGTAACACAACTTGTCTAAAAACATTTCTGTGATAAAATAAACATGTGACACATTCTATGTTCAATAACGTTTCTCAAGGGAAATGTTACCACATTTATTGTAGCGTATTTCCAAATTGATATCGAATTAAATTAAATTCAGTGGGAAATAATCAGGATTTCTGGTCATTTAAAAAGAACCCTGAAATGTAATGTGACTGCAGAAGTTATTTGTTTTTAATAATAATAATAATAATAATAATAATAATAATAATAATAATATATCTGTAGCATGCCGGGAAACCTATAGACCAGTTGTCTCCAATGTTAATTGAGGGGTGAGCTACTTTAGAAAAATGAAATCTCCTGAAGAGCTACTAAAATTGTCGAAAACAAAATCTGGCTAATAACTGAACAATTTAAGGTAATTTAAAGAAAATTAAAAAAACAATGTTTCATAGAAAATAAAAATGCATTTAATTATTACAGTGATATTGTAGTGGTTTGTAAATAAAATTTAGGCACAGGCACATTTCACTGTTAATTACCAGCTCCAAGGAGGAACGTGCAGTAGAGGAGCAAAAGACATAGGCAGGGCTGCTGTATGATTTTCCGGCAGGGCAGGGCGGGAGTCAATCGCTCCACCATTTCATAGATGCCGTGGGTGGAACCACGGGGAAGAATGTCAGGTGATTGTTGTAGAGGCTGCGGAAATCACCTGATGTGCTTCCCTGTGGCTCCACCCATGGTGTCGATGTCACGAGGGAGCACACATCAGAGGTCACTTCTTCCTAGTTGACTGGGCAGTACTGCAGCTAGGTGAGCTACCAAAATTAAGACCACAAGCTACAGGTTGGAGACCACTGCTTTAGACTATGCTCCCAGAAATTAGAAAGATCATGTGAATAGAGGATTATAGGCCTGATTCAGGGATGTACAGTATGTAAACCTGATGGTTTGCGTACATCTCCAATGGCGGGAGGACTGCGCATGTGAATTACCCTTTCAGTACTTGTACAGAATGAATCCTGCATCATGGCATGCAGTGCCCCCAAGCTGCAGCAAGAATGACAGGGCAGGGATGGGGCAATGCTGCCTGCTTTTCCAGGAAACGAGGGCGTGTCTGCCCACTTTTTTGGGAGTGCCAAGGCCAGTGCAGGCGTCTACTGATGCAGATTTACTGACCTCAGAAGTGTGTAGGAGGAGGTGGCCATCCTGCGTAAGCTTAGGCTGCAAACCGAAGGTTGCGATGTCAGATCCAGCGTCTTTTTTCTTCAGAGCCTCCTGCAGGCATTAGCATATTTTTGCAGAGCCTCTGCATCCACAGACTCAGCTTCTGTGCAAAAGAGTAAAAATCGGCTGTGCTGAGTACACACTAGAGGGTGGTCAGCTCGAGTAAAGCATAGCCAGTTTGTGCAAGGGCCTCCAAATTGCCTTTTTTTTCCTGCCAGTAGTAAAATGGACTGTCTGACATGCCTATTTGGATGCTATATTAAAATAGTCGTCAACCATTCCTTGAATGGTGACCGTGTCAGATGGAGTCATGGCAGAGGTCTCATTAATTGTAGGCAATTCTTTTAGACCCGACCAGATGTCAAAACTTTGTTGTGTTGACTCATCTGCATCACCATTGGGTCTTCTTTTGTGAAAGTTTAGTTTTTACCTGGAAGCCGCACTTGCTGGAGGAATTGAAGGAGGTGCCATTGTTGCATCACGTGCCACTTGAGCTGACAATTTCCTTACCAACAGCTCTTTGCATCTCTTTAGATCTGTGGACCTGATTCAAACCCGCTCGCTCCATGAGTTTGCTCACTAGATGCATATGCAAATTTGGCAAGGCAAGCAATCGCACGGCAAGGCATTAGCACACCCACTATGTCTCAGCATGCAATCGCATGACCACCAGCCTGTCTTAAGACACCCACTTGCCCACGTCATGTCCAGGAAGTGTATGGAAGCATCGGTAACATTGAGTAACATCTGATGTGATTGCATCACTTGTGGTTGACCATACCCTGAGGCAAGCACTGCGATTGAATACTACCAAGTGAGGTGTACAATGACGCTGCCTTTTAATTATGCATACCTCTGAATCGGCGTTAAGACACTCAGGCACACCTGTGTTTGCACCTCCACTCCCCCGTTTATAGGTGCCAGCCCCTGTCACCACCCACAAACGGCTTCTCCTGTCACTCATTCAGCCAGGCTGTCTATGCGCAGCGAGCGAATGCTTCCCGATCACTCGCACTGGTTCACGCACGCGCATTGCAATGTGTACGCATGCATAGAATGCAAACAATCAGCTGGCTTTGGGCCCAATTCAGAGCTGCTCGCAAGCACTGCGTGCTCGCTAGTGGCTTGATGGTTACCCACTGCGCATGCGCCGTCGCCAGCGTGTGCTTGTGCGAGCCCTGCTGAGCGTCTGAAGTTCAGCTGCTATGAGGCTCGCAACAAGACGGGGCAGCTGTCGATGTTGATTGACAGCTCGCCCCGTTTTGTGGGCGGGTAGGGGGGTGGCCGGACAAACGCAGGCGTTCCCCTAGGAACGCCTGGTGTTTGTAGGTGGGGTTACTCACATCACTAGTGATCACTAGTGATGTCAGTAGTGGACTTCCTGCTCTTTTAGAGCAGTAAGTCCACTCGGGCTTGCAGCAGCCGAGACCCTACCCCAGGGCCTCGTCGCAAGCCCGATGGTCGCGATAATCGTGATGGTCTCCAGCCCGCTTGCACAAGCTGTGGGTGGTCACCCACAGCTTTGCAAGTGGCCAGACACACACGCAAAAATAAAACGCCCAGATTCAGAGTGAGTGATCCCTAGCAGCCAGCAGCTCTGAATCATGCCCTTTGTGCGAACACAGCCTAGTGAGCGGGTCGGAATCAGGCCCTGTGTCCGCTGGAAAGAAAGACACGATGCGTGACTTAATCCTAGGATCCAGCACAGTCGCAAAAATGTATTTATCAGATTATAAGATCCTGTCAACCCTTGGATCCTGGTGAAGCGAATAAAGGACTTGATCTACAAGTCCAACAAGCAGCTTTTCCAACAGTCTAATTAGGGGAATTACCTGACTTAAGCTGGCAGTGTCTGAACTCACTTCACAGGTGAACAGTTTGAAGGGTTTTAGCACTTTGAACAACACAGAAAGTATTTTCCACTGAGCTTGAGTAATGTATATTCCCCCACCTTCCTATGTCATAGTTCGTTATGTAGCTTTGGATGGCTTTTTGCTGTTCCTCCATCCACTGAAGAATATAAAGGGTGGAGTTCTACCTTGTAACTACCTCTTGCTTCAGCTGGTGACAGAGCAAATTCAACAGTTCTTGCAGGTGCTGCAATCTTCTACATGCATCTGCTGAATGGTAAAAATGTCCAGAAATTTTGCAGGCCACAGAGAGCATCTCCTGCATGGCCCTGTCATTTTGAAAAAAAATGTTGCGCCACCAAGTTGATTGTGTGAGCCAAACATGGTATGTGTTTTAATTCACCCTGCTGTAATGCTCTCACAATATTGGTGGCATTGTCAGAAATCACAAATCCAGAGTAAGCCATTTAGCAATGACTTCCCTGAGGTTGTCAGCGGTATGGCTGTTAGTGAAACTGGTTATACACAGAGGCCCTGATTCAGAGATGGACGCTCTGAAAGAGCGCTCGCTCTGAATCAGGGCATTTTTTTTTTTTGTGCGCCCTTCTGGCTGCTCGCATAGCTGTGGGTGACCACCCACAGCTATTGCGAGCGGCCAGGATGATGGTCGCGATGGTGAAGACCATCGCGACCATCGGGGCTTGCGATGAGACCCTTGTGGTAGGGTCTCGTGGCGACAAGCCGGAAGCTCTCCCACTGACATCACTGGTGATGTCAATGGGTCCGCCCATTGATTTCTTTCTCGCTCCGGGGCTTGCGCACTCGCAGTGCAGCTGCTGCGCATGCACAAAGCCCACCATTGACCCGCTCGCGAGCACTCAAGCGCTTGCGAGTGGGTCTGAATTAGGTCCAGCCTTTGAATGAGCTGCTATTTCTTAGATGCTGCTACTGTTGGTGGCACTGAAGGCTATATATATACACCCAGTGGGCTGTTACAATCATATAATCTTGCGTTTGCCCTGTTCCACTTGTCCACATATCTGTGGTTAAGTGGATAGTGGGTACCACGGCATTTTGGAGAACACTGATTAATTTTTTTTTAACGTCCATGTACAGGCTGGGAATTGCTTTTCTAGTGAAGTGGAATCTAGATGAGATTTGGTAGCAGCGACACAGGGCCTTAACTGTCTAAAATCCACTGCACTAATGGTGGATATTGGACACACATCTAATACTAACATAGATGTTATTATGGAATCAGTTTTCCACTGTGCACCTGGGTGACTGCTGTCATATTTGATCCCCCTTGCAAAGGATTGTTTAACAGTAATTTATTTTTTAACTATTACTAGTAGTTTTTCTGGTCCCCTTCTGGGATGAAGATCCACTCCCAGCAGCAGCAGCAGGTGTAACACTCAAGGATTTTTCTGAGGAATCCAGGATAGGGGAGGACTGAGGTAGTCAAATTGGATGCAGGACTTGTTCCGATAATGATTGAGGATATTGTTGATGAAGGTGTTGGTGGTGAAGATGCCAGGTGCTTGGATCTAGCAGAGAGAAGGGAGCTAGCTGACGCTGGACTGCTTGTTATTATTTTTTTAGCCAAAGTTTCTGACTTTGCAAACTGTTATGATGGATGCACTGTAGATGATGTAACAGGGAGGAGGTTCCTAGATGGCCAAGGTCCCTAGCTCTACTATGGCATGACAATGGATATAGATGGCTTGACAATTGTTGTCTGGATTTGGGTAGAAATGCTTCCACACATAAGAAGTGGATTTATTTGTTTTACGCCTGTCCATGAAAATAGGCTTTTCCTTATCATGAGCAACAACTGTTTCCACTGGGGCCTGATTTACACAAAAAAACATCTTCATCAACAACATCCTCACCATCAGCATACTTATCATCAACATCCTTATTTGCGTCAGCTACACAAATATCCTCCTCATCCTGGTGCACTTCCATAGAAGCATCCTCAAATTTCTATGTCAGCATGTTCACTTGTGCTGCTCATCCCCTCATTAGCAGAGGATGCACAAGTGGTAGAAGGAGGCTCCTCTTTGAGTACAGTTTT
The DNA here is from genome assembly GCA_031769625.1 of Taudactylus pleione. Classification (NCBI taxonomy): domain Eukaryota; kingdom Metazoa; phylum Chordata; class Amphibia; order Anura; family Myobatrachidae; genus Taudactylus; species Taudactylus pleione. The sequence continues at coordinate 989,566 of JAUIMM010000650.1, read as the reverse complement.
GGAAACATCAGGCTCACACATGGCACTTGCCAACACATTTAGACTCTTCCTAGGGATTTGTGACATTTCTGAGTGCACAGTTGGTTTCTGTGCCTTAACGATTTTTTTTTTTTTAAAGTCTACAGGGAGAAAGGCTTACATCATTATAAGAGGCAGATCCACCAGTAATAAATAAAGGCCAAGGCTTAGCCTTTCCTTGCCTCTTCGAGTGGTGAAAGGCATATTGCCAATTTTATGTTTTTCTGCAGCTAACTTTCCCTTTGATGTTTTTTTTCTTTATCACTGTAAAAGATTGGTTCTTTGATTTTAGATGCCCTGACTTAAGCCGTGTATACCCTTGGGTATCGGCTTTAGTAGATGACGTAGACGGACTGGTATCATCATGACTGGTGTCACAGGCAGCAGCTCCAGCACTAGTATGTGGTTCCTGCTCTCCTCTCAACTGAATATTCTCCATATCAACACACATGAATGAATTGGGGGACAGCACACATGTCAATTTGTACCAATTTTAAATATTACACTGCTGTATCAATGACCTACAGTGTCATAATATTTTTTAATGAATAATACACTGCGGTTCCACTTACAGTGTCACAATATTTTTTATGAATAATACAGTGCGTTTCCACTTACAGTGTCACAATATTTTTTATTAATATTACACTACTCTACCACTTACAGTGTCTCAATACTTGTGCAGTATTACTGACCGACAGTGTTACAATACTTGCATGAATAATATTACACTGCGGTATTACTGACAGACAGCGTCACTCACAATACTTTCCGATTTATACATTGCAGTATGATAAACGTACAGAGTCCCTCACAATATGGTCAGCAGTGTCACAGTGCTTTGGATAAACTGAGTGGGGGGGTACAGGCTGGCATACAGTATCACAGTGTGGGGTACAGCAAAAAAAAATAAAAAAATTTTTACACTTGAAGGTAATTTTTTTTACAGCCCATGGATGGACAGCACACCCCTGGATTGGCAATGATAAATAACAGAGCCCCCTGGGCAGAGCACAGCACACCCTGCCTGGATTGGACATAACAGCCCAGCACAACAAAGCCCTTGATGGGCAATACAGTCCCATGGACAGAGTACAGCCTGCCTGGATTGGACAACACAGCCCCCCTTGGATGGAGCACAGTCTGACAGTCTGGGACTCAGCAAGCAAATGGTACCAATGGGTGGGACTTAAATACAATCCAAAACATGCGGGAATCCGACAGCGGGATGATGACGTTTTGCCTTGTTTTGGGATCTGAGTCAGTCGGGGAAACCCGAGTCGGACTCAGATCCCGGCCCGGATCGTGAAGTTCAGGTGGGTCCGGTTCTCTGAGAACCGGACCCGCTCATCTATTCTTATAATATCCACCATATTGAATAAGTTAGTGTTCCCATTAAAACATGCAAATCTGACTGATGAAAATGATGTTACATTTTACACATTTTACGCAATTTTACACTTTTAAGAGATCACTCTTGCAGTCTGAATTGTGCAGGTAAAATAAAGCTTTGTAACAGTCTCCTGAAGGAAATATTTGGCTGCATTGCAGCAATGGGGGCTGTCTTTCTTTGTTTTATCACCATCTCTAAGGCGGCAGCGATGGTCTCTCGTCCTGTACTTTTCATGTGATGTATGGATTAACAGAAAAGCTGAAATTAATAGGAGTGGTCCTAAGGTGTAAGTGGGCTCTGAATGGAATCTTTACTCTTTATATCATGCCCATTTTGAAATGAATCCGGAACAGGTTGATTTCAAGGCTATAACAGTGTAATAATGTGCCCTGTGCTGGCAATGCCCTAAGAACATGTCACGTCATGAAATCCCAATGAGGGGTCGGGGTCGCTGGGATCAGGAGACCCTGGCGGCAGTACCTGAGTAGCTTTGTGGCAGCTTGCCATGAAGACTAGGCAGAAGCTGAGTGCTGGTGGCTTTCTAGGCTGCAGGGTGCCATTCCAGGCCAAATACAGGTGCTAAGGGTAGTGACAATGCTGCCCCCTAGGTCCTGCACCATGCACAACTGACCCACTAGCCTACCCCCCCAGTTATTGCCCTAGTTAATTTACTGAGAACAGTTCCAAGGACCAGGAGGTGAATGCCCCGTTGAATTTAGTAGCTGGGCAGGTATCAGCTTTTGAGTAAACAAGGAGGCAGTGTGGGCATGTGGATCTTGGCAAATGAATGCTAATGCTTGTTATTAGCCCAACCTCTTGAAATTGCTTTTTAGTTTCAATATTTTTCACAACTTTGAAAAAAATTAAAATGTGTTGCTGACATGGATAAAATACTGTTTTCACCCAAGGGACTGTACCAAGGGAATTGGTATGGAATCCCGGCTGTCACATGGCTGGCAGTTCGATTCCCGGCAGCGGCAGCCCAACAGATCAGCAGTGCCCGGCAGCAGTTGCCCGACAGCGCTGGAAATCCCGATCGTCCCTAAGGTAAGTACTAACTAACCTAACCCCCTAACCCTCCTTAGGGGTGCCTAACCCTAACCTCCCACCCAAGTGCCTAACCCTAACCTCCCCCGGGGGTGCCTAACCCCCCCTTCTCCTAGCCTAACCCTAACTCTCCCGGGGGGGCGCCTAACCCTAAGTCCCCCCCGGGTGCCCTAAACGTAACCCTCCCCCCCCACGGTTGTCCGCTCGTGGCTCCCGGCATCGCGATTAAACCTAACCTTCCCCCCCCACGGCTGTCTGCTTGCGGCTTCTGGCATCCCTTCGATCGGGATGCCAGGCGCCGGTCTCCTGGCGTTGGGTAAATGACAGGCGTCTAGATATAGACGCCGGTCATTTATCCCACGCCAAGCATGGTATTTATCAACTGTTAGTAACACTGAACAAATATAATAACTCAGTAGAGTTTATTCGAGATAAATAGCAGATACTCAAGGACGTTTAGTCAGGGAAATGTTACCTTGGGTAGCAGAAAATAATACAAGAGGGAAATAATCATTAAATAGCCAAACTGTTTGTCATCAATTTAATAATATGAATAAAGCTGCATAACAGGTGGTACAGTACATACCATAGGGCAGTTTAATTGTGGAAGGGATGGTGTAAACCAGTTGAGGATCTGGCCACCCCTCTTGAACTGATGACATCATCAGACCCATTAATATATATATTTTTTTATTATTATTCATAATTATTAACATGTTATGCATTCTGTTACAGAGAGTATTTAATTATTCACCATTAGGGTCCTGTTTTTCATCGGTCAACTAACTTACCAGCAAGCTTTTGGACTACAGAAGCAGACCCATGCAAGCCTGGAGAGAACATTAAAAATAAGTCCACAGAGCCATGACCTAAGGAGTAAGCATTGCTAACCAATGTACCACTGTGCTGCTCTCTTTACACTGACCCCATTACCAGCCTCCTCCTTAAACTAATCCCACTGCTAATTTCACCTTCTTGTCCTACATTAGAGTCTAGCTCCCCGTTGCTGCGACATTACTGAGACCACTGAGACCTGTGGTCACCCATCTGTAAACATGCAGTTCCTGCTGTTCTGCATCATAGGAACAGCTATCTTGGACAGTATCACATGATACACCCTGACATACCAGTCTCCAGCAACTTCGGTCACATGATTCAGCCAGCCTATCAGTTCTAAAGGGTGCCCGATTTAAACCAGGAATTGCTAACAGCACATTGCCAGTACAATTTCTCTCCATGAAGACCAGTACCTTGGCTCCTGGTTCTGTTTTGCATTCCTGCATCATGTTCCAGTTACCTGCTTCAGTATTGCTTCACAGCATTCTGCACCTGTTCTAGTTACCTGCTTCAGTATTACTTCACAGCATTCTGCACTTGTTCTAGTTACCTGCTTCAGTATTACTTCACAGCATTCTGCACCTGTTCTAGTTACCTACTTCAGTATTGCTTCACAGCATTCTGCACCTGTTCTAGTTACCTGCTTCAGTATTACTTCACAGCATTCTGCACTTGTTCTAGTTACCTGCTTCAGTATTGCTTCACAGCATTCTGCACTTGTTCTAGTTACCTGCTTCAGTATTACTTCACAGCATTCTGCACCTGATCTAGTTACCTGATTCAGTATTGCTTCACAGCATTCTGCACCTGTTCTAGTTACCTGCTTCAGTATTGCTTCACAGCATTCTGCACCTGTTCTAGTTACCTGCTTCAGTATTACTTCACAGCATTCTGCACCTGTTCTAGTTACCTGCTTCAGTATTGCTTCACAGCATTCTGCACCTGTTCTAGTTACCTGCTTCAGTATTACTTCACAGCATTCTGCACCTGTTCTAGTTACCTGCTTCAGTATTGCTTCACAGCATTCTGCACTTGTTGCAATGACCTGCTCCAATATTTGCTTCACAATATTCCTCAGCTGTTCCAGTTACCTGCATCAGTATTGCTAACAACATTCAGCTCCCCACTAACAATTGAAAAGACAAAGAAGGGGAGAATAAGAGCGCTCAACCTAAGACAGTTGATGAGTTTTATTATAAAGATAATCTAAAATAACCTAAAAGGCTATTGTAGATTGTCTTTTGAATCTGTCCATGTGATATATTTGTTTTTTAGCAGCAAGTTTAATGTGGTGCACACCAAGCCATGCTGCATGCATGCAGAGTGTAATTAAGTTCAGACATATGTGTGAGTACTTCACTTTAACTATGAAGAGAGGAAGTACTATAAAAAATGCATCCTGGCATCTGTAGTGCACTTTTCCTTCTGATGAAGCCAAAGGTCGCAGTGCCCGGAGAAATGCGTCAAGGATTTTGCTGCCTTTTGGACATGTGTTGTGGCCACTAACAGTCAGGCTCCATTACCATTCAGTCGGACCCCGCATCTGTTGTCCACCGTGATAACTGCAAACTAACGGATACTCCTTTGGGATCCTAGCCTGCTTAGAAGGAGGATGGTCAATAGCTTATTCCACATATAGGAGGTAGGAGCGCTGCTCATACCAGATATTACCTAACCCTGGCCGGGAACTTCTCCTGCTTTCCTACAAGGTACACTCTTGGAACCACATCAGCAAGCTACCTTTTGTAATATCCTAGTGGCTAAAAGCACTAGTGGAACCACTACCCTGCAAAGGACCACAATCCGACCTACTCTTCTCCCGCTACACTATACCTAGACACTTGTGATCCGCTATTAGGCGGTCTATCTCAGCAGCTACTGTGGACTGTTTCCTTTTTAATATTTTGCTCTCACGGACATTCAGGTTTACTAAAATATTAATTATTGCCTGATATTACTGAATTAATGTATTCGAATAGTCAATTTAAATGGCCATATTCAATTAGAAAGAAAAAGTCAGTTTCCGCGATAATTTTTCGCAGATGACATAATTTTTGCCAGTTTCAACTTATCCCTGAACTCAATTTGTCCGAATTTTCGCCGGTGTGAAAAGTTTGCACCTTGTAACCAACGAAAAGATTCGCCAATGAATTGGGGTTGTGGCGTACAAACTTGCGGCAACCACCCAAAACCTCTTTTACACACCCCTTGACGCTAACTGAATCAAAAAATGCCAAAAAACACAAAGGAACCCCAAAAAAGCATTTTGAAAAAGTGGGCGAAAAAGTTCAAAGTGGGGGTACAAATTCGAAAACTAGCGAAATAGCCTTTGGAGGGTGTCTGCAAGTATGGGGAAGGTGTTTTTTGGATTGCAGGTGTTTGCTGAAGGTGCGTTTTTGGCACTTTTTAATGCTTTTCTTTAGCAACTTTAAAATATGCTTGCACCCATTAAATAATAAATGCTATTCTTCACCATTGTCCCAAAGATGCTAAATATCACCTATTGAGACCATTCAAAGACCCCAAATACCTTCAGCAGGGCTAATCGGGGGTACCCATAGTGAACCCCCATGTCAGAGCATCTTTTGGGGGTTGTCAGGCTGATTTACCCAAAAAATTACAGCACTTTTCGTCTGTTTGCGTTTCGCCGGGTCCCGTTTTTGCCGATTTCAAATTGAGTACGGGGATACGCGGGCACGTGCGCGATACTTCTTCACCCCTGAAACCAGCGATGACGGCGAAAAGTCCGGCAACGGACCTTTCGCTCCATATTAAATACGGGCCTATATTGTATTCCTGACATGATATTAGTGTTGCTAATACATGTGTTTTTAATAAATTTGTACTATATCAAACTCATCAACTGTCTCAGGCTGAGCGCTCTTATTCTCCCCTTGTTTGTCTTTTTAATTGTTAATGGGGAGCAGAACCCACTTTTGTGCTGCTGCCTGACACAGGGGTCACTAGTGTTCGATTTCTAGTGCACCATTGCTTTTGTCTTTTAACATTCAGCTCCAGCCTGTTGCAGTTCCATGTACCAATATTGCTTACCAGCATTCAGTTCTGTTACACTCCTGCAGTCTGCTGCCTCAATTGTGCTCCAGCACCTAGTTCTAAAGTTCCTGCAGCTTGTTCCTATAATGCAATAGCACCCAGTTCAAGGATCTTCAAACCCAGCTCTAGTTGTGCTTCCTTCACCTGGCTCCAGTGTATTATTGCAGTTTGTTCCAGAGTCAACAAGCATTTGACGAGTTTTGTCACAAAGTGTGCATTCATAGAAGGGGATGCAAAGAGTAAACTTTGTATCTGGTTGACACTTGGATATCCTATACGGACCATACTGTATATTGCTCCATTAGAATTCAGTGTAGCTTCTATCTGTGGTCAGTTAGATTATTGCTAGGGAGCATATGGGAACATAAAGAACTCAGAGTGTGCAACATGATTCAGATATCTCTTTAGTTTAGTAAATGCTTTCATATGATCCTTTATGGGTTTGGTATATAATATCGACATTAGAATATCAACATGTATGCTGCTGAAAATACATTGACATGATAGAATGTTGGCAAACCATCCCTGGTGGTCTAGAGGTGACTTTCCTGCTCCTGGTGACAGAGGTGCCTTCAGAGTCTTGGCGTTCACGTGTGGAGCAGTTCTGACACAGACCTCTGATGAACCGGTGATTCCGGTAATCCCAACCCCACACCTTCCCCCTAGTGCCTAACCCTAACTCCCCCCCGAGCCTTAAGGTGCGTATCCACTAGCAGGTATAGGAACGATAGTACGATTACAACATTGTAATCTTACAGTCGTTCCTCATGATGTGCAGTGCCTACACTGGCCGATATGTCATTCAGTGCAGGCCCCCTCCCTCATCCTCGAACATGCACAATCTGTGCAGTGCCTACACTGGCCGATATGTCATTCAGTGCAGGCACCTTCCCTCATCCCCGAACATGCACAATCTGTCGTTATCGGCAGACTGACGCTTTTTGACATTGTAGTGCACGATTAATGCACGATTTATGAGCGATTGAACGATTACGATGTTGTAATCATTCAATCGTTCATTTAAATCGCCTAATGGATATGCGCCATTACCCTAACCTCCCCCTAATACCTAACCCTCCCGTCCCTCAACCTAACCCCAATGTTGACATTCTAAGAATCGGGATTTCACATGTCGACATTGTGAACATGCTCAAATTCTGAGAATGTCAACATGTTGCCTGTCTACATTGTTAACGGTCAACATCGTGGTGTCAACATTACGATTGTTAATATTGTAAATATTGACCATATGAAGCATCACACTGTATGAGGCCAGGCTGTCTGAGTTGGATGTACAGTTTCTATTATATACATTTTAATATTTAAGTTGGTCTAGCCTCCATCAGAATGAATTTCGGAATGACCTGAGTGGCCACAGGCTGATCTTGTCCTATGAATATTGAATATTGCAATTACCCTGTAATCATTCAATTGCTCTCATAGGACTTCAGCTCATATAGCTCTATGAAATGTTTATGCTGTTATTGGCTATAATTTGGTCAAGCTGGACATTCTAATTATTTGGCTGTCTACACCCTGGACTAGCCTTATGAACTTTGGGCCTAATTCAGAGCCGCTCGTAAGCAGCCGCTCGTTCGCTCTGAGCGATGTTCGCACAACTGCGCATGCGTATGGGTCGTAATGCGCATGCGCAAACCAGTCATTGCGATCGGAAATGATGCGCTCGTAAAACAGCGAGGGGCTGCTAATTTGATTGATAAAATGTACCGTTTTTGGGTGGTAACAGGGGAAGGTGCTTGAAAACGGGGGAGTGGAGAGCTGAACGCAGGCGTGCCTAACGGTCAAAAGGGCGTTTAATGGGAGTCCATAATTATTAAAGGAGCATCATCGACCACGTCACTTGGTTGTCTTTTAGCCTGAACTGCTCGCAGTGATAGCGTTAAGAAAATCCTACCACAAGCACTGCGAGCAGTTCAGATGCCTTTGATGTTCCAGATTAATCTAATAAATACCGGAGATGACGTGTGATGCGAATGGCAAAGAGGCGTCTTTACAAAATAGCGAACGCATTTTTTGGACACTCGCTCAGACATAGAGGCGTCAACAAACCGCAAAGAGCGAGCGCTCAATTTAAATATCTGGCCCCTTTTTTAGAACGACCGTCCGCAAATAGCGTCCGACTCTGAATCAGGCCCTTTGCTTACTCTCTCATCTCCAGCCCTTGAAATGCATTTAAATATTTCTTGCTAAACAAATTCATGCCAGGTGTTACTGTGACTAGACGATTTTCATCTTCTTCCATCATACGGAGGTAGGCCATATAGCAAATCGTGAAACACTAAAATATGGACTTTACCGGATGCAACTGTGCAAAAATATGAGCATTTTGCCCTAAAAATGGGGAATTTGGGCATTTTATCTCCATTTTTCATTTTCCTAAACTTTCTTCCGATGCGCTATTCCTATCTTTGCTCAACGGAGATTGTTTATGAGATATGATATAGAAAAACCGCACATCATTCTAATATTCTGCCGAATGCCAAGAGCGGGGCCGGAGGAACGTCTCATTACTGCATTTCATCCGATGCGTAATAAAATCACAGTTCATTTCCACAAATTTATTTAACTTCCCCTTGTGTTCTACACAAGAACAAATTCAAGTCGCGCATAATACCAATGTATAATTGATGAAATATGCACATTATGCAAACACATAATTTAAACTCACTGGAGCAAATTTACATAAAACTAATACGATGACAATTAGAAGATGTCTGTATTTGATTTATTCCATTGTAATGCTGAGCTGGATTTCCATCTCATTTACTTACCGCCTACAGGGGAACCGCGTCAGGAAAATCGTTAACATGCGACAAAGTAAAACCAATTAGCTTTGTTATTTGTTACCGTTTGTAATTTGGGCAGCTATGGAAATATCTATTGAAGAGTGAACAATAAAAAAAACTTCTGATCAACATATTTATTTTTTCTCGTCTATGATTTATTTCAGCATTTGTAGACATGCCGTATACATCAAAACGATCTTAAAACCAAAATGTCACTTTGTGTATAACGTATGAAAAAAATGAACAGCAAAAAAAAAAAACCCACATGAAAATGAATGCCTTAAATTACACACGGTCTGTTAGAAACATAATTGAAGTGCAATCAGCACACCTTTAAATCAGTATTAGGGCTATGTTCAATGGAAGTATACTTGTATAGAGTGTACTGTGGTTACAATTTTTTTGGGGGGTTTAAAATTATGCCGAGTCAGCTCAGCCTGCCCCGCCCCCCACTCTTTATTGCCCCACCCCCAACTGTAACGCCCCCTGCACTAACTGCTGCTTCCCCCCTCCTCCCTCCTGCTCCTGTCTTACCCCTGGTGGCCGGTCAGGTCCTGCGACACTCTGGGGGAGATTTAATAAAGCTTGGAGAGAGATAAAATTGGAGATAAATAGCACCAACCAATCAGCTCCTAACTGTCATTTTTCAAACACAGCCTGTAAAGTGACAGTTAGGAGCTGATTGGTTGGTGCTATTTATCTCCAATTTTATCTCTATCTAAGCTTTATTAAATCTCCCCGTAGGTCTTGTTGGCGGCATGTGCGTTCAGTTGACGGTACAGACCTTATTAAATTATTGTATACATTTCTTTGACTATAAAATAGGAGGAAATTAGAGCGTTAGCACAGATTGTCTGAAATCATGAGCTGAAAGCGATATATTTATGTATTTTTACATAATTATTTTTACGGTCTTGTAATTAGATAACAATAAAAACCCAGAAATGCCCTTTAATCTTATTTGTCATTCAACACATATTTATGTTGAAGAAGGAGAGCGCTACTGCCCAAACGCCATGTTACTTCTCCAGTGAGGCTTCATTCACTGGGCGGGATGCATGACTCATCGTATTTGGGATGTGATGCATCCTGACGCTCTACGCATACATGCCGGCATTGGTAACGCCGTTATGCATGTAGGAATGCACAAAGGGCAGCTCTCTCGGTAAGAGCGGCCCTTTGCGAATGAGGGACTTTAGGGTCTATGGGGCATATTCAATTGGGTGCGAGAATAGCAATAAACCCGCACCTGTGAGGTTTTTCCTGCAGGTACAGGATTTTTGCTATTCAATTAGGTGCGTGTTTTTTTGGGGGGGGGCGCCGGGAGGTTTTTATTCACGCACCTCCAGAGCAAGTGTGATTTTTCCTAAAATCGTTACTTTAGGAAAAATCAGTGGGACTTGCTCTGGCCCCCCCCGGTGGCACCCCCTTCCTTAGGACTAGTTAAGCAAGTTTCCAATTAGCTTAGTCCTTAATTACTTGCCTTCTGCAGCGCTGTCTTCTGTATCCAGCGTCGGGAGCCGGCTCTTCTGCAGCAGGGTGAGTATGTCAGTGTGTGTGGTGTTTGTAAGTGTGTATAAGTGAGTGTTTGTGTATGAGTGTGTGACCCCCACTGCCAGTGTGCCCCCCTAGTGTCCGTGTGGCCCCTGGAATGGGAGCTGGGAGAACTACATCTCCCAGCAGCCCTTGCCCCAGCAGCCCCTGGAGCCTCCCAGGAGCCCCTGGGACTCCCAGCAGCTCCCTCTCCTGTAAGTAGATAGAGGGAAAGCCGCTGGGAGCCGCGGAGACCACCAGAGACCCCCGGCCAGGTAGGCGAAGAATTTTTTTTTATTTTCGAGGCGTGGGGTTTTCAGAACTGAAAACCCAGAGACCACTATTGTTTTAATTGAATACCACGGGTATTGGGAGCGCGCATACCCACGGTATTCCTAAGTAGGGAGTGAGGGGTACAAGGTTTTTTTTGCCCAATTGTATATGCCCCTAAGTCCCAGAAGCCCCACTGGGGCCCCGCACAGGGGCTGGGTGGCAACTTTTAGCCTTGGGGGCAAACACAAACAAGTGGCCCCGACTTTTTTACCAGCACATTGTGGCGCTTGGCCCTGATAGGGTAACGCCATGTCCAGATGGCATTACTCTATAGTAGTCTATGGACTACTATTCCCTCTGGAGAGGGGTACTCCGGATCCGTCTCTGTTGGCCCATGAGAGCCGCACATGCACAGTGTGTGCTGAGGATCCAAACCAGAAAACAGTGTGATGGCGTTACGCTGTCACACTGCTTCCAGCCCAACCCCAGGGCAGGCTCTTAACGGAGCCCATCTCCTGGCAAGAAGATTTTTGTAAATTTGCATAAAATATTAATTAACACATTGCGAATTTAGGCGTAAAATATTTATCACATCTACATTAAAAATGCAGATTGTGATAAATAAGTCACCTAGTAACAGACCTGCCATCCTTAGGTTCAGTTTTGTGGCGCTGAAAGCGAAGAGTGGATGTGTATGGGGAAGGAGGGCAGATGTGTATGGGAGAGGAGGTGTAGGGGGGGAAGAAGGTGGATTAGTAGTGGGGAGGAGGGTAAAAGTGTAGTGGGGAGGAGGGAGCATGTGTGGGGTGGCGGAAGGGGATTTGTAGGGGGAGGTGGAAAATGTGTAAGGGATGAGGGCAGATATGTAGTGGGGGAATGGAAGCAGCTAGACCCCCTTCCGTAGATTGACCCCGACGTCATCAGCCAGTGTCCAACGTCATTCCCTACCATCCAAGTGGGCATAGAGGGGGGAAATAACTATGTGGCAAGCGTAGCGAGCCCGCGAAGGGTCAAAGGGTGGGTTTTAGTGTACTGTGTGGGCAGGAAACTGCACTTCCGCCCTCACTGCACGTCACTTCCAGGTACAGTATCTGAAGGGGAAATAGTCTCTACCAGTGGGGAATAGATGTGGCAGGGAAGAGATAGGATTGACGGGAAAGGGGGAGGTAAGAAGGGGATAATAGAAGAGAAAGGAAAAGGAGGGACATTGACAGAAGGATGGAGAGGTAAGTGGGTGGAGGAGAAAGAAAAGGGGGCAGATGGGACAAGAGTAGTGGATAGATCCTCCTCCGTATATGTACCCTGACATCATCAGTTACTGTCAAACGTCATTCCCTACTATACACGTGGGCATAGAGGGAGAATATAGGACCTCATTCAGAGTCGGTCGAAGCGGCCGCACGGTCGTACGCCACCGATGTTCGCTATACTGCGCATGCGTAACGTCCGCAATGCGCGTGCGCAAACTAGCTATTACGATCAGAAATTTCTCTCTCCTTGAATACAGCCAGGTTGGTAGTATGAGTGACAGATTGAGGCGTTTGTGGGTGGTAACAGGGGAAGGTGCTTGAAAACGGGGGAGTGGAGATCCGAACGCAGGCGTGCCTAATTATGCAAACGGCGTTTTATGGGAGTGCATACGGTTTATGGGAGTGCATAATTAACAAAGTAGCGTCATGGCACATGTGACATGGGAGGTGTTTACACTGACATGATCGTAGAGCTTAAGAGAGGGTATGGTCAACCTTAAGCTTTACGACCAGTTCCGATGATTCCCGATGGTCTCGATTAATCCTCCCCTTGGTCGTACAGCTACCGATCCGAGCTTAGGGACGCAACTTGCGAGGGAATCATTTACATATCCGGACCCTTTTCCCATACGACCGTGCGGCCGCTTCGACCGACTGTGAATGAGGTCCATAATCCTGTGGTGAGCGAAGTGAGCCCATGAGGGGACAAGTATATATACACACATTATATTATATATATATTACACACACGATAGATAGATAGATAGATAGATAGATAGATAGATAGATAGATAGATAGATAGACATACACATATACATATATATACATATACATACTGTATATAAACAGGTACAGGTAGTGTGGGTGAATAAATAGGCACCTAGGTACTGTGAGCAGGGGGTTAGCTGTGAGGCAATCAGGTGTGAGGTGTATATGCATATAGACACACACATATATATATATATATATATACACTTATATGTATACATATATATACACATTTACATAATATATAAATATACACATATATTTTGTGTGTGTGTATGTGTATATATATAATATATATTCTAAATATATATATATATATGTGTGTGTATATATATGTATATATATATATATATATTTATATATATACAAGTAAAGGCAGTGTGGGTGAATAAATAGGCTCCTACAGTAGGTGCAGTGAGCACGGTTTTCATGTGAGGCACTGAGGTGGGAGGTGAGTACACGGTGTCCCAGCAGTGTTGGGCAGCAATCACTCCTCCTCCCCCTCCCAGAGAGAGACACAGTTACCGGCACTGAGGATACTCCTCCGGACTAGGGGATGTAGCAACCACCAGTCCGACTACCGCTTGTGCTGCCCGGCCGCCGCTGCAGCTGTCCCCGGCGGTTCCTTCTAGCACCCGGAAGTGCCGCTATTCAGTGCAGAGGAAAGCTTCCGGCACACCTGTCCTGTAAGCGCACGCACAGCCGGCTGATGTGAGCTGGCCAGACAGGCAGCCTGGCAGAGGACCGGCCGGCCCTAATGCTGCACAGTTGTAACGGCCCGGGGGGCAGATGGCACCCTGCCGCCCGGCCCAGCCCGCCGCTGGCCCCGCAGAAGGACACACGCACCGCGGGGGTTGCTGGGAGGGATCCGATTGGATGCCTCTCACAGCACTCTCCTGATAGAAGCCCATAGGCACTTATAGGGTAACACCATCAGGCGTGGCGTTACCCACCGCAACCAAGCCCCAGAGTACATCGCATTCCAGAGCTTGGTGCGGATCGCAATCTTCACTGTGTTAGAGCATCACAGTGGGAGACACAAGTCTTCCACTTAGCTCCTTGAGACCTGGGAGATTACCTGCAATATCCACGCTTTCCAGTGATCCTGCACCATTACCTGGTACCTGCATACACTTGCCGGCTGGGGAGTTGTATGACACCCTGCTCTCCTCAAGCTCCGTCCGTACGGCTATGTCATGTAAAATCAATAAAACACTCCACTAGTTAAGCAACTGGGCTGTTTGTAGTCTCAGGGCATCTGCTGATGTGTACAGTAACTCTGCTACATGATCCAACATTTACACCCATAGTTCCAATGGAATCTGTATGTAATGCCAGAGGCTGATTAGCCACCGGATGAAATACCGACACCCGGAAGACCAAAGGCTCTACATCTCGACTGGGGCTAGTAAGTAACCTAACCCTCCCCTGTCCCCACCTAACCCATACCCTCCCTTAGCGGTGCCTAACCCTGACCTCCCTGGCGGTGCCTAACCCTAACCTCCCCTCCGGTGGTGCATAACTCCAACCCCACCTTCCCGCACCCTAAACCTAACTCTCCCAGGGGATGCCTAACTCTTACTTACCCCTGGTGCTCATAGCCTAACCCTAACCCTCACCGGGGGTTGCCTAACCCTATTCTGCCCCGGGGTGTCCCTAAATCGAACCTTCTTCCCCGCGGTTAGCACTAATCTGTCCCCGCTTACCTTCATTTGGGATGTCGGCTGTAAGGATTACGGCATCGGGATAAAGTTAGGTTTCTGTATTTAGGCACCTATCTTTACTCCTAAGTCAGGCTTTCCGCGCCAGGATTCTGGCATTCCGGACGCCGGTAACATATTTCCAACAATGTATTTATTGGTTTCACTCAAAATTTATTAGCAAGTAGCATTTTTAATGCGCCAACTGCATTTTAGATTAAGTTTAGAGAATCATAATATAACAGTCTAAGGGCCTTATTCAAAGTTGCACGTAAATTGGCCCCAATTGCAAGCGCTTTATTGCTTGGAAGTAATTGCGGGTTTCCAGCTGTATTCAGAGTCTTAGTATCTGTTTGACTGTGCCGACCCCATCCATCTGTTTGTAAAGGTCATCATCATCATCATCATCAGCATGTATTTACACCTACCCTATCCTTGATGGAAAAAATCTATCTGAAGCCAAACGAATCTCTGCATGCACTTCTGAATAGCCATCAAGCACGCCAACGCGCATTACAAACTTACTCTATGTGCGATCTACCTCGCCTTCCAATCGCAGCTACTTGACTGCAAGCGAAGATGTGAATGAGATGCGCACAACTCTGAATAATGACTCTAAGTTGCGTAAGCCGGAACCGCCACAAGCACAGTTTGCTAATAATCACTAGACCTGTCTGCAGATGGAATTCTGTGCAGATGTTACACGTGTGAGACCCTGCTATATAAAGTCAAATTCCAAATTTCAGTTTGCCTACTATCCATAGAGCCACAGATTTTAATTTTTATTTAATTTGATTGGTCTCCGGTTGACATTCCTGTACATTGAATGGATGAGAGGATATTTAATTGTATCTTATTTATTGCATTGTCAGCTTTTGGGATGCCCAGTGACTTCTATTTGGCTTGTAGTGATCTTAAAAACCAGACACTTTAAACGATGCTGTCCCTAATTGCGGTAAATTAATGAGTCGCCCACAAGTGCACAAATGAGAAAAAAAAATCAAGTAACGGCTAAATAGAAGAAACAAATGGAGCTTCAATTATCCAAAGTAAGATTAGTAGACCGTGAGCCATTTCATCTAAACAGATTGGAATTCAGGTTTAAAAATGTCTCCAAAGAAAACAGTGTGTGATAGCTTGAGTAAAAATAGGCACATTGCAAGTTCAAACGCGTTTCACAATACCCGTAGCTCTATTTAACTGTGTCCACTTAAATTTGCACCATTGTGACAGGTGACAACCCTACCCAGAGGAGATAGCTATTAGTCATCTGCACACCTTTTTTCATGCTGTAGAACACTGAGAAAAGTATTTTATAAACTTTTATCTACTGGGCCTGCATCAGCCACATTGAAAATGCATAGAAATTCCATGCGTATACACATGCCATAATGCATATTAAATCACATGCATACATGAGGTATGCATGTGATTAATATGTGCTGCAAACGTTTACAGGCATGTAGAAATGTGTCCAAGTCTCAAGACTAATTTTTTCCCCATTACATTACAATAACCCATTCATTTCAGTGGTGCTTGCCTGGGTCCTGGGTGTGCGTGATCACAGGACGGAGCATTACAGGGTGTGTTTTTACATGTCACCTGCCCTGTATTCTATACCTGCCCAAATATCTCTCAGTGCCTCTGGTTAGAACTCTCCATCTTGTATATGAAAATAAGTGGATAAAACAAGGACACAGAAACATAATGGGGTCTATTTACTAAGCAGTGTTAGGAGACAGAGTGAAAAGTGATAAGGTACCAGCCAATCAGCTCCCAACTGTCATTTTTCAAACACAGCCTGTGAGATGACAGTTGGGAGCTGATTGGCTGGCACCTTATCATTTCCTTATTACTTTTCACTCTGACTCCTAACACTGCTTAGTAAATAGACCCCTCAATGCCTGTATCCTAAGTTGCATGAATCAATGCGATCGCACTGCCAAAGTACTCTGAGAGTATCCATCAACATTACCATCGGCACTTACAGCCTGTGAGATGACAGTTGGGAACTGATTGGCTGGCACCTTATCACTTTCTTATCACTTTTCACCTTGTCTCCTAACTAGGGGTGTGCACCGGCCACTTTTCGTGTTTTGTGTTTTGGTTTTGGATCTGGATCTTTCTTCGTGTTTTGGATCTGGATTGGTTTTGCCAAAACCACCCTTCCGTGTTTTGGGTTCTGGATTTTGTGTTTTGGATCTGTATTTTTTTGAAAAAAAGCATAAAAACAGCTAAAATCACAGAATTTGTAGGTTTTTCTGCTCCTATTCTATTATTAACCTCAATAACCTTAATTTCCACTCATTTCCAGTCTATTCTGAACACCTCACACCTCACAATAGTGTTTTTATATCCAAAAGGTTGCACCGAGGTAGCTGGATGACTATGCTAAGCGACACGAGTGGGCGGCACAAACACGTGACCCATCTAGGCGTGAAACTGCAGTGGCAGACAGGATGGCAGTTTGAAAAACTAGGCCCCAAACTGTACATAATGCAAAGAAAAAGAAGAGGTGCAAGATGGAAATGTCCTTGGGCCCTCCCACCCACCCTTATGTTGTATAAACAGAACATGCACACTTTAACAAACCAATCATTTCAGCGCCAGGGTCTGCCACACAACTGTGGCTGAAATGATTGGTTCGTTTGGGCCCCCACAAAACAAGCTGGCAATTAATCTGTCCCTGCACAAACTGTCTCTACGGAGGCAAGATGTCATCCTCATCCTCCTCATCCACCGATTCCTCACCCTCTTCAGTGTGTACATCCTCATCCTCACAGAGTATTAATTCGTCCCCGCTGGAATCCACAACCACAGGACCCTCTGTACGTTCTGGAGGCTGGTCTCCCTGGAAGAGTTGATAATTCATTTTATGAACATCATCTTCTCCACATTTTGTGGAAGCAACTTCCTACGCCTTTCGCTGACAAGGTTCCCGGCTGCACTAAACACTCTTTCAGAGTACACACTGGAGGGGGAGCAACTCAGGTAAAATAGAGCCAGTTTGTACAGGGACCTCCAAATTGCTTCTTTTTCCAGCCAGTACAGGTACGGACTGTCTGACATGCCTACTTGGATGCTGTCACCGATGTAATCCTTTAACAGACAGACGCACGCTTGTCGCTGCTGCTTTGAGGATGCAAGTGCGGCTACAGCCCACACAATTCACAAAGACAGAAAAAAAAGAAGAATATTTTTATTGTTTGTGGAGCGCACTTTGAGGGTTACACCACCCTTTAACAGACAGACGCACGCTTGTCGCTGCTGCTTTGAGGATGCAAGTGTGGCTACAGCCCACACAATTCACAAAGACAGAAAAAAGAAGAAGAATATTTTTATTGTTTGTGTAGCACACTTTGAGGGTGTCACCACCCTTTAACAGACAGACGCACGCTTGTCGCTGCTGCTTTAAGGATGCAGGTGCGGCTACAGCCCACACATTTCACAAAGACCAAAAAAAAAAGAACAATATTTTTATTGTTTGTGTAGCACACTTTGAGGGTGTCACCACCCTTTAACAGAAAGACGCACGCTTGTCGCTGCTGCTTTGAGGATGAAGGTGGAATCTAGACGGGATTTGGAACCGGGGACACACTACCTCCATCAATTGTCTAAATCCCACTGCACTAATGGCGGATACCGGACGCACGTCTAACACCAACATAGCAGTCAAGGCCTCAGTTATACGTTTTGCTTCAGGATGACTGCTGTCGTACTTCATCCTCATCGCTAGGGACTGTTGGAGGGTCAATTGTTTAGTAAAAGTAGTGATGTTCCTACTTCCTCTCTGGGATGATGAACAACTCCCAGCAGCAGCAACAGCACTAGGAGGAAGTGGTTCTTGATCTTTCCCTATTTTATTTTTATCGGAGAAAGTTTGGTCCTCCATTTATGTTATATTGATATATACGTGCGGCTAAAGCGCACACAAACACAGAAAATATTTTTTTATTTTTGCTGGAGAGTTGTGCACTTTGTGGGTTACACCACCCTTTAAGAAATGAGCCAGCCGGCTCTTTACTTATGGGACACAGGCGCACGCTTCGCGCTGCTCCTTTGTTGATGCACGTGCAGCCACAGTGCACACAAGTCACAAACACAGAAAATATATTTTTTTTTGGTTTGGACTGGAGTGTACTTTGGGGGTTACAGCACCCTTTAACGGTCAAGCCAGCCGGCCCTTTACTTATGACACAGGCGCACGCTTGGCACTACTTTGTTGATGCACATGCGGCTACTGCGCACACAATTCACAAACACAGAAAATATATATTTTTTTGGTTTGGACTGGAGTGTACTTTGGGGGTTACAGCACCCTTTAACGGTCAAGCCAGCTGGCCCTTTACTTATGACACAGGCGCACGCTTGGCACTACTTTGTTGATGCACGTGCGGCTACTGCGCACACAATTCACAAACACAGAAAATAATTTTTTTTTGGTTTGGACTGGAGTGTACTTTCGGGGGTTACAGCACCCTTTAACGGTCAAGCCAGCCGGCCCTTTCCTTATGACACAGGCGCATGCTTGGCACTACTTTGTTGATGCACGTGCGGCTACTGCGCACACAATTCACAAACACAGAAAATAATTTTTTTTTTGGTTTGGACTGGAGTGTACTTTGGGGGTTACAGCACCCTTTAACGGTCAAGCCAGCCGGCCCTTTACTTATGACACAGGCGCACGCTTGGCACTACTTTGTTGATGCACGTGCGGCTACTGCGCACACAATTCACAAACACAGAAAATATATTATTTTTTTAGCACTTGGGGGGAGCACCCCTGATGGACAGAGCACCCCCTGGACAACACTACAGCACCCCTTTAGGACTGGGACACTGCACAGGACTTTGGAGTGGACACAGCCCCTATGGAGAACTGACTGCACAACACAGTCCAGCCTGCCCCTATGGACTTTGAAGTAGTGGACACAGCCCCTATTAACAACAGCAGCACAGCACAACACAGCCAGCCCCTATGGACTTTGAAGTAGTTGACAACAGCAGCACTACACCACACTACACTACACAGCGCAGCCAGCCCTAACTCCCACCCTCCCTCTTCACTGTCCACAGCCAAGTGAGAAAATGGCGCCGACGCGGGTACCTTATATAGGATCCAAAACCCGCGAGACTCGGAAGGCGGGATGATGACGTTTTGCCTCGATTTCAGATCCGAGTCAGGCGGGAAAAGTCGAACCTGACTCGGATCGGACTCGGATCAGGGGGGCTCGGGGGGTTTCGGATTTCAGAAATCCGAACCCGCTCACCCCTACTCCTAACACTGCTTAGTAAATAGACCCCTATATACTGTATGTGCCTGCACCCATCAGTGTCAGAAGCCACTCTGGAATCAGACAATTAGAAGCAGTTAGTCAGTGTTGGTGTCCGCCATCGCTATCATTAATGTGTATATGTACCTGCACTTAGGAAACCACAAAGTATACGGCATGTGTGGGTGTTCAGTATATGCATCTCTGTGCCGGACCGAATCCCGACGCTGAAAGTCCGACACGGGACTTAAAATAGGCGTCGAAATACAGACGCTTATCTTAATCCCAATGCCGGAATCCAGAAGGACGCCAGCCTGAATGAGGTAAGCCCGGCGCCCTTAGCTGTTAGCCACGTGAAGGGGGGTGGGAGTGTTAGGTTTAGGCAGTTTAGCGGGGTTAGGCTTTGGGGGGAGGTTAGGGTTAAGCACACCTAGGGGGGTTAGTGTTAGGCACCACTTGGGGGGTTAGATTTAGGCATGGAGGGGGGAGACTTAGGTTTAGGCACTAACAAGGACGGTTAGTGTGCGGGATGGGGAGGGTTAGGGTTAGGCTAAAAGAAGGGACGGTTATGGATAAGGGGAGAAGGGTAAGTATACTTACCTGACCACTGTCGGGATACCAACTATGGGGATGCCGCTGTCAGTATTTTGACAGGAGGAATCCCGATAGCAGGCATTACAAACCCATTCCCAGTTAGAGATGTGCGCAGACCCCTGTGTTTTGGCAAAACTACCCCGAAATGTTTTGGTTCAGGCAAATCCACCTTCAAGTGTTTTGGTTCAGTTTCAGGGGTCTATTTACTAAGCAGTGTTAGGAGACAGAGTGAAAAGTGATAAGGTACCAGCCAATCAGCTCCTAACTGTCATCTCACAGGCTGTGTTTGAAAAATGACAGTTGGGAGCTGATTGGCTGGCACCTTATCACTTTTCACTCTGTCTCCTAACACTGCTTAGTAAATAGACCTAGTCTTGGCTTTGTTTTATTTAAAAAAATTATGAAAACAGCTAAAATCATGTAAATTGGACCTATTTTGTTCCTATATAGTAGGGGTGTGCACCGGCCACTTTTCGTGTTTTGTGTTTTGGTTTTGGATCTGGATCTTTCTTCGTGTTTTGGATCTGGATTGGTTTTGCCAAAACCACCCTTCCGTGTTTTGGGTTCTGGGTTTTGTGTTTTGGATCTGTATTTTTTTTTAAAAAAGCATAAAAACAGCTAAAATCACAGAATGTGTTAGTTTTTCTGCTCCTATAATATTATTAACCTCAATAACCTTAATTTCCACTAATTTCCAGTCTATTCTGAACACTTCACACCTCACAAAAGTGTTTTTAAGTCCAAAAGGTTGCACCGAGGTAGCTGGATGACTGTGCTAAGCGACACGAGTGGGCGGCACAAACACGTGACCCATCTAGGAGTGATACTGCAGTGGCAGACAGGATGGCAGTTTGAAAAACTAGGCCCCAAACTGTACATAATGCAAAGAAAAAAAAGAGGTGCAAGATGGAATTGTCCTTGGGCCCTCCCACCCACCCTTATGTTATATAAACAGGACATGCACACTTTAACAAAGCAATCATTTCAGCGCCAGGGTCTGCCACACAACTGTGGCTGAAATGATTGGTTCCTTTGGGCCCCCACAAAACAAGCTGGCAATTAATCTGTCCCTGCACAAACTGTCTCTACGGAGGCAAGATGTCGTCCTCATCCTCCTCATCCACCGATTCCTCACCCTCTTCAGTGTTATGTACATCCTCATCCTCACAGAGTATTAACTCGTCCCCACTGGAATCCACCACCACAGGTCCCTCTGTACGTTCTGGAGGCTGGTCTCCCTGGAAGAGTTGATAATTCATTTTTATGAACATCATCTTCTCCACATTTTGTGGAAGCAACCTCCTACGCCTTTCGCTGACAAGGTTCCCGGCTGCACTAAACACTCTTTCAGAGTACACACTGGAGGGGGGGCAACTCAGGTAAAATAGAGCCAGTTTGTACAGGGGCCTCCAAATTGCCTCTTTATCTGCCAGTACAGGTATGGACTTTCTGACATGCCTACTTGGATGCTGTCAACGATGTAATCCTCCACCATTCTGTCAATGGCGACAGTATCATATGTAGTGACAGTAGACATGTCAGAAATTGTTGCCAGGTCCTTCAGTCCGTACCAGATGTCCAAACTTGGTCCTGCCTGCCCTGCATCATCGCCAGTGGGTTGCTTAGGATACCTAAGTTATTTCCTGGCCGCCCAAGTTGTGGGAGAAAATGAAGAAGGAGCTGTTGACGTGTCACGTTCCGCTTCAGCTGACAGTGTTTTCAGCAGCAGGTCTTTGCACCTCTGCAGGCTTGTGGCGGCCGGAAAGAGAGACACCACATAGGCTTTAAACTTAGGATCGAGCACGGTGGCCAAAATGTAGTGGTCTGATTTCAACAGATTGACCACCCTGGAATCCTGGCAAAGCGAATGAAGGGCTTCATCCACAAGTCCCACATGCCGAGCGGAATCGCTCCGTCTTAGCGCCTCCTTCACTTTCTCCAGCTGCTTCTGCAAAAGCCTGATGAGGGGAATGACCTGACTCAAGCTGGCAGTGTCTGAACTGACTTCACGTGTGGCAAGTTTGAAGGGCTGGAGAGTCTTGCACAACACGGAAATCATTCTCCACTGCGCTTGAGTCAGGTGCATACCCCCTCCTTTGCCTATGTCATAGGTGGATGTATAGGCTTGAATGGGCTTTTGCTGCTTCTCCATCCTCTGAAGCATATAGAGGGTTGAGTTCCACCGCGTCACAACCTCTTGCTTCAGGTGATGGCGGGGCAGGTTCAAGAGTGTTTGCTGGCGCTCCAGTCTTCGGCACGCAGTCGCTGAATGGCGAAAGTGGCCAGAAATTTTTCGGGCCACCCAAAGCGTCTCCTGCACGCCCCTGTCGCTTTTCAGAAAATTCTGCACCACCAAGTTTATTGTGTGAGCAAAACATGGGACGTGCTGGAATTTGCCCAGATGTAATGCCCGCACAATATTGGTGGCGTTGTCAGATCTCACAAATCCCCAGGAGAGTCTAAGTGGGGTAAGCCACTGGGCGATGATTTCCCTCAGTTTCTCTAAGAGGTTGTCGGTGGTGTGCCTCTTACTGAAACCAGTGATACACAGCGTAGCCTGCCTTGGAACGAGCTGGCATTTCTGAGATGCTGCTACTGGTGACGCTGCTGCTGTTGCTGCGTAAGGTGATACATCTACCCAGTGGGCTGTCACAGTCATATAGTCCTTAGTCTGCCCTGTTCCACTTGTCCACATGTCCGTGGTTAAGTGGACATTGGGTACAACGGCATTTTTCAGGACACTGAGGACACTTTTTCTGACGTTTCTGTACAGTCTCGGTATCGCCTGCCTAGTGAAGTGGAACCTAGACGGGATTTGGAACCGGGGACACACTACCTCCATCAATTGTCTAAATCCCACTGCACTAATGGCGGATACCAGACGCACGTCTAACACCAACATAGCAGTCAAGGCCTCAGTTATACGTTTTCCTTCAGGATGACTGCTGTCGTACTTCATCCTCCTCGCTAAGGACTGTTGGAGGGTCAATTGTTTAGTAAAAGTAGTGGTGTTCCTACTTCCTCTCTGGGATGATGAATGACTCCCAGCAGCAGCAACAGCAGCAGCGGCAGCAGGAGGCGTAGCAATGCAGGATCCTCCGGAGGAATCCGGGATAGGAGAGTCAGTCATGCCAGTGACATGGCCTGCAGGACTACTTCCGATCCTGACTAAGGAGGAAATGGACGTGGAGAGAGTTGATGGTGTGGTTTGCAGGCGCTTGGATATAACAGGACAACGGGATTTAGGTGTCCCTGGACTGCTTACGGTCTTAGCCAAAGTTTCTGAACTTGACAGTAACTTTTTATGAACGCGCTGCAGGTGCCGTATAAGGGAGGATGTTCCTAGGTGGTTAACGTCCCTACCCCTACTTATTTCACCTTTACATATGGTACATATGGCAAGACAGTTGTTGTCCGGATTTGGATAGAAATATTGCCAGACCAAAGAAGTGGAATGTTTGGTCTTCTGCCCAGGCATGACCATGATGGGCTTTTTCATCCCATGGACAACAACTGTCTCCCCCGGAGCCTGATTTAAACAAACCACATCACCATCAGAATCCTCCTCGCCAACTTCCTCCTCAGCGCCAGCTACACCAGTATCCTCATCCTGTTGTACTTCAACAGTGACATCTTCAATTTGCATATCAGCAAGTGGACTGTGGGTGCTCCTTTCAGCACTTGCAGGGGGCGTGCAAATGGTGGAAAGAGCCATCTCTTCCCGTCCAGTGCTGGGAAGGTCAGGCATCGCTACCGCCACCACACTTGGACTCTCCTTGGGGATTTGTGATATCTTCTTAGAATGCACAGTTCTTTGCTGTGCTTTTGCCAGCTTAACTCGTTTGATTTTTTTAGCGGGAGGAGGGCTTCCATCGTCATGTGAAGCTGAACCACTAGTCATGAACATACTAGTCATACTAGTATGACACACACTAGTCATAGGGAAAGACCTTAGCCGTTCCTTGCCACTCCGTGTCATAAATGGCATATTGGCAAGTTTACGTTTCTCTTCAGATGATTTAAATTTTTTTTAAGGTCATTTTCCTGAACTTTGTCATTTGGGATTGTATGTGGCCTCTACTATGACATTGGGCATCGGCCTTGGCAGACGACGTTGATGGCATGTTATCGTCTATGTCATGACTAGTGGCAACAGCTTCAGCACTAGGAGGAAGTGGTTCTTGATCTTTCTCTATTTTATTTTTATCGGAGAAAGTTTGGTCCTCCATTTATGTTATATCGATTTGATATATACGTGTGGCTAAGGCGCACACAAACACAGAAAATATTTTTTTAATTTTGCTGGAGAGTAGTGCACTTTGTGGGTTACACCACCCTTTAAGAAATGAGCCAGCCGGCTCTTTACTTATGGGACACAGGCGCACGCTTGGCGCTGCTCCTTTGTTGATACACGTGCAGCCACAGTGCACACAATTCACAAACACAGAAAGTATTTTTTTATTTTGTTTGGAGTGTACTTTGGGGGTTACAGCACCCTTTGACGGTCAAGCCAGCCAGTCCTTTACTTATGACACAGGCGCACGCTTGGCACTACTTTGTTGATGCACGTGCGGCTACTGCGCTCACAATTCACAAACACAGAAAATATTTTTTTATTTGGTTTGGAGTTTACTTTGGGGGTTACAGCACCCTTTAATGGTCAAGCCAGCCGGCCCTTTACTTATGACACAGGCGCACGCTTGGTGCTGCTCATTTGTTGATGCACGTGCGGCTACTGCACACACAATTCACAAACACAGAAAATATTTTTTTATTTTGTTTGGAGTGTACTTTGGGGGTTACAGCACCCTTTAATGGTCAAGCCAGCTGGCCCTTTACTTATGACACAGGCGCACGCTTGGTGCTGCTCCTTTGTTGATGCACGTGCGGCTACTGCACACACAATTCACAAACACAGAAAATATTTTTTTATTTTGTTTGGAGTGTACTTTGGGGGTTACAGCACCCTTTAACGGTCAAGCCAGCCGGCCCTTTACTTATGACACAGGCGCATGCTTGGCACTACTTTGTTGATGCACTTGCGGCTACTGCGCACACAATTCACAAACACAAAAAAATATATATTTTTTTATTTTGTTTGTAGTGCCCTTTGGGGGTTACAGCACCCTTTAACGGACAAGCTAGCCGGCCTTTTACTTATGGGACACAGGCGCACGCTTGGCGCTGCTCCTTCGTTGATGCACGTGCAGCCACAGTGCACACAATTCACAAACACAGAATTATTTTTTTTATTTTGTTTGGAGTGCCCTTTGGAGGTTACAGCACCCTTTAATGGTCAATCCAGCTGGCCCTTTACTTATGACACAGGCGCACGCTTGGCACTACTTTGTTGACGCACGTGCGGCTACTGCGCACACAATTCACAAACACAGAAAATATTTTTTTTTTGGTTTGGAGTGTACTTTGGGGGTTACAGCACCCTTTAACGGTCAAGCCAGCCGGCCCTTTACTTATGACACAGGCGCACGCTTAGCACTACTTTGTTGATGCACGTGCGGCTACTGCGCACACAATTCACAAACACAAAAAAATATATTTTTTTATTTTGTTTGGAGTGCCCTTTGGGTGTTACAGCACCCTTTAACGGACCAGCCAGCCATCCTTATACTTATGGGACACAGGCGCACGCTTGGCGCTGCTCCTTTGTTGATGCACGTGCAGCCACAGTGCACACAATCACAAACACAGAAAAAATATTTTTTTGTTAGCACTTGGAGGGAGCACTCCTGATGGACAGAGCACCCCCTGGACAACACTACAGCACCCCTTTAAGACTGGGACACTGCACAGGACTTTGGAGTGGACACAGCCCCTATGGACAACTGACTGCACAACACAGTCCAGCCAGCCCCTCTGGACTTTGAAGTAGTGGACACAGCACCTATGGACTACAGCAGCACAGCGCAGTACAGCACAACACTACACTGCACTACACTACACTACAACACTACACTACACAGCCCAGCCAGCCCTACCTCCCACCCTCCCTCTTCACTGTCCACAGCCGAGTGAGAAAATGGCGCCGACGCGGGTACCTTATATAGGATCCAAAACCCGCGAGACCTGGAAGGCGGGATGATGATGCTTTGCCTCGATTTCAGATCCGAGTCAGGCGGGAAAAGTCGAGCCTGACTCGGATCGGCCTCGGACAAGGGGGGCTCCGGGGGTTCGGATTTCAGAAATCCGAACCCGCTCACCCCTACTATATAGTATTATTAACATCAATCACATTAATTTCTCATCATTTCCAGTCAATTTTGACCAACTCACAGCAACTGAAATTACAAGGGAGAGACTTAAATACAATCCAAAGTATGCAAGATCAAGTTTTTAGATCCGAGTTAGGAACTTGGCGAGTAGACCCGAATTGGGACTCAGTGATACTTGGAACCTCAAAGTGATTCGAGCAAGGACTCTGTACGACTTGGAACCCCAAACTTCGGTTATGTTCGGTTTTCAGCAAAATTGAATCTGCTTATCTCTAGTTACAGTTCCCCAGGTTCTCCACCCTCCTTCAACTGTGATCAAATTGCCATTTCCTACTGCTGGCAGCGCCATGGTCTACGCGCTGCCTATTTCCAGTGAGTCGCAGGTGTTTCTCTCCGTGCAGCTGATGACAGGAAGTCAGGGTAGAAGGAGAGAGTAGACTGCCCCGAGGAGATTTTCCTCCTTCTCTGCTTACAATAGTGGTAAGTTTACATTATATGTCTCCCATATGTGTCTCTGCTGCCCCACTTTTGATGTATGTAAATGCACATCTCTCAGCCCTTTGTTTCTCTCCATCTGTTTACCATGTCTATTTCTCTCTCCACCTTTGTGTTTGAGTGTCTTTGTTTCTACATTGTGAGTGTTTGCACCTTTCTTTCTGCCTCTTTTTCTCCTCTCATCCCATCTGTACCCAAAGCGCACATGAAGGAACATCTGTTTGCCAAGAACCCATCCTCCTTGTGTCACCCCCTCCATACATTAGCAGCAGCACAGGTGCTTAATACATTTATTAAGAAAAATTTAAAAATACATGAAAACATTGATCATTAATAAAAATGCTTTATTCATAACATTAAACATCCCGAGATGGCGATAACAGAGTAAGTATAGCAGCGATACAAGCACTTCCCCGATACTTGTAAAATAGGATTCACCATGTAAGCATCTGGAAACCCCCTTCTGCAAATCCTGCATCTACTCCTGGTCCCACATACCCAGGCATAAGTGGGTGCAAGTGTCCAATTCAAGGAATTCTGAATTTGTGCATATGTGTAAGAGGATGTACTGTAGTCGGCATCCCGACAGCAGTCTGAATGCCAGCTTCAGAACCCTGACCGCTGACTTCCCGATGGGAGTATTAGGGCTAGATTAGGTTTAGGATTAGTGGTTAGGTTTAGGCACTAGGGGCGAAGGTTTGGGTTAAGTTGCGGGAGGGGAGGGTTAGGGTTAGGCTTCAGGAGGGAATGGTTAGGTCAAGGTTGCAGGAAAGATAGGTTAGGGTTAGGGGGTTGGTTAGGGTTACTTACCTAATTCTGTCAGGATTCTGAATGTCGGGATGCCACTGTTGGTATTCTGACTGTGGGCATCTGACCACTGGGGTCCCATACCCAACCCATGTGGAAGGTCTGCGTTCTGGGCACATGCAGAAGCCATTTGTCTATTTTATTCCACACAATCTGTAAGTCTATTGGTGCATACACACGGTCAGATTTTTCTTCAGATCTGAACGTTAACGATTTAAAAAATCGTTCAATCGTTCATATCTGAAGGAAAATCTGACATATCTGATATGTCTGAACGATGAACGATGCGCGTTCCCGATGGTCAGATAACGTTATTTGACATCTGATGTGTTTGCAGTCAGATTTGGACGATTCCATTCATTTTAATGCAGTCAAAAATCGTTAATAGTTCAAATCATTCAAATTGTTCAAATCGTTGGTCAAATCGTTCATCAAATCGTTCAGATTATTCAGATCTTTCAATTCGTTCATCTGACCGTGTGTGCTCCATAACTTTGCATCAGCTCCATAATATAAAACTAGGAAACAAAGTATTTGAAGCTGTTTGGTATCACAAAGTCATTTTTAGGTGTCTTTAGCTGGGTACACCATGGAACGGCCAATATATCTATAGTACATCTCTTATAATAAGACCGAAACGTAGACACGCATGAAGGAGGTGTCTGACATGAATGATTAAATAATGTTTGGAATTATGTCTCAATAAAAAGTATTACTTTAAAGTAGGGATGTGCAGGCTCGGATAGGTTCGAGTTTGCACGTGGAGTTCGGATTTTTCCCTCCAAAAAAACGGAACTCAGAAAGAGGCAAAACGTCATCTTGCATGGACGAACATCATCATTCCTGGACAAAAGTCCAGGAATGATGATGTTCGTCCGTGCAAGATGACGTTTTGCCTCTTTCGGAGTTCCGTTTTTTTGGAGGGAAAAATCCGAACTCCACGTGCAAACTCGAACCTATCCGAGCCTGCACATCCCTACTTTAAAGTGAGTGCCTTCATCCGAGATGTATAAGGATACAATTTCTATAGTACATCTTCGGGTGTGTACACCTGATTTGTCTGTGAATGACGTAGTTCACAGACATTTCAGATGGACCCTGCAGCCCAGTCATCTGCTGGTGTGTACGGACGACCCGCCGATTGCCTGTACACATGCTGCAGGGACCCGCCGATGAGTGACAGTTTTGATGTCAGGGACGGCACATCAGGCAGACGATTGTGTGCACCCGTCGACCTATCGTGTACCCAGCTGAAGTTGCAAATCTTCACAGTGATAAAATATGTATTCCATACCATTTATTTACATTGCATCAGCACATTCCATTGAACTTTACAATTGAGAACAAAACAGCAATACAATCAGACTGGTTATTACCAGGCGGACCTCTCAGTTAATTATATTTCCTTTATAACTATCTGAATGTGACTCTTTTTTTTTTTTTTTCTGTGCAATGACATATTTGTCTTCGTAAGTACAATCAATTAGAGTGGTCGATGAAATAGTCATCATCATCATCATCATTACATTCTGTATGCTTACATCAGCACCCCACAAGAGCTACGCCTCTGAAAAGGTGCCCACCTCTATGTGAGCCACAATTATGTGATCATTCTCCTTACTGTACTCAACTTATTCTTGCCTGACCTGCCCATCTTGCTCAATTTGCTTGAGAGAAAGAGAGCGAGAGAGAGAGGGGGGGGGCATGTTGGTTGCTTAGCTTCTGAAGTTACAGATTAGGAGCACATCAATGTAAGTCCAGATTTAATACCAGCATCATTCTACTCTGTAACCTATCTTTACGGGTCAAATTAAGTTCAGTATTGCAGTAGCCTAATTATGTATCCTGAATATATTGAGGCAGGTGTTCTACTGAGATATGTGATAATGCTATTCCAGCATCCGGGACTTAAATAGCGAAGACGTAAATGTAATTACGATTTTCAAAAAGGTGAAGAGAAAATATACATTTATATTACTGGCCAGCAAAACTGCGCAGAATGAGACATTTAAAAACAAAATGGGAAAATGAGATTAATGAAGTTTATTCATTTGAATTATACTGTATGCACCCTAATTGAATGAAGCACGAGGTAATTATACAGAAGCTCATATTTTGTCTGCATTGCTTCACAAGATCACACATTATTCCAATGCTACGGAAAACACAGTTCATATATTTCCTGTGGATTTTTGCATTTTGTTTTTGCTTTTTTTTTTCAATCCCATCAAATGCATTAATAGGTTCATTTTAAAATTAGGTGTCAGAACCATCTGCGGTAAACAGCATCATTTTAAATAGAGCTGTCCGAAAGTTGTTGAATTAAGAGATACAATACAATGCAGCCCGCCCACCGTGCAGATGGGGAATAATTAAGGATAAGAGGACTGATTGCAGTTTGACCTGTGAATTGTTTCCCTACACTAAACTCATTTTTATTTTGTTCCCCAAGCACAGCCGGAAATCAGTGACCTTAGCATGTGTAAGTGATCGCTGCACACATACAGGGGCCGTATTCATGCTCATTTTAAAAGTATGTGTATAAAATATAATTGCAGCATTTTCATGTGTGATAATGCTTTACAGTATGATTGAAAACATGAACAATATTTAGAAGTCCATTATCAACAAGTTTTATCATATGTAACGAGTTTTAAAACTCATGGCGTATGATAAATGGTGCTCTAGCCAATCAGCTCCCAACTGTCATCTGAAAAAGTGGCTGATAAATGGGCCCCTAATGCTAATGGATCATCGCTGAGCTATCCAATTAGCCCCAAAGTGCCACCCGACGGTGGCACTTATCGTCTATTTTTATAGGGACCCATCTTGGAATGGACAATTCATGGAAAGTGCAGTTTTTTCGCTGCTGCAATGACGAAAACACATTTATCTGTGAAATATCCTATATTTTCATCTGATAAAACAGGATATAGGGGGGAAAAAATCAGCAAAAACAGGGATTATCAGCGAAAAATCCCCATTTTTCATCTATTTCAGCTAACTGGATACCGGCCTCAGCTTTACATAATTGTATTCTTCACCTTTTCTTGCTGTCAAAACTACAAAATAACATAAAACTTATTCAGTTCTTTACGCGTAATATTTTATGGGTCACACAGTGGATTGAGGGCCTGATTCAGAGCCGGACGCTCTGACCAGAGCGCTCGCTCTGAATCAGGGCCCTCCTACATGAAAATGGAGCGGCCTCCTGGCCGCTCGCATAGCTGTGGGTAACCACCCACAGCATATGCGAGCGGCCAAAAAGATGGTCGCGATGGTCAACACCATCGCGACCATCGGGCTTGTGACGAGACCCTGTGGTAGGGTCTCGGTGACCGCAAGCCCTGGAGTGATTTTGGCTCTATCAGAGCCAAAATCACTCCCACTGACATCACAAGTGATGTCAGTGGGGCCGGACCCAGACGGTAGGCGTTCCCATGGGAACGCCTCCGTCTGGCAGCCACGCCCCCAGCACGCCCACCAAAGGGGGCGTGCTGTCAGTCACCATCGACAGCATGCCCCCTTTGGTGCGAGAGCCGGAGCGACAACTTGGCTATCGCTGTCCGGGTCTCGCAGATGCGCACGACGGAGCTCCCTCCGTCGTGCGCATGTGCATTGGGGTAACATCGACCCGCTTGCGAGTGTCCTGCACTCGCGCGCGGGTCTGAATGACCCCCTGAGTGTGCGAGGAATAAAGGGGATGCATAGGCGTCTTTACAATGGGTGCAATGTGTGCGGTGCACACGGGCCCCTGGGTCCAGGGGGGCCCACACCACAGACCCCTCCACACACCCATAGGTAATTATACTTACCTCTCCGCCGATTCCCGAAGTGCTGCTCCGCAGCACCGGACCGGCGCTGCAGAGCAGTGAACACTCACTGGGAAAATGGCGGCGGCCATTTTCTCAGTGATCTGCACATGGACAGAAAAGATGTCCCCGGGAAAGTAGGAGCGGGCGCCATTTTCCTGGAGACCCGCACATGCGCTGTAGATTCTGGCATGAAGCCAGAATCTACAGCACCCAGTGCCGCTGAGCCGCCGACAGAGAGGAAGGGGCCCAAACGGAGGTTGCACATGAGCCCCCTCCTCTCTTAAAATACCCCTGAGGGGATGAGTTCGTTTGAAAGCATGGTAGACTTGAGGTTTTATAGTTCTTGGTTTCATAGTTCTTTTCCTACTTTGGAGAGAGGTGGAGAGTCTGATGGGGAGAAGGAGACGAGTTTCAGAGGAGCGGCACTGACAAAATCTTGAAGTCGGGTGTAGAATGAAGTAATCAGTTGGAAAGAGGGTGGCAAATGGCTGTGGAGCAAAGTGGGTGGATGGGAGTCAGAGATTTAGGTGGGAAAAGATTGGGTGATGGCTTTAAAGGTGGGTGCGAGGAGTGGATTCTGTGGGGGAAGCGGAGTCGGCATGGGACCTGGCAGACAGTGGAGGTAGATAGAAGCATTGAGGATGGTTTGGAGTGGAGTAAGGTGAGAGTCAAAGAAACCAGGTGGATGTATTGCTACTTGGACATGCTAATATAGCAGCAGAGCAGTTTTTGGACAATATGTTTCCCAGTGCAAATAGTCAAAATGCACCCCCGGGGTATTTTCAAAATGTATTATATCTTTCAACGCTTAGTGCCTTAGTGGATGCCAAAAAAGGGGGCGTGGTCTCACATCAAGTGGCACGGCCTCAAGTGAAAAGAGTACCTTGTGTATAACTAGACTTCCCACCTGGTGGCTACTGTAAAGCAGAGCTTGCTACGTGGTGGCTCTTGTACAGCAGAGCTTACTATTTGGTGGCTATTGTGTAGCTATACTTTCTGTCTAGTGTTATATAGCTGATGATCCACCTGGTTGTTGGTGTAAAACAGAACCTCCACCCATCCAGCTAATGCAGCCGCTGTCTGCCGGCTCCTGGCTCTCCCAGCTTGCTCTTCACTGGTACAACTGCCTTGAGCACCAATTACATTTAACCAGTGACATCTACCAGGCAGCTCATGGCGCTGGTTTCTGAATGTTATGTTAAACAGGATTCTCTTTGTGCAACTTACTGTCTCACAACATGTATTAATCAATGCACCAGAACCTGGCGGAGATGTGTCGCACCTGGCAGGGAAATACTAAACAGTTCACCTTGTGGCCTGTATGCTCGTAGCAGGTTCTTCGGATTAATTTGGAGAGGCTAGGAGGATGGGAGTCACACAGAGGTATGGATAAACCAGGGATTAGGGAACCTTTTTACCTTTTACCACAAAATATATTTAGATACGCCGACGTTACCCCCTTGATTTGAAAGGAAGGAAATCATATAGTAGTTCCCCCATAATTATGCCCCTGTAGTAGTACCCCCATATAATGTCCCTGTAGTAGTTCCCCATATAGTGCCCCTGTAGTAATGCCCCCATATAATGCCCCTGTAGTAGTGCCCCATATAATGCCCCTGTAGTAGTGCCCCCATATAATGCCCCTTTAGTAGTGCCCCCATATAATGCCCCTGTAGTGCCGCGTGTACAAAAAAAAACTCTACTTACCTTAATCCCCGCTCCTGCATCCGCCACCGTCCTGTCCGCCTGGCTGCTCCTTGGTACTATGGGAGAGACGTCATGACATCTCTCCCATAGTGCGCATGGAGAGAGGCGGAAGCTGGAGTTCAGAAGAGAACTCCAGCCTCCGTCTAACGCGGCGCTACAGGGAAGGAGCCGGGCGCCCGCTGGTAATAACATCTCAGCGGGCACCCGGCTTAGACCCTCCCTGCGGCACAGCCGGGCATGCATATGAATCATTCTATTATAGAATGATTCATATACATGCCCGGCTGTCCATCCATTACCTCCAGGAATTTCATTTTTACCCCATGTGGGGTAATTTACCCCTGTTCCCCGACCACTGGGATAAACAGTTTCTTCCCATAAAGAATGGATTTATTAGTAAACAGACTGTAACTCTCAAACATTACTGAAATAATCATGTAACATAGAATTCTTCACAACACGTTCACTTGGTAAATCTTACTTTTCACAAACAAACAGTTGGACATATAATGACATCATCACATTGACGGCAAACATCGTGTGCAAAATACAATTCAAGTGATCTCACAGTTACGGTTAATACTGCATACAGTAGTTTCCATTTTCGCTATTACTTCACAACACATAACCAAAATGAACATTGCAAAACTCTGATAAGCAATCCCACAACCCTCGAATAGTGCACACGAGAATAATGTCAATACTCTAAGCTGATCAGAGCGTTGTGGCCCAAGGGTAAGTATGAGAGGTCATTTATTCTCCTTATATGACATATATGTCCTTGATGATTCCGGTTAAAACTACAAGGTGACAATGTTGTAGTGGGATAGTGTATAATAGCTATTATACCAGGAAAGTTATGCCGCGTATCCACTACGCGAAATTACTGAGCGATTGCATGATTACAACATCGCATTCGTGCAATCGCTCAGTAATCAAGCAGAAATCATGCAAATTAATGTCAGAAACGACCAGCGATGCGCGCTCCCGCTTGGCGTTTCCGACATCAGTCATCGTCCGATCATGCTGGTCAATCTGCCGATAACGACAGATTGGCCATGTTCAGGAATGATTGATGTGCCTACACTGACTGACTGATCGGTAAGTGTAAGCACAGCACAGACTGTGAAACAACTGCACGATTACAATGTCATAATCATGCAGTCGTTTCACAGTCTACTAGTGGATACGCCACATAAGCTTTGCTCCAGAAACAGGCAGTCCCAAAGTACTTTGGCAATAATAGTGTCCGAGGCGTATGTGAGTGTGCTTAATGTCACAAAGTTCAAAACTCACCACAGTGTTAGCTGTATCGCTTTGTGGTCTGTCTTTGGTGAAGCTGGCTGACTCACCACAGTGTTAGATGTATCTCTTTGTAGTCTGTCTCTGGTGGAGCTGGCTGACTCACCACAGTGTTAGCTGTATCGCTTTGTATTCTGTCTCTGGTGGAGCTGGCTGACTCACCACAGTGTTAGCTGTATCTCTTTGTAGTCTGTCTCTGGTGGAGCTGGCTGACTCACCACAGTGTTAGCTGTATCGCTTTGTGGTCTTTCACTGGTGGAGATGGCTGACTCACCACAGTGTTAGCTGTATCTCTTTGTAGTCTGTCTCTGGTGGAGCTGGCTGACTCACCACAGTGTTAGCTGTATCGCTTTGTATTCTGTCTCTGGTGGAGCTGGCTGACTCACCACAGTATTAGCTGTATCTCTTTGTATTCTGTCTCTGGTGGAGCTGGCTGACTAACCACAGTGTTAGCTGTATCGCTTTGTGGTCTGTCTCTGGTGGAGCTGGCTGACTCACCACAGTGTTAGCTGTATCTCTTTGTAGTCTGTCTCTGGTGGAGCTGGCTGACTAACCACAGTGTTAGCTGTATCGCTTTGTATTCTGTCTCTGGTGGAGCTGGCTGACTCACCACAGTGTTATCTGTATCTCTTTGTAGTCTGTCTCTGGTGTGGCTGGCTGACTCACCACAGTGTTAGCTGTATCACTTTGTGGTCTGTCTCTGGTGGAGCTGGCTGACTCACCAGAGTGTTAGCTGTATCTCTTTTTAGTCTGTCTCTGGTGGAGCTGGCTGACTCACCACAGTGTTAGCTGTAGCTCTTTGTATTCTGTCTCTGGTGGAGCTGCTGACTGACCACAGTGTTAGCTGTATCACTTTGTATTCTGTCTCTGGTGGAGCTGGCTGACTGACCACAGAGTTAGCTGTATCGCTTTGTGGTCTGTCTCTGGTGGAGCTGGCTGACTCACCACAGTGTTAGCTGTATCGCTTTGTGGTCTGTCTCTGGTGGAGCTGGCTGACTCACCACAGTGTTAGCTGTATCCCTTTGTAGTCTGTCTCTGGTGGAGCAGGCTGACTCACCACAGTGTTAGCTGTATCAATTTGTATTCTGTCTCTGGTGGAGCTGCTGACTCACCACAGTGTTAGCTGTAGCTCTTTGTAGTCTGTCTCCGGTGGAGCTGGCTGACTCCCCACAGTGTTAGCTGTATCGCTTTGTGGTCTGTCTCTGGTGGAGCTGGCTGACTCACCACAGTGTTAGCTGTATCGCTTTGTATTCTGTCTCTGGTGGAGCTGGCTGACTCACCACAGTGTTAGCTGTATCTCTTTGTATTCTGTCTCTGGTGGAGCTGCTGACTGACCACAGTGTTAGCTGTATCTCTTTGTATTCTGTCTCTGGTGGAGCTGCTGACTGACCACAGTGTTAGCTGTATCACTTTCTAGTCTGTCTCCGGTGGAGCTGGCTGACTGACCACAGTGTTAGCTGTATCGCTTTGTATTCTGTCTCTGGTGGAGCTGGCTGACTCACCACAGTGTTAGCTGTATCGCTTTGTATTCTGTCTCTGGTGGAGCTGGCTGACTCACCACAGTGTTAGCTGTATCTCTTTGTATTCTGTCTCTGGTGGAGCTGGCTGACTCACCACAGTGTTAGCTGTATCTCTTTCTAGTCTGTCTCCGGTGGAGCTGGCTGACTGACCACAGTGTTAGCTGTATCGCTTTGTATTCTGTCTCTGGTGGAGCTGCTGACTGACCACAGTGTTAGCTGTATCACTTTGTATTCTGTCTCTGGTGGAGCTGCTGACTCACCACAGTGTTAGCTGTATCGCTTTGTGGTCTGTCTCTGGTGGAGCTGGCTGACTCACCACAGTGTTAGCTGTATCGCTTTGTATTCTGTCTCTGGTGGAGCTGGCTGACTCACCACAGTGTTAGCTGTATCACTTTGTATTCTGTCTCTGGTGGAGCTGGCTGACTCACCACAGTGTTAGCTGTATCTCTTTTTATTCTGTCTCTGGTGGAGCTGCTGACTGACCACAGTGTTAGCTGTATCGCTTTGTGGTCTGTCTCTGGTGGAGCTGGCTGACTCACCACAGTGTTAGCTGTATCTCTTTGTAGTCTGTCTCTGGTGGAGCTGGCTGACTAACCACAGTGTTAGCTGTATCGCTTTGTATTCTGTCTCTGGTGGAGCTGGCTGACTCACCACAGTGTTATCTGTATCTCTTTGTAGTCTGTCTCTGGTGTGGCTGGCTGACTCACCACAGTGTTAGCTGTATCACTTTGTGGTCTGTCTCTGGTGGAGCTGGCTGACTCACCAGAGTGTTAGCTGTATCTCTTTGTAGTCTGTCTCTGGTGGAGCTGGCTGACTCACCACAGTGTTAGCTGTAGCTCTTTGTATTCTGTCTCTGGTGGAGCTGCTGACTGACCACAGTTTTAGCTGTATCACTTTGTATTCTGTCTCTGGTGGAGCTGGCTGACTGACCACAGAGTTAGCTGTATCGCTTTGTGGTCTGTCTCTGGTGGAGCTGGCTGACTCACCACAGTGTTAGCTGTATCGCTTTGTGGTCTGTCTCTGGTGGAGCTGGCTGACTCACCACAGTGTTAGCTGTATCCCTTTGTAGTCTGTCTCTGGTGGAGCAGGCTGACTCACCACAGTATTAGCTGTATCGCTTTGTATTCTGTCTCTGGTGGAGCTGGCTGACTCACCACAGTATTAGCTGTATCGCTTTGTATTCTGTCTCTGGTGGAGCTGGCTGACTCACCACAGTGTTAGCTGTATCAATTTGTATTCTGTCTCTGGTGGAGCTGCTGACTCACCACAGTGTTAGCTGTAGCTCTTTGTAGTCTGTCTCCGGTGGAGCTGGCTGACTCCCCACAGTGTTAGCTGTATCGCTTTGTGGTCTGTCTCTGGTGGAGCTGGCTGACTCACCACAGTGTTAGCTGTATCGCTTTGTATTCTGTCTCTGGTGGAGCTGGCTGACTCACCACAGTGTTAGCTGTATCTCTTTGTATTCTGTCTCTGGTG
The DNA here is from genome assembly GCA_031769625.1 of Taudactylus pleione. NCBI lineage: Eukaryota > Metazoa > Chordata > Amphibia > Anura > Myobatrachidae > Taudactylus > Taudactylus pleione. The sequence goes on along the minus strand of JAUIMM010000650.1, from coordinate 951,669 downwards.
GAGCTGCTGACTGACCACAGTGTTAGCTGTATCTCTTTGTATTCTGTCTCTGGTGGAGCTGCTGACTGACCACAGTGTTAGCTGTATCACTTTCTAGTCTGTCTCCGGTGGAGCTGGCTGACTGACCACAGTGTTAGCTGTATCGCTTTGTATTCTGTCTCTGGTGGAGCTGGCTGACTCACCACAGTGTTAGCTGTATCGCTTTGTATTCTGTCTCTGGTGGAGCTGGCTGACTCACCACAGTGTTAGCTGTATCTCTTTGTATTCTGTCTCTGGTGGAGCTGGCTGACTCACCACAGTGTTAGCTGTATCTCTTTCTAGTCTGTCTCCGGTGGAGCTGGCTGACTGACCACAGTGTTAGCTGTATCGCTTTGTATTCTGTCTCTGGTGGAGCTGCTGACTGACCACAGTGTTAGCTGTATCACTTTGTATTCTGTCTCTGGTGGAGCTGCTGACTCACCACAGTGTTAGCTGTATCGCTTTGTGGTCTGTCTCTGGTGGAGCTGGCTGACTCACCACAGTGTTAGCTGTATCGCTTTGTATTCTGTCTCTGGTGGAGCTGGCTGACTCACCACAGTGTTAGCTGTATCACTTTGTATTCTGTCTCTGGTGGAGCTGGCTGACTCACCACAGTGTTAGCTGTATCTCTTTTTATTCTGTCTCTGGTGGAGCTGCTGACTGACCACAGTGTTAGCTGTATCGCTTTGTGGTCTGTCTCTGGTGGAGCTGGCTGACTCACCACAGTGTTAGCTGTATCTCTTTGTAGTCTGTCTCCGGTGGAGCTGGCTGACTCACCACAGTGTTAGCTGTATCTCTTTGTAGTCGGTCTCCGGTGGAGCTGGCTGACTCTCCACAGTGTTAGCTGTATCACTTTGTATTCTGTCTCTGGTGGAGCTGCTGACTCACCACAGTGTTAGCTGTATCGCTTTGTGGTCTGTCTCTGGTGGAGCTGGCTGACTCTCCACAGTGTTAGCTGTAGCTCTTTGTAGTCTGTCTCCGGTGGAGCTGGCTGACTCACCACAGTGTTAGCTGTATCTCTTTGTAGTCTATCTCCGGTGGAGCTGGCTGACTCACCACAGTGTTAGCTGTATCTCTTTGTAGTCTGTCTCCGGTGGAGCTGGCTGACTCACCACAGTGTTAGCTGTATCGCTTTGTAGTCTGTCTCCGGTGGAGCTGGCTGACTCACCACAGTGTTAGCTGTATCTCTTTGTGGTCTGTCTCCGGTGGAGCTGGCTGACTCACCACAGTGTTAGCTGTATCGCTTTGTGGTCTGTCTCCGGTGGAGCTGGCTGACACACCACAATGTTAGCTGTATCGCTTTGTGGTCTGTCTCTGGTGGAGCTGGCTGACTCACCACAGTGTTAGCTGTATCGCTTTGTGGTCTGTCTCTGGTGGAGCTGGCTGACTCACCACAGTGTTAGCTGTATCTCTTTGTGGTCTGTCTCTGGTGGAGCTGGCTGACTCACCACAGTGTTAGCTGTATCACTTTGTAGTCTGTCTCTGGTGGAGCTGGCTAACTCACCACAGTGTTAGCTGTATCGCTTTGTAGTCTGTCTCTGGTGGAGCTGGCTAACTCACCACAGTGTTAGCTGTATCGCTTTGTAGTCTGTCTCTGGTGGAGCTGGCTGACTCACCACAGTGTTAGCTGTATCGCTTTGTGGTCTTTCTCTGGTGGAGCTGGCTTACTCACCACAGTGTTAGCTGTATCACTTTGTAGTCTGTATCTGGTGATGCTGGCTGACTCACCACAGTGTTAGCTGTATCTCTTTGCGGTCTGTCTCTGGTGGAGCTGGCTGACTCACCACAGTGTTAGCTGTATCTCTTTGCGGTCTGTCTCTGGTGGAGCTGGCTGACTCACCACAGTGTTAGCTGTATCTCTTTGTGGTCTGTCTCTGGTGGATCTGGCTGACTCACCACAGTGTTAGCTGTATCGCTTTGTAGTCTGTCTCTGGTGGAGCTGGCTGACTCACCACAGTGTTAGCTGTATCGCTTTGTGGTCTGTCTCTGGTGGAGCTGGCTGACTCACCACAGAGTTAGCTGTATCGCTTTGTATTCTGTCTCTGGTGGAGCTGGCTGACTCACCACAGTGTTAGCTGTATCTCTTTGTATTCTGCCTCTGGTGGAGCTGGCTGACTCACCACAGTGTTAGCTGTATCTCTTTCTAGTCTGTCTCCGGTGGAGCTGGCTGACTGACCACAGTGTTAGCTGTATCGCTTTGTATTCTGTCTCTGGTGGAGCTGCTGACTGACCACAGTGTTAGCTGTATCACTTTGTATTCTGTCTCTGGTGGAGCTGGCTGACTCACCACAGTGTTAGCTGTATCGCTTTGTATTCTGTCTCTGGTGGAGCTGGCTGACTCCCCACAGAGTTAGCTGTATCGCTTTGTTGTCTGTCTCTGGTGGAGCTGCTGACTCACCACAGTGTTAGCTGTATCTGTTTGTATTCTGTCTCTGGTGGAGCTGCTGACTGACCACAGTGTTAGCTGTATCGCTTTGTGGTCTGTCTCTGGTGGAGCTGGCTGACTCACCACAGTGTTAGCTGTAGCTCTTTGTAGTCTGTCTCCGGTGGAGCAGGCTGACTCACCACAGTGTTAGCTGTATCTCTTTGTAGTCTGTCTCCGGTGGAGCTGGCTGACTCACCACAGTGTTAGCTGTATCTCTTTGTAGTCTGTCTCCGGTGGAGCTGGCTGACTCTCCACAGTGTTAGCTGTATCACTTTGTATTCTGTCTCTGGAGGAGCTGCTGACTCACCACAGTGTTAGCTGTATCGCTTTGTGGTCTGTCTCTGGTGGAGCTGGCTGACTCACCACAGTGTTAGCTGTAGCTCTTTATAGTCTGTCTCCGGTGGAGCTGGCTGACTCACCACAGTGTTAGCTGTATCTCTTTGTAGTCTATCTCCGGTGGAGCTGGCTGACTCACCACAGTGTTAGCTGTATCGCTTTGTAGTCTGTATCCGGTGGAGCTGGCTGACTCACCACAGTGTTAGCTGTATCTCTTTGTAGTCTATCTCCGGTGGAGCTGGCTGACTCACCACAGTGTTAGCTGTATCGCTTTGTAGTCTGTCTCCGGTGGAGCTGGCTGACTCACCACAGTGTTAGCTGTATCTCTTTGTAGTCTGTCTCCGGTGGAGCTGGCTGACTCACCACAGTGTTAGCTGTATCGCTTTGTGGTCTGTCTCTGGTGGAGCTGGCTGACTCACCACAGTGTTAGCTGTATCGCTTTGTAGTCTGTCTCTGGTGGAGCTGGCTGACACACCACAATGTTAGCTGTATCGATTTGTGGTCTGTCTCTGGTGGAGCTGGCTGACTCACCACAGTGTTAGCTGTATCGCTTTGTGGTCTGTCTCTGGTGGAGCTGGCTGACTCACCACAGTGTTAGCTGTATCTCTTTGTGGTCTGTCTCTGGTGGAGCTGGCTGACTCACCACAGTGTTAGCTGTATCACTTTGTAGTCTGTCTCTGGTGGAGCTGGCTAACTCACCACAGTGTTAGCTGTATCGCTTTGTAGTCTGTCTCTGGTGGAGCTGGCTAACTCACCACAGTGTTAGCTGTATCGCTTTGTAGTCTGTCTCTGGTGGAGCTGGCTGACTCACCACAGTGTTAGCTGTATCGCTTTGTGGTCTTTCTCTGGTGGAGCTGGCTGACTCACCACAGTGTTAGCTGTATCACTTTGTAGTCTGTATCTGGTGAAGCTGGCTGACTCACCACAGTGTTAGCTGTATCTCTTTGCGGTCTGTCTCTGGTGGAGCTGGCTGACTCACCACAGTGTTAGCTGTATCTCTTTGCGGTCTGTCTCTGGTGGAGCTGGCTGACTCACCACAGTGTTAGCTGTATCTCTTTGTGGTCTGTCTCTGGTGGATCTGGCTGACTCACCACAGTGTTAGCTGTATCGCTTTGTAGTCTGTCTCTGGTGGAGCTGGCTGACTCACCACAGTGTTAGCTGTTTCGCTTTGTGGTCTGTCTCTGGTGGAGCTGGCTGACTCACCACAGTGTTAGCTGTATCGCTTTGTATTCTGTCTCTGGAGGAGCTGACTGAGTCACCACAGTGTTAGCTGTATCTCTTTGTATTCTGTCTCTGGTGGAGCTGCTGACTGACCACAGTGTTAGCTGTATCACTTTGTATGACTCACCACAGTGTTAGCTGTAGCTCTTTGTAGTCTGTCTCCGGTGGAGCAGGCTGACTCACCACAGTGTTAGCTGTATCTCTTTGTAGTCTGTCTCCGGTGCAGCTGGCTGACTCACCACAGTGTTAGCTGTATCTCTTTGTAGTCTGTCTCCGGTGGAGCTGGCTGACTGACCACAGTGTTAGCTGTATCGCTTTGTGGTCTCTCTCTGGTGGAGCTGGCTGACTCACCACAGTGTTAGCTGTATCACTTTGTATTCTGTCTCTGGTGGAGCTGCTGACTGACCACAGTGTTAGCTGTATCGCTTTGTGGTCTGTCTCTGGTGGAGATGGCTGACTCACCACAGTGTTAGCTGTAGCTCTTTGTAGTCTGTCTCCGGTGGAGCAGGCTGACTCACCACAGTGTTAGCTGTATCGCTTTGTATTCTGTCTCTGGTGGAGCTGGCTGACTCACCACAGTGTTAGCTGTATCTCTTTGTATTCTGTCTCTGGTGGAGCTGCTGACTGACCACAGTATTAGCTGTATCGCTTTGTGGTCTGTCTCTGGTGGAGCTGGCTGACTCACCACAGTGTTAGCTGTAGCTCTTTGTAGTCTGTCTCCGGTGGAGCAGGCTGACTCACCACAGTGTTAGCTGTATCTCTTTGTAGTCTGTCTCCGGTGGAGCTGGCTGACTCACCACAGTGTTAGCTGTATCTCTTTGTAGTCTGTCTCCGGTGGAGCTGGCTGACTCACCACAGTGTTAGCTGTATCACTTTGTATTCTGTCTCTGGTGGAGCTGCTGACTGACCACAGTGTTAGCTGTATCGCTTTGTGGTCTGTCTCTGGTGGAGCTGGCTGACTCACCACAGTGTTAGCTGTAGCTCTTTGTAGTCTGTCTCCGGTGGAGCTGGCTGACTCACCACAGTGTTAGCTGTATCTCTTTGTAGTCTATCTCCGGTGGAGCTGGCTGACTCACCACAGTGTTAGCTGTATCTCTTTGTAGTCTGTCTCCGGTGGAGCTGGCTGACTCACCACAGTGTTAGCTGTATCGCTTTGTAGTCTGTCTCCGGTGGAGCTGGCTGACTCACCACAGTGTTAGCTGTATCGCTTTGTGGTCTGTCTCCGGTGGAGGTGGCTGACTCACCACAGTGTTAGCTGTATCTCTTTGTAGTCTGTCTCTGGTGGAGCTGGCTGACTCACCACAGTGTTAGCTGTATCACTTTGTAGTCTGTCTCCGGTGGAGCTGGCTGACTCACCACAATGTTAGCTGTATCGCTTTGTAGTCTGTCTCTGGTGGAGCTGGCTGACTCACCACAGTGTTAGCTGTAGCTCTTTGTGGTCTGTCTCTGGTGGAGCTGGCTGACTGACCACAGTGTTAGCTGTATCTTTTTGTGGTCTGTCTCTGATGGAGCTGGCTGACTCACCACAGTGTTAGCTGTATCTCTTTGTGGTCTGTCTCTGGTGGAGCTGGCTGACTCACCACAGTGTTAGCTGTATCTCTTTGTGGTCTGTCTCTGGTGGAGCTGGCTGACTCACCACAGTGTTAGCTGTATCGCTTTGTGGTCTGTCTCTGGTGGAGCTGGCTGACTCACCACAGTGTTAGCTGTATCTCTTTGTGGTCTGTCTCTGGTGGAGCTGGCTGACTCACCACAGTGTTAGCTGTATCTCTTTGTGGTCTGTCTCTGGTGGATCTGGCTGACTCACCACAGTGTTAGCTGTATCGCTTTGTAGTCTGTCTCTGGTGGAGCTGGCTGACTCACCACAGTGTTAGCTGAATCGCATTGAGGTCTGTCTCTGGTGTTGCTGGCTGACTCACCACAGTGTTAGCTGTATCTCTTTGTAGTCTGTCTCTGGTGGATCTGGCTGACTCACCACAGTGTTAGCTGTATCTCTTTGTATTCTGTCTCTGGTGGAGCTGGCTGACTCCCCACAGTGTTAGCTGTATCACTTTGTATTCTGTCTCTGGTGGAGCTGCTGACTGACCACAGTGTTAGCTGTATCAATTTGTATTCTGTCTCTGGTGGAGCTGCTGACTGACCACAGTGTTAGCTGTATCACTTTGTAGTCTGTCTGTGGTGGAGCTGGCTGACTCACCACAGTGTTAGCTGTATCGCTTTGTGGTCTGTCTCTAGTGGAGCTGGCTGACTCACCACAGTGTTAGCTGTATCGCTTTGTGGTCTGTCTCTAGTGGAGCTGGCTGACTCACCACAGTGTTAGCTGTAGCTCTTTGTAGTCTGTCTCCGGTGGAGCTGGCTGACTCACCACAGTGTTAGCTGTATCTCTTTGTTGTCTGACTCTGGTGGAGCTGGCCGACTCCCCACAGTGTTAGCTGTATCGCTTTGTGGTCTGTCTCTGGTGTTGCTGGCTGACTCACCACACTGTTAGCTGTATCGCTTTGTATTCTGTCTCTGGTGGAGCTGCTGACTGACCACAGTGTTAGCTGTATCGCTTTGTGGTCTGTCTCTGGTGGAGCTGGCTGACTCACCACAGTGTTAGCTGTATCTCTTTCTAGTCTGTCTCCGGTGGAGCTGGCTGACTGACCACAATGTTAGCTGTACCGCTTTGTGGTCTGTCTCTGGTGGAGCTGCTGACTGACCACAGTGTTAGCTGTATCGCTTTGTAGTCTGTCTCTGGTGGAGCTGCTGACTGACCACAGTGTTAGCTGTATCACTTTGTATTCTGTCTCTGGTGGAGCTGCTGACTGACCACAGTGTTAGCTGTATCGCTTTGTAGTCTGTCTCTGGTGGAGCTGGCTGACTCACCACAGTGTTAGCTGTAGCTCTTTGTAGTCTGTCTCCGGTGGAGCAGGCTGACTCACCACAGTGTTAGCTGTATCTCTTTGTAGTCTGTCTCCGGTGGAGCTGGCTGACTCACCACAGTGTTAGCTGTATCTCTTTGTAGTCTGTCTCCGGTGGAGCTGGCTGACTCTCCACAGTGTTAGCTGTATCACTTTGTATTCTGTCTCTGGTGGAGCTGCTGACTCACCACAGTGTTAGCTGTATCGCTTTGTGGTCTGTCTCTGGTGGAGCTGGCTGACTCACCACAGTGTTAGCTGTAGCTCTTTGTAGTCTGTCTCCGTTGGAGCTGGCTGACTCACCACAGTGTTAGCTGTATCTCTTTGTAGTTTATCTCCGGTGGAGCTGGCTGACTCACCACAGTGTTAGCTGTATCTCTTTGTAGTTTGTCTCCGGTGGAGCTGGCTGACTCACCACAGTGTTAGCTGTATCGCTTTGTAGTCTGTCTCCGGTGGAGCTGGCTGACTCACCACAGTGTTAGCTGTATCGCTTTGTAGTCTGTCTCCGGTGGAGCTGGCTGACTCACCACAGTGTTAGCTGTATCTCTTTGTAGTCTGTCTCCGGTGGAGCTGGCTGACTCACCACAGTGTTAGCTGTATCGCTTTGTGGTCTGTCTCCGGTGGAGCTGGCTGACTCACCACAGTGTTAGCTGTATCGCTTTGTAGTCTGTCTCTGGTGGAGCTGGCTGACACACCACAATGTTAGCTGTATCGCTTTGTGGTCTGTCTCTGGTGGAGCTGGCTGACTCACCACAGTGTTAGCTGTATCTCTTTGTGGTCTGTCTCTGGTGGAGCTGGCTGACTCACCACAGTGTTAGCTGTATCGCTTTGTGGTCTGTCTCTGGTGGAGCTGGCTGACTCACCACAGTGTTAACTGTATCACTTTGTGGTCTGTCTCTGGTGGAGCTGGCTAACTCACCACAGTGTTAGCTGTATCGCTTTGTAGTCTGTCTCTGGTGGAGCTGGCTAACTCACCACAGTGTTAGCTGTATCGCTTTGTAGTCTGTCTCTGGTGGAGCTGGCTGACTCACCACAGTGTTAGCTGTATCGCTTTGTGGTCTTTCTCTGGTGGAGCTGGCTGACTCACCACAGTGTTAGCTGTATCACTTTGTAGTCTGTATCTGGTGAAGCTGGCTGACTCACCAAAGTGTTAGCTGTATCTCTTTGCGGTCTGTCTCTGGTGGAGCTGGCTGACTCACCACAGTGTTAGCTGTATCTCTTTGCGGTCTGTATCTGGTGGAGCTGGCTGACTCACCACAGTGTTAACTGTATCTCTTTGTGGTCTGTCTCTGGTGGATCTGGCTGACTCACCACAGTGTTAGCTGTATCACTTTGTAGTCTGTCTCTGGTGGAGCTGGCTGACTCACCACAGTGTTAGCTGTATCGCTTTGTGGTCTGTCTCTGGTGGAGCTGGCTGACTCACCACAGTGTTAGCTGTAGCTCTTTGTAGTCTGACTCCGGTGGAGCAGGCTGACTCACCACAGTGTTAGCTGTATCTCTTTGTAGTCTGTCTCCGGTGGAGCTGGCTGACTCACCACAGTGTTAGCTGTATCTCTTTGTAGTCTGTCTCCGGTGGAGCTGGCTGACTCACCACAGTGTTAGCTGTATCACTTTGTATTCTGTCTCTGGTGGAGCTGCTGACTGACCACAGTGTTAGCTGTATCGCTTTGTGGTCTGTCTCTGGTGGAGCTGGCTGACTCACCACAGTGTTAGCTGTAGCTCTTTGTAGTCTGTCTCCGGTGGAGCTGGCTGACTCACCACAGTGTTAGCTGTATCTCTTTGTAGTCTATCTCCGGTGGAGCTGGCTGACTCACCACAGTGTTAGCTGTATCTCTTTGTAGTCTGTCTCCGGTGGTGCTGGCTGACTCACCACAGTGTTAGCTGTATCGCTTTGTAGTCTGTCTCCGGTGGAGCTGGCTGACTCACCACAGTGTTAGCTGTATCGCTTTGTGGTCTGTCTCCGGTGGAGCTGGCTGACTCACCACAGTGTTAGCTGTATCTCTTTGTAGTCTGTCTCCGGTGGAGCTGGCTGACTCACCACAATGTTAGCTGTATCGCTTTGTGGTCTGTCTCTGGTGGAGCTGGCTGACTCACCACAGTGTTAGCTGTATCACTTTGTAGTCTGTCTCCGGTGGAGCTGGCTGACTCACCACAATGTTAGCTGTATCGCTTTGTAGTCTGTCTCTGGTGGAGCTGGCTGACTCACCACAGTGTTAGCTGTATCGCTTTGTGGTCTGTCTCTGGTGGAGCTGGCTGACTGACCACAGTGTTAGCTGTATCTCTTTGTGGTCTGTCTCTGGTGGAGCTGGCTGACTCACCACAGTGTTAGCTGTATCTCTTTGTGGTCTGTCTCTGGTGGAGCTGGCTGACTCACCACAGTGTTAGCTGTATCGCTTTGTGGTCTGTCTCTGGTGGAGCTGGCTGACTCACCACAGTGTTAGCTGTATCACTTTGTAGTCTGTATCTGGTGGAGCTGGCTAACTCACCACAGTGTTAGCAGTATCGCTTTGTAGTCTGTCTCTGGTGGAGCTGGCTGACTCACCACAGTGTTAGCTGTATCGCTTTGTGGTCTTTCTCTGGTGGAGCTGGCTGACTCACCACAGTGTTAGCTGTATCACTTTGTAGTCTGTATCTGGTGAAGCTGGCTGACTCACCACAGTGTTAGCTCTATCTCTTTGCAGTCTGTCTCTGGTGGAGCTGGCTGACTCACCACAGTGTTAGCTGTATCTCTTTGTGGTCTGTCTCTGGTGGAGCTGGCTGACTCACCACAGTGTTAGCTGTATCTCTTTGTGGTCTGTCTCTGGTGGATCTGGCTGACTCACCACAGTGTTAGCTGTATCGCTTTGTAGTCTGTCTCTGGTGGAGCTGGCTGACTCACCACAGTGTTAGCTGTATCGCATTGAGGTCTGTCTCTGGTGGAGCTGGCTGACTCACCACAGTGTTAGCTGTATCTCTTTTTAGTCTGTCTCTGGTGGATCTGGCTGACTCACCACAGTGTTAGCTGTATCTCTTTGTATTCTGTCTCTGGTGGAGCTGGCTGACTCACCACAGTGTTAGCTGTATCACTTTGTATTCTGTCTCTGGTGGAGCTGCTGACTGACCACAGTGTTAGCTGTATCGCTTTGTGGTCTGTCTCTGGTGGAGCTGGCTGACTCACCACAGTGTTAGCTGTAGCTCTTTGTAGTCTGTCTCCGGTGGAGCTGGCTGACTCACCACAGTGTTAGCTGTATCTCTTTGTAGTCTGTCTCTGGTGGAGCTGGCTGACTCACCACAGTGTTAGCTGTATCTCTTGTGGTCTGTCTCTGGTGGATCTGGCTGACTCACCACAGTGTTAGCTGTATCGCTTTGTGGTCTGTCTCTGGTGGAGCTGGCTGACTCACCACAGTGTTAGCTGTATCTCTTTGTAGTCTGTCTCTGGTGGAGCTGCTGACTCACCACAGTCATGCCTGTATCTCTTTGTGGTCTGTCTCTGGTGGATCTGGCTGACTCTTTTAATCAGGAGCTGCAGCCTCCATTCGCTGCTGTGCTACAATAGTTGCAAAGGGAATCAGTATGATTTACCGCCAGCCGCATATCCGGCGGTTCTAATCCCGACAGCGGAGACCCAGCCAGGGTGAAGATCCCAAAGCTGCAAAAGGTAAGTATAAACTAACCTTTTTTACCCCCTAACCCTAACCTTCCGCCAAGTGCCTAATCCTAACCCCCCCTTTCACACAGCCTAACCCTAAGTCTCCCTAACCTCCCCCTGGGGTGCCTAACCCTAACCCCCCCTTCCCCTAGCCTAACCCTAACCTCCCGGGGGGGTGCCTAACCCTAAGTCCCCCTCGGGAGCCCCTAACCTAACCCTCCCCCTCCGCGGCTGTCCACCCCCGGTGCCCAGCTTACCTTCGACCGGTAAGCCGGCTGTCGGGCTCCCGGCATAGGTCAGATGCCTGTCATTTGTACCTTGCCGGGATTAGACAGTCAGGAAGTCACCGGTTGGGATTTCATCCATCGGATTCCCGACTGCTTCCCTTGCAAAAATAGGGGAAAAGGCTCACAGCTGTGACTGCTGTAGAAGTATCAACCACTCAGCTGGCTGCACCCTGGTGTGATTGCTGTTAGGATGATGCAGCTCTCCTAGCACTCTGCCTCAGCCATCCACTGCCTGTCTCTAGGGGTCTGGCTCTTCTCACACTGCAGTCACAGGTTTACATTGCTGCCCCTCTTACTGTCAGGCTGTCAGGGAGTTAACCCTTGCTTTCCCTGGGGGTTTCTTTCAGGGGTGTCACAGATGTATCAAACCTTCAAGAGAGAAAAAGTGTAGAAGTTGATCATATCAACCACTCATCTATCTACCATTTTTACAGTCAATAAAATGACATTTAGAAGCTAATTGGTTGCTCTGGCCAACTTGTCCACTTTATCTCTCTCGAAGGTTTGATACGTCTCCCATTCAGCAAGAGGTAAATGGCGGCGCTGCAATGAGCAAGAGGTTGGGCAGATGTCTTGTGCTGTTCACCAGACCGGCTGTGGGCTCCAGCTGTGTTCCTCTGATGCCAGCCTTTTTTCTGTTCGATTGCTAAAATAAAATCCATCTTTAAGTTGTACATGTTCAATATACAGGTTATGTTATGCTGTGTACACACTGACAGATCAATTGATCGGCCAATATATCTGCTGCCCGTCAGCCAGTGTGTACCCACAATATGTAGGTGAACGTTGTCGTATCAGACATATCACATTGGCTGTGCTGCACAGCCAATGGACAGATATGTCTACAGACCGCCTGTACACACACAGCAGCAGCCGGGGGAAGGGGGTCGGGACTCGCCCCCCGCCGGGACACGCCACCGACACGCCTCCTGGCCACCGGGACCCACAGCCAGACACAGATGATGGCCATTCAGTGTGTATGAACGACCATCATCTGCGATACTGTATATCTGTATAGTGTGTACCCACCTTTACTGTTGTGGGAAATTAGTTTCCTTTAAGATCTGCATATGCTGAGTGGTGGAAATAAGTCCTGTTTTTGTAGCCTGTGTATTTCCGGCGTTGTGTAGAGACAAACAGATTTCCTGCAGTTCAGTTCATGGAACAATTTGTGCTCTTTCAATAACAATTCTATTTTTGACAAATCAATTAAAAAAAATCATTAGTTATTGGTTCACACAAAAAGGATTGTTTAAATTGATTTTTTTAGGTACATAAAGGTAATTTTTTTCCTATGTTACATAATTATATGTTCAGTAAATCTATTATTTTAGTCGGTTTATTTTCACTAATGTGATTAAAAAGTAAAAAAAAAAAAAATATATATATATATGTTTAAAGGCAGTTTTGTTTTCTGTCCCTCGCTACCTTGCTTCTCGAAACAATGAAATAAGTACATTTTGACAAAGCCATCAAACATTTGAACATTTTTTGTATAGACTTTTATTAAATAATGTTACTTAACTTTTTACTTAACTTTTTTTTGTTTATTTTTAGATTTATGTAGAGGCAGCTGTGTTCTGTGATCTGATATCTGTGGAGAGAGATAAAGTGGAGAAAGATAAAGTACCAACCAATCAGAGCCTAAATGTCACTTTACAGAGGCAGTGTTTGAAAAATGACAGTTAGGAAGTGATTGGTTGGTACTTTATCAAAATGTATTTGACATCTTCCCCTGTATGTGTATAGGGGGTAGGATTGAGGCAGGGTTGGATACAGGAGTGGTGTAAGGTCTATTGTGGTCCATATAATCTTGAGGTGATAAATGGAGGAAGAGGAACAAAGATCCTACGACAAAGCAGTCCCTATTTGCAGGGACTGTCCTGATTGTTGGCAAGGGGAGGGACTTATGAGAAAGTGGGTGTCATTTAATGGATTGGGAATGATTTGTATTATTATGGGAGAAGCTCACTGTGTCTCAGAATTGCATGGAGGTTTAGATACACCCCCACAAGTGGCAAATGTCAGAAGGGCCATTGGCCTGAAGGGCTGGTCTGGATCGATAGCCTGGCCTAGCAGCTCCATCCTGTGAGGCATGGCCACACCCCTTTTCCATGTGATCACAGAGCAGCATTGCAGTGACTGCTCTACAGCCCTAGTCCATCCATGCATTTACTGTACGTCACTCCCATCAAAATCAGCGTCTCCGTGTGTCTTGATACTCGTCGCCCAGTCGTCACCCTAATTTACTTTAGCGGCAGGGGATGGTTGTGCGTGGTGATATAATATATATATATATAATATAAAGGTATAGGGCAGAGAGTGCAGAGATATGATATATAATGGTATACGTCATGGTATCTGCGCCCCCTTCTTGGCGTTACAGCAGGTGATTGAATCAGAGCAGCTGTCCCCACCCCTGGTGATGCTCTGCCACATCTGTTGGAAAATGCTTGGAGAGTTGGAGCCCAACAGTGGCCTGTACAGGGAATACATTGGGCTGCCCGTCCCAATGCCCGGCCCTGGGGACTGTGGAGAGCGGCTCAGCGCGGATCCCATACATCAACATCTCCAGGTACAGCCAGGGCCATCGGGTTCATGCACGGGAAGCGGACCAGAGCCAGAGAGGAAGCAGGTGAGACAGCACACTGCTGCTAGCCAAGTGCCATCCTGTGCCCATGGTGCCTGGGTGCTACCCTGCTCACCTCAGTGACTGGCACTCAGTGACTCAGTGACTGGCACAGCCTGACAGCATCCTAACCTCACTGCCTGCTCTTCCTGCTCACCTCCAGACACCACCCTGTCTCATCCCCCCTCACACCACCCTGTCTGCACCCTCATAGAGACAGTATACTGGACCTGATTCAGAGATGCATGCTAACCCATTGGTTAGTGCACATCTCCAATGTTTGGAGGACTGCTCATGCGCAGCAGGTGTGCAGCCCTCCGACTGCGAGCCCGCTCGCAGTGTGTCCCAGCCGCAGCCACGTCAATCAGTTTGGGAGATGGAGCGGGGGCGTTCCCTGGCAGCATTCCCGGAAATGGGGGCGTGTTGCCCAAGTTTTCCGGGAGGGACGAGGCCAGGGTCTGTGTGGGTGCACGCAGACTTCCTGGCCTCGCAAGCTGCCAGGACACGGCCAGGTTACGGGAAGCTTTAGCTCCCGCAGCCTGGCCAATGGAACATCGACAACAATCGCGACCGATGGTCGCAATTTTTTCGATTTCCCCAGGCTGCGACCTGAGCCGCAGCGCTGGAATAACGCAAATACAGTAAGGAGGTGTGTGACACCTCCTCCTGCATTTGCATTTTAAATGGACGGAATTGCACAGACGCTTGAATGAGCTTGTGTGCGGCTCTGCAATTCCGTCCACCTCTGAATCAGGCCCACTGTCCTTATGGACAGTATAGGGAATCTGGGCCTGATTCAGACCTGGTCGCGAGCGCTGTGGGCTCGCAACCGGGTCGATGGTGGGCCAGTGCGCATGTGCACGACGGAGTCAGCTCTGTCGTGCGCATGCGCGAGACCCGTACAGCGACGGACACTCTGTCGCTCCAGGTTTCGCAACAAAGGGGGCAAGCTGTCGATGTTGAGTGACAGCTCGCCCCCTTTGGTGGCGGGCAGGGGGAGTGGCTGCCCAAACGTGTGCTGTTGTCCGACAAAAGCATCTGTTCTGAAGCCACACATGAGAGGAGGTGGGGGGGCGCAGGGGGCACAATTTAAGTTACGCCACTGATTTCGATGCGTGCGCAGTCGACTTCGAAATTGCGAGATGCGTCCATTTTTACAGATGCTACCAACTTAGAATCCGGCCTATTCTTCCTAACATTACTTGTGATGTCCGAGAGTGATAAAGATAAGTTGTCTATTAACCAATCACGTAAAATATGATGAGTTTCCATGTTTTACTGTTAAATGGAAGAGGGCAATGTCCTGCAGATTGTGTAGTGAACCAATAATTTGTTAATAATGTGTAAATTGAAAAGAGAACTGTCAGGTTTGGTATAGAAAGACCCCCTACTGAGGGGATGGAAGCTGAGGTCCCTGGAGGAGAGAGAAGTTGGAGAAGTGGGGCCTGTATATATGATCTCCTCATCCACGAATATCAAACGTTGGTGAGACCTGTAAAAAAGCGCGGAGTCTAACCAACTGGGAAGTGTTCACCAGTGACCCCTCCAAGCGGGATATGGGTTTAAGCTGAAGCATCCGTCCTTGGTAGCTACAAAAACAATAAAAATTGTAGCAAACATCCAGGCAGGTCGCGGCCCTTTGGACAGGTGTCTGATACCGTTGGTATAGAGACAATATACAATGGCCCAAGAGATATACTTCTAAAAGTACCT
This sequence comes from Taudactylus pleione, assembly GCA_031769625.1. Lineage (NCBI taxonomy): Eukaryota > Metazoa > Chordata > Amphibia > Anura > Myobatrachidae > Taudactylus > Taudactylus pleione. The sequence goes on along the minus strand of JAUIMM010000650.1, from coordinate 936,518 downwards.
TTGCACAGGAAATTGGTACTTGTACTGGTATGTACTGTAGGCGAGTGTTTTGATGCACTGTTGTGCCAAGGAGTGGCACTTGTAACTGTACACTGGAAAGGGGTACTTTACGCAATGTCACGCCAGGAGGCGGTACTTGGCAAGGTGTTCGGACGCTCTGTTGCACAAGGAGTTGGCACTTGTATCGCACACAGGCAAGGTGTTCGGACGCACTGTTGCACAAGGAGTTGGCACTCAAGACTGGAGGAATTCACATAGGGAACCTGGAATGAGGTAACAGCAAGTATACACAAGGTAGCGACAACGTTGCACAGGCAACTTCCTGTTATCCCGAGACTGGCTAAATACCCTGAGGTAGCAGATCATTGGTGGACAGCATCAGCTGACCACCACCATGCTACCATTGGGTAAAGGACAGTCAGGTGACCAGACTGTCATGGATGCGTCCATGACAGCACTCAAGGAACAAATTCACAATACAGCTCATGGATGTCTACGTGGCTCTATAATACTCAGCATGTCACACTCCACCGCCCCTGACGTCTGACCACTCGAGAGATCAGGGGAAGCCGGCGCTGGGGTGAGTAACGGCCGATCCCAGGCTGCAACCTGACAAGAACACTCAACAAAATATATACTTCTAAATCTTGGAAAGTTGAGTTTTATGTATTCGCTCTGGGAAATATGCCTGCACCTCTGCCAGAATATTAGTACAGCAGTATAAGAATGGACAAAATCAATATACATCCACTAGAACGATCAGTCATCGTTTCGGGATTTAAAGCACAATAGAGAATCAACAGGCACAGTGAACCCTACATCCAAAAACCCGTCATATTTATATTTTCTATGGCTTAAGCTCTACGCCAAGTATTCAATCACGCTGGTACTGTGAATATCTGCAGCGTCTGTTTTGCTAAAGCATCCGTCCTTGGTAGCTACAGAAACAATAAAAGTTGTAACAAAAATCCATCATGTGTAAATGCCTTGATGTAGCGCATGTTCCAGACTTGTAAAGGTCATGGGTGTAAACTAATAAAACAGTAAGAGAATTATTGCCAAGGACAACGGCTGGCCATGGAAAATAAATGACCTTAAACTGTAAACAGAGATACGAGGAAATTCTCGAAGCTGAGGAAGGCTATTGCTATTAAAGTTATTATTAAAGGGTTTGCTGGGCGCCAACTCTACGTGGGCTCCTGTAATACCTGTAAGAGAAGGAAAGATGGGGGAAAGTGATGTCATTACCCTCTGATGTCACAAAATCATTAATGCAAATGCAGTTTAGTATTGAATTATTGTGCTTTTAAGGTATAAAATCTGCATGCTACTTAAAACATAATCTTGTCACTACAATGAAACCTTGTTACTCAATGTACTGTACCAGCGAGTCAAAGGACTAAAGGGATTATGCTTTGAGTTACAGTTTTATGACTGATGACTAACTACTGTATACACACATTATAGCTGGCAATGGTATGACATCAGTACCAATGCACCACACATCTTACCAGCCTCAATGTTAGCTATATTGCATAGACCCTTGGCCAGGACAGCCCAAGGCACACTCAATTACCCATATACATTGCCACTGACCTTGCACAACCCATGGCATAGTGCCACTTACAGAAGTGTCTTCATTCATTTAGCGTTTTTGCATTTTGCAACTTAGATGCTCTGGCAGGGGTACTGGTGAGTCTCACACTTTTGTACTTTTTCCTGAAGTTTGTGTCTTATTCATCAGCATAGCCACATACCAAGTCACTTACTGTGTGCCGTAGTACTTTTGTCGCAATGGAATTGGTATAAAGTTGTATATTCAGCATAAGGATACATGGCACTAGGCATGGCATGGGTCACTCATATTGGACCTCTGTCTTTTGCCTTTTTAGCAAAATTAGCGACTGAGTTGCACTTAGTAGATACATGCAATGCAGCATCCGTAGTCAGAGTACCCCAGCATTGTACTTTTATCCCTGTAGTGATGCAAATAAGAAGCATGTTTTGGGAAAAAGATGCTTCGGCATACTTGGCCGGGCTAAGTCTCAAAGTCTGTGGTGCGCCAAATGGCGCTATTTGGCACAATTTGAGAATAAGGAATACATTTACTAAAGTGAGAGTTTTTAGAAGTGAGTTTTAAAAGAGATGTTGCCCATAGCAACCAATCAGATTCTAGCTATTGTCTTCTAGAAGGTGCTAGTTAAATGTTAAGTAGAGTCTGATTGGTTGCTATGGGTAACACCTGTTCCAAAACTAACTTCTAAAAACTCTCACTTAAGTAAATTTTCCCCTAAGTGTATGTGGACACACCTGTACATTGCCTAGCCCCAACATCATTGAGCCACCCCAGATATGTTACACATTACCTTGGCCCAGTAAGTGGAGATCTGTTGTTGGTGGGTTGAAAGTGAAGATGGTTTCATCAAGTAAGATTACTGTGAATTAGTAATATGACTGTGTATATCATTTATGGGGAGGTTACATTTATCTAGAGATGTGCGCCGACCCCTGTGTTTTAGTTTTGGATCTGTATCTCCTTATGTTTTGGATCTGGATTTGGTTTTGCCAAAACCACCCTATGCGTGTTTTGGTTTTGGATCTGAATTTTTTTTTTTAATTTGATAAAATCTGCTAAAATCGCATAATTTGTTTTTTTTTTGTTCCTACAGTATTATTAACCTCAATAACAATAATTTCCACTCTTTTCCAATAAATTTTGACCCTCTCACAGCTCACAATATTGTTTTCATCCAGTTTAGGCCCAAAATTTGCTCGAAGCTACAGTAGCTGGCTGACTAAGATAAGTGGTAGCAGTGGGAGGCACAAACACGTGGCAGTTCAACTTCCAACATGGCACATCAGGAAACAAATGTTTTTATTATTCAAGAGGCCTGAGGGAGTTGGAGTATGTATGTACTTGAAGGCAGGGACAGGAAGGGTTAATTGGTAGTAAATTTAATTTCATTTTTTGATTCCGAAGTAAATTTATGAGGGAGAAGGGGAGGGGAGGATGGGAGGCATTTACAAAAAATATTTTACCAGGAAGACTACTAGTAGTGCTTTCCAAAACAATTGAATGTTAAATAATCCTTTGTAAAGATTCCACTTGAAAAGCATTTCCCAACCTGTACAGGAACATTAACAAAAACATAGTTAGTGGCCTCCAAACTGTCATTGTACCCACTGTCCACTTAACCACAGATATGTGGACAAGCCGTAAAGAGCAAATGCAAGATTTAAGATTCAAGGTTTAAGTCTTACCTTGTATCTTTCTTGAGAATCCTTGAGCACCATGCCTGCTGCTGCTTCTGGGAGTGGATTTTCAACCCAGAAAGGATGTAGACATTGTGTCTTTCTTCTCAATGGACACAGTTCTGAAGAGATGTAAAGATCTGTTGGTAAGCAAGTTGTCAGATCAAGTGGCACGTGATGCAGCGATGACTTCTTCAGTTTCTCCAGCAAGTGCATCTGCTGAGAAAAAACTAAACTTTCAAAACACCCACTGGTGATGCAGATGAGTCAACACAACCAAGTTTTAACTTTTGACATCTGGTCGGGTCAGAATTGCCTACAATTAATGACACCTCTACCGTGACTCCATCTGATACGGTTACCATTCAAAGAATGGTTGAGGACTATTTAAAAAATGATAGCATCCAAATAGGCATGTCAGACAGTCCATTTGACTACTGGTAGGATAAAAAGGTAATTTGGAGGCCCTTGCACAAACTGGCTTTGCTTTACTTGAGCTGCCCATCCTGCAGTGTGTACTCAGAAAGAGTTTTCAGCACAGTCGGGAACCTTTTAAGTGATCGGCCTATGAAGCTACTTCCCCAAAATGTGGAAAAGATGATGTTCATCAAACTTAACTACAAATTCTACAAGAAAAACCTTTACCGTCAATTACGTGCAAAAATTACAGAAGCACCTGTAATGTTGGACTCCAGTGGGGACAAATTAATATTGTGTGAAGCTGATGTATACACTGATGAGGGTGATGAATTGGATGATGATGATGTTAATGGTGACATCTTGCATCTGTAAAACCATTTTGTGCACGTAGAGATCATTGCCAGCAATGTCAACTGCCCATTGGTAGCTTGTTTTGTGGGGGCCCAAACAACCCAATCGCTTCATGATTGAGGATATTGTTGATGAAGTTGTTGGTGGTGAAGATGGCAGGTGCTTGGATCTAACAGAGAGAATGGAGCTAGCTGACGCTGGACTGCATGTTATTACCTTTTAGCCAAAATTTCTGAATTTAGCAGAAAGATTTATGATGGATGTGCTGCAGATGACATAACAGGGTGGAGGTTACTAGATGGTTAAGGTCCATATCTCTACTAATTTAGACTTTACAAATGGTACAGATGCCATCACAACTATTGTCAGGATTTGCATTAAAATAATTCCACTCTCAAGATGTGGCTTTTCTGGTCTTATGCCCAGGCATCACTCCAGCCTATAACTCCAGTTTATATCGTTACCCCAGCCCATACCATTACCCCAGATTATTCCAGCACCCAAGCCTATATTGTCATCCCATCCTGTGTTGCGTATAAGTTACAGCTGTGCTCCCTGTTAGATTGGGGATTCATTGTCCACTTTAGTGGTTGTGAGCTCCATTTTAGTCCATATCACCAGAAGTCCTACACATCTTCTGATCTGGGCTACAAGAGGAGCAGCTGCACTCTGGAATATGGATGCATGGAGTTGCCCCATTGACTTGCTGAAATTAAGGTAGAGGGGCCATGGGTAGGGAGTAGGGACACTATATCAGAGAATGCAGTTTTAGCTTCTTTATTCCATTTTTTAAACCATATCATCTATTTTCACCTTTTGAAAATATGTTTATGTGAATCTCAGCTGAGGCATTTGTGATGTCATTATGTTTAATATATTATGCACATTATTTAGCACTTTGTTGTGGTAATGTAGTCAGCGTGTAGACCAATCATTTATTCATGACTGAGGAAAGAAGTGAAAAGTTAAATTTTTTTATTGCTAACTTTGGCCCTCATTCAGAGCCGCTCGTTAACAGCAGTACGCTCGTTGCGTTCCGATGTTGAGAAACCGTGCATGCGTCGGTGTAACACTGCGCATGTGCGTACGGCAGATTGCGAGCTTTTTGTCACTCGTTCGGCAAATTGCGAACAGGAAGTGACATGTCAAATGTGATTGACAGAACAGGCCGTTTTTGGGCGTTGACGGGGGTGGAGATGGAAAAACGCAGGCATGGCGAGGCGTTTTTGGGGCGTACATAAATTAGCTCATGCGAACTTCAAATGTGTTCGTACCAAGTCATACGTCACTGGCTGATCCTCTTTCCGTTCAAACTGCTCGCACAGCTTGGGGTCTGGATTACTCGACCACAATGGCGATGGCCTTGTCCTCTGGCCCGGGCCTCCTCGATGTTTCATCGATTTATCACGGCTTGTCAGAAAAACAATCAACTTTGGATTGCAAACCAGCTTGTAATGTGTTTTTTTTTTTTTCTTTGGGATAGCACAAAACCGTACGCAGCTGAAAATCTCTGCTGCTAATTTCAGGATTACACAATCAATTAGCGTATTTTTGTAGGAATGTATTTTACAATTTTGTTAGTGTTTTTTGATATTGTAACAATATTGTCATCATGTTTGTGTGTATTGTAACCTTTTGCATTGGGCTGGATTTTTTTTTTTTTTTTTTTTAACAAAGTGTTCCTTAAAGTAACATTTTTTTTTAACCCTTTATTTTTTGGAAATCAAAAGCTAAGATTTCGTTTTTTCCTTGTGGTACAGGATTAACTAGAAACCAATTTTCAATTAATGTCACAATACAGTTGAGAACAATTTGTAGGTTTTATTTTCAAAACACATTTTTAAACAAATCATGTGCATTTTGATGTACAAGTTTGGGGTCATTGTTACCCACTAATATTTGGTACATTTGTCTTTTATAAATGATAATTTTGGTACAAAAAAATACAAAAAAAAAAAAAACAATTCACAAGAAAGGAGAGGGAAGTTTTGGTCAGAAAGGAATATGGGGCAAGCACAGAAGGAGTGTGGAAAAAGTAGCCAGTGCTGTCATCGTTTCTTTCCCCGTTTGGCTGGGGTAGGGTGGGTGCCAGACCGGGTCCGGGATGTCCTCTGGCTGGCCTGTCCAGAGGCAGATGTTGTGGCCTCTGGACTAGGCACAGGGCTAGGCACATTTGGAGGAATTGCTGTTGTTGTGCCAGAGGTGGAGGATCCTGATGTTCCGGCAGGAAGGGAGGTCGGCTCCACCATGTGCTGGCGAACGAGCTGCTCCAGGGCATTGGCGATTCTGATGTTGGCCCTGGTATTTTCAGCCAGGGCCTGACCAATGGTCACGTTGGCCGCAGCATTTTGCTCCAGGGCCTCAGCCACCCGTAGCAGACTGGCATCCATCCTCTGCAGAATCTCCGTATTGGAATCCGATTTAAAATTGAGTTCTGTGAGGAGTGCAACTTCCTGCGAGGGGGATTGCCCAGGACTGGCTTCTGCAGGGTCCTCAGCCAGATGTACTGGTTCCTCCCCTGCAGAGCCAGCAGAAATTCTGTGGCCAAGGCTCCCCTCTGGAGCAGACTCATCCGCCTGTGTCTCTGTGAGAAAAAAGAGAAAAGAGGAACATTACAATCTACATATTGTCACAATAACATTTCAGAGTTGGTTACATCACAACATTTACATGGGACAACATGAGGAGCCGCAAAGTCTGGCATGTCCGTATCCATGTTGGACATGCCAAACACCTCCACATCCTGCACACACCCCTGTGCCAGCTCTTCCAAATCATTAAACTCCAATGACACAGGGGTGGGACCCCCACCTGTCCCCCTTGCATGCCTAGCCCTGTCAGCCATTTTTTGCTTCAGTCTTGCCATCTGTGGGTGAAAAAGTAGGCATTATTCCTGCATTATTTGTACCTTTTTTTTGTGGGTGGTCAAGTTTTTACTTACCGCCGTTTGACATCCCGGGCTAGACGGACATAATCACCCACCCTATTGACAGCACTGGCTATCTCCTCCCACATTCTCCACTTCTGGCTTACACCCATATTCCTGTCTGCCTGTGGCAGGATGTCCACACACTTCTGAACCAAAACCACCATCTCCTTTCTTGTGAATTGTGGCTGCCTTTTCTTTTCCCCAGCTTTGGCCGGAATACTGGGCCCAGCAGCCTCTTCCATGTCATCCTCAACACCTACTTACATTAAAATTGTTACATTTTAGCTGTCAAACTTTCACTATATTCTGGTTCAAAATAATCCTTGAATAGAAATGCCAGAAATACTTACCGGCCACCTCTTGGCCATTGTTTGGCTGGTCTGTAGCCATTTTTCTGCTCAAAACAAGAAATACACTAGACCGTTTTTTTTGGGTCGTGACGTATTTATACATGCGTCCTTATTATTCGGCCGCATCATTGATTGTGCGTTCCTATGATCCGTCCTTAATTTGAGCAGGAAAAGAAACACTATTTATGGCTTTGGCCGACTCGAGTCTAGGTGGCGGGTGTTGTTTGTTGGAGGTTACGTTGGTCGGAGTGGATTGTTGGCGGGAGTTGTATTTGGCGGTGTTTTGTGATTTGTTCTCTGCAGTTTATTTTTGGTTTAACTTTCCGTTCGCATTTTTTGATGTGGTTCTTTTAGTTGTGGTGTATTTTTTGGGTAAGTTTTTTACCGTCATCCTTTTGTAAAATTTGGCTATCCTTTTTTGTTTTTTTGGTACCAACAATTTTTTTTTTCTCCTCTTGTAGGTTTATTTTGGCTCTGCCCCAACGAACTTTTTGTTCTGTGACTTCTATATCGTGTATTGGTAAGTTTGGATTTTCACTTGTTTGTTAAATGTTCTGGACTTTTTTTACGTATCTTTCGTGGACATTACTGATTTTTTCTGTGTTTTTGTGGATCATAAATGTGAGAACTAATTAGCGCATTTTTGTCGGCTGATTTCTCTAGTTAAATTGCGAACTATTTAGCGCATTTTTGTCGGCTTGATTTCTCTAGTTAAATTGCAAACTATTTAGCGCATTTTTGCCGGCTTGATTTCTCTAGTTAAATTGTGAACTATTTAGCGCATTTTTGTCAGCTTGATTTCTCTAGTTAAATTGCCAACTATTTAGTGCATTTTTGTCGGCTTGATTCCTCTAGTTAAATTGCGAACTATTTAGCGCATTTTTGTCGGCTTGATTTCTCTAGTTAAATTGCCAACTATTTAGTGCATTTTTGTCGGCTTGATTTCTCTAGTTAAATTGCGAACTATTTAGCGCATTTTTGTCGGCTTGACTTCTCTAGTTAAATTGCGAACTATTTAGCGCATTTTTGCCGGCTTGATTTCTCTAGTTAAATTGCGAACCATTTAGCGCATTTTTGTCGGCTTGATTTCTCTAGTTAAATTGCGTGATATTTACCGTTCACAATCTGGGTTGTTGTTTGGGGCCCAAATTGTTGAAGTCGGCGCAATGTCGGTTTGCTCTTTGTAGAAATGTGTGTTTATCCCCTTTTAGTTTTTGTCTTTTACAATATCAAGCTTACAAAATGGGTATCAAAAATTTTGTCCTTTTTATGGTCTGTTGAATTTTAGGTTTGGGAAATCATGACAATACCCCGGCATGTAAGCATCTTTGGATTGTATCGTAAAGATAAGTATTTTTCTGTCTTTTTTGGGGGAAACAAACCTTAACTTCAATTCTTGCCATTTCAGGTTGATCTTGGTCGGATTGTTGTGGCCATGCTCCCGGAAGCCGACCAACCTCAATCTCGTCCCAGGCATAGGCATCGTAGGCGTGCAAGGCCCCAGATATATAGAACACGTGTCACCCTTTTTTGAATGCCCGATGATGAGGTGTTAAGGCGATACCGTCTTCCGCCCCAAATCATCATAGACACTCTCTCATTAATAGAGAGTGATCTGGAGCGGCAAATTGACAGTCCTACAGCAATACCACCATGCAATTTATGGCGGTGTTACATTTCTGTGCCTCAGGATCCTTTCAAACCATGGTGGGAATAGTTGCGGGAATCTCCCAATCCTCCTTTTCAAGGATCCTAAGGGCAGTGATGGAGGCCCTTTTCAAGCACCTCCATCATTTTATTAAAATGCCTTTGGATAAGGGTTCCCTTAGTGTGGCCAAGGCCAATTTTTACCAAATAGCTGGCTTTCCACACATCATAGGGGTTGTGGATGGTACTCACATACCACTTCAGCCTCCAGCACGGCTGGAGGCCATTTTTAGGAACCGAAAACACTATCACTCACTGAATGTAATGGTGGTATGTGATGCCTCCCTCCAGATCCTGTCCCTGAATGCAAAATTACCTGGGAGTGCACATGACTCATTCGTCATCCGGCAATCAGGGATTTGGCAAAAATTAAACAACCTACAAGCTGGTGATGCGTGGCTTCTGGGTAAGTGGAGACCTTTAGTAGATACCAATGCAAAGCTTGATACACAGTGATCCTGATGTTGTCACTTCTTTTTCACAGGAGACAGTGGCTACCCTTGCACGTCCTGGCTGCTCACTCCTTATTTGGCTCCCACACCAGGCCCACAAAGTGATTTTAATTCCGCACTTACAAACACCAGGCAAGTGGTGGAGCGCTGTATCAGCCTTTTAAAAGGCCGATTCAGATGCCTCCACCGCTCTGGTGGCGAGCTCATGTATTTGCAGGATATGGTTTCGAAAATTGTGGTCCTGTGTGGGATATTTCACAACATCGCCATAAGGAGTGGTGTCCCAATGCAGCCAGAGGATGCCTTGCCTGAGGATGGCCCCCCCGAGGTTGGTCGGAGGTCAGTATGTGGGGGGGCCATACGCGATGATGTGGTGGCCAGATTCTTTAGGTAATTACTGGCACAAAATAAGTTATTTGACACAATGTCGAAAGGAAATTATTTTTCAATCAAATTAATTTGTTTTTTATTTCCTATCTTGTGTTTTATTTCATAATATTTTGGAATGAAACGATGACTACTTCCTGCTCCCAAAAACTGACTTCATGGGGCCACATTGGATATATATTCTGGACCCAATTTGGAAACGCAACATTTGTGGAATGATGTTGGCATGCTCATTCGTCAACCAGTTCTTGATTTTTAGCTTAATTTTTATTATGGTGTTTGCTGGTTTTTTCAGTTTGTTATCACTGTGTGTATTGTTTGTGACCCAACACTTTGTGTTTTTATTTTTTGGTGAATACATTTTTGGTTAATTGAAAAAAAACAATTCTTTTCGGCATTACAAGCAAGTGTAAACAGGTTCACCCAAGGAAAAGTTGCTTAATGGCTAATCCTGTAATGTGTCAATTTGCTCATTTTTTAACTATGCTTTGTGGGTAAAAACCAACACCAAAAGGTATTATGTAGAATCAGTATGTTTTTGAATCTTGGCCTAAGCAGGTTTGCCTAAAAATTTAAAAATTTAAATTAAAACAAAAACCAAAAAAATATCTGGTAACTCTCCAAACCTATTGCTAGTGTTAGTGTTAGGTGTTTCATGTGCCTGCTTTAAAAAATCAGCATAACACAATCTTAGTTACATTAGTTTCAAATACTTGCTGCAATAGTCTACTTATGTAAGTTTAAACAATCTAAGATTTTCAGACAAGGAATGAGACTGTATTCAAAATTAAAATTTTTATTTTAGAAAAATAATTCTGGGGAAAAAAAAAAAAATTAGTGGCGCAGGATCCCCGACATCCTATCCAGGACCACCAGCAGGCCGATCACATGCCCCCGCATCATTTGGACACATGCCAAATGCCTCTGGTCCTCTGTGGGTTATAAAATTGTGGTGCTTACTAAAATGAATCCATAATTTATGAATCTAAAAAACTACTCAAGCAAAATAGACTTAGCAAAAAATGACAATAGTGTTTCAAAAACCACAATAAAAAAAAAACCTTGAACAATAAAAAAAAAAAAAAAAAACCTTAAAAATCTGGCAACCGTAAACAAGAGATACAAGTTTGACTGTTTTGACATGTGGGATATGTGTATGGGGAAATCAGCTGTGAAATATAAATACAAACATATATAACCAACCTTTAAAATTAATAAAAAAAAGGAAAAGGCACAGACAGAAAAAAAGGATAAAAGGGAAACATACCGTTGTGAATGACGGCTGGCCCCGAAACCACTCCATCGTCCTCCTCGGAGGTGGGCAAATTTCCCAAGGAGGTGGGGGGGGTAATGACTGACTCGGGAGATGGGGTGGTCAAGAGAGGGGTGGGTTGAGGGGGGGAATTGGGATGGAGGGGAAATCGCCAAGAGGGATGGGCGACAGGGTCTGGGCAGGCTGGGGTGGAGGGGGAATTTTTGGAATTTGGGGGAGAGGAGGTTTGGCTGGGGGTTGGGCAGAGGGGACGAGGGCGACGTCTTTGCCGGCGATGACGCCGTAGTCTTCGCTCGGCCCCTAAATGATGGGAAACAAATTGAGGCTAGTTTAGAACATCACCTTGCTAAATGCTAATTGTTTAACAAACAAAAAGGAAAACATGCACACGCAGATATGAGTGAAAAAAAAAACAGGCCAAACAAGAAAACATGCACACGCAGATATGAGTGAAAAAAAGGCCAAACAAGAAAACATGCACACGCAGATATGAGTGAAAAAAAAAACAGGCCAAACAAAAAACATGCACACGCAGATATGAGTGAAAAAAAAAAAAGGCCAAACAAGAAAACATGCACACACAGATAGGGCCACAAAGATAAACAGGAAAAACAAACAAAACATAACTTACTTTCCACTATACGCTGGCGAAAACATGCCAGCAAGCGGGGCGTCCGCCGTTGAAGGTCGGACCACCTGCGCTCCAGCTGGCCGATCTGTCGGCGTGAGCCGAAGGAACGCAGGCGGCCGCGAACCTCCGCATAGGTGGCACGCTTCTCCCGATTGCTGATGGGGGGAGGCAGGCTGGTGATACGCCTGTCCATCACCTCTGTAAGAACCAGAAGCTCTCGCTTGGTGAATGCAGAGGCTCTCATAATGGCAATGGTGTATTTTTAATAAAACAGTTTTAATAAAGACCAGAAAATAATTTGATTGGCTAATGTAGTTGGGAAATTAACAGGAACCATTCTATTGGTTAGTGTATGAGTCATGTGTTCTACAGGCCAAAAAATCTATTGTGAGTTATGATAGGCTTGATGCAGTGACATGCGTAAGCTAATTTAAATAAAGAAATGAAACAAGTAAAATATGCGTGGGTAAAAACATGGAAAACAAATGGATAATTGGCTCAAACATGTATTTTGGCAAAAGAAAACCATTGTTTAAACCATACGTATTCTGTGGGTAAACAAAAACACGGACAAGAGTAAAGTTTATTGAAAAACAAACAAAAAAAAACGAACACGTGAAGAGCAATTAAGCTAATTGATATATTGATTGGCATGATACGATTGAAGGAGGTAGGCAGAATGAACGAGCAGGTAATCGTAATCTGACAGGCCCACTTCCGGTTTGTACTTGTGCGTGTGTTCCCTGCTAGCCACATTGGGGATGTACGCTTGCTATTTGGCTCGCTCGTTAGCTAGAGGAGGGGTCGGTAGACTTTGGGGAGGAAGTTTAGCTGCGTTCGAAATTACGTGTGAGCGCTTAAATTAACATATTTCGGCACGTACACCGAACGTATGAACGGCCACCTGCATCCGGGTCTGAATCAGGGCCATTGTCATTAAGTTGTAAAATTGTGAAGTGTACACTTACAGTGTCACAAATTAATTTAATACAAGTTGAATATTACACTGCAGATTTTTTTATGAATACACTGCATTTCCACTAACAGTGTCAATATTTTTTACGAATAAACTGCGTTTTCCACTTACAATGTCACAATATTTTTTACAAATACACTGCGTTTTCCACTTACAGTGTCACAATATTTTTTACGAATACACTGCGTTTCCATTAACATTGTCAATATTTTTTACGAATACACTGCGCTTTCCGCTTACAGTGTCAAAATATTTTTTACAAATACACTGTGTTTTCCTCTTACAGTGTCACAAAATTTTTATGAATACACTGCGTTTCCACTAACAGTGTCACAATATTTTTTACAAATACACTGCGTTTTCCACTTACAGTGTCACAATATTTTTTACGAATACACTGCGTTTCCATTAACAGTGTCAATATTTTTTATGAATACACTGCTTTTCCACTAACAGTATCAATATTTTTTACGAATACACTGCACTTTCCATTTACAGTGTCAAAATATTTTTTACGAATATACTGCATTTTCCACTTACAGTGTCACAATATGTTTACGAATACACTGCGTTTCCACTAACAGTGTCAATATTTTTTTAAGAATACACTCCTTTTATACTAACATTGTCAATATTTTTAAGAATACACAGCATTTTCCACTTACAGTGTCACAATATTTTTTACAAATATACTGCATTTCCACTAACAGTGTCAATATTTTTTTAAAGAATACACAGTGTTTTCCTCTTACAATGTCACAATATTTTTTACAAATGCACTGCATTTTCCACTTACAGTGTCACAATATTTTTTTTGAATACACTGCGTTTCCACTAACAATGTCAATATTTTTTACTAATACACTGCACTTTCCACTTACAGTGTCAAAATATTTTTTACGAATATACTGCGTTTTCCACTTACAGTATCACAATATGTTTACGAATACACTGTGTTTCCACTAACAGTGTCAATATTTTTTTAAGAATACACTGCTTTTATACTAACATTGTCAATATTTTTTACGAATACACTGGGTTTTCCAATTACAGTGTCACAATATTTTTTACAAATATACTGTGTTTCCACTAACAGTGTCAATATTTTTTAAGAATACACAGCGTTTTCCACTTACAGTGTCACAATATTTTTTACAAATATACTGCATTTCCACTAACAGTGTCACAATATTTTTTTTGAATACACTGCGTTTCCACTAACAGTGTCAATATTTTTTACTAATACACTGCGTTTTCCACTTACAGTGTCACAATATTTTTTACGAATACACTGCGTTTTCCACTTAGTTTCATAATATTTTTTATGAATACACTGCTTTTCCACTAGGAGTGTCACAATTTTTTTTATGAATACACTGCGTTTTCCACTTACAGTGTCACAATATTTTTTATGAATACACTGCATTTTCCACTTAGTTTCATAATATTTTTTATGTATACACTGCTTTTCCGCTAAGAGTGTCACAATTTTTTTATATGAATACACTGCGTTTTCCCCTTACAGTGTCACAATATTTTTTACGAATACACTGCGTTTTCCATTTACAGTTTCATAATATTTTTTAGGAATACACTGCATTTCCATTACCAGTGTCACAATTGTTTGTATGAATACACTGTATTATTTTTTTATTAATTATATTATTATTAGCTTTTTTTATACACTGGGCACCCCTGGTTGGACACAGCAGCCCCTGCCCCAGGATGGACACAGAAACCCCTGGATGGACACAGCAGCCCCTGCCCTGGATGGACACAGCAGCCCCTGCCCGAGATGAACACAACAACCCCTGGATGGACACTGTATCTTCTGGTTAAACACAGCAGCCCCTGCCCCTGGATGGACACAGAAACCCTCTGCCCTGGATGGACACAGCCCCTGCCCTAGATGGACACAGCAGCCACTGCCCTAGATGGAAACAACAACCCCTGGATGGACACAGCAGCCCCTGGATGGACACAGCAGAACCTGGATGGACACAATAACCTCTGGATGGACACAGAAGCCCCTGCCCTTGATGGACACAGCATCTCCTGAATGGACACAGCAGCCACTGCCCCTGGATGGACACAGCAGCCCCTGCAGTGGACAGATACAGCAGCTCTTGAATGGACACAGCACATCCGTTCACTACACTCTCCACAGCCAGAGTAAAAATGGCACAGATCATGGGGCTTTTATGTAATCCAAAACCTGCGAGAATCTGACAGCGGGAGGATGACATTTTGCCTTGTTTTGAAATCCGAGTCAGGTGGGAAAACCTGAGCCGGACTCGGTTCTCACCACTGATCTGCAAGTTTGGGTGGGTCCAGTTCTCTGAGAACCAGACCCACTCATCTCTACATTCATCCAAACCCCATTTATAATAGCAACCAAACAGTTATTTGCAGGGAGAGGAGGGATGCCAGCACTATCTTGTGGTACATAACCTACAATACTGTGATTGTGGATGTGATGATAAGTGCTCCCCACATCTCCATTTGGGTAACTCCATGTTGTGCAGTAAACAGCTTATCGCTGTCCAGTATAAAGTCTAGTATGTAGTATCCAGAATTCAGATCTCCTGCAGGGTAATATTCCCAGTACTAAAATCCGCTGTGTCCAGCTCCCCAGTACATCTCTTACCAGAAAGTTCGCATATCTGTGTATACAGCTCACCATTAACCAATGAAATATTACAATATTACAGTTAACCAGAGCATACAATGCCAATATATAACACCAAGCTCCCCAGTATATATCCCTAGTGTTTAGCATACAGCTCCCCAGTGTACTGGTCTCCAGTCAGGAGAGTAAATAAAACTTTGTGGGCCCCATAGCAACATTTTGAGTGAGTTTCACCTCTATTCTTCTTGTTAGACATCTCTCTCTGCAGCAGCCCCATAGTTTTGTCCTGGTTCATTTTATGCACCATAGTAATGTCCCCAATTCACATTATGCCACAGTGCCCCCAACCTGACACCCTGGCCTGACGGCAGTTACCCACAACATCATCCCATTTCCTGGTCATTAATTGATCTGTGATTGGGGTGAAATGGCTGGGGTCTCACTCCAAAACATACATAATGCCATCAAACCTCCCCTTATCTCCCTTTAATGAGAATCAGACCTCTCCACATGCCATCAGACCTCTGCATGTCCAACTTAAATGCCCATAAGACATCCCCACATACCATAAAACCACCCCACAAACACCCTAAATGTCTACCAGATTCACCCACATGCACTGAGATATCCCCACCTGTTTCCTATGTGCTCCTCAGACACCACACATGCCATCAGACCACCCCATGTACCCCATAATTGTTCATTAGATGCCCCTGAAATCTCCCTTGCACAAGCCATGGCTGATATGTATCAGTGAGTGATATGTTTAATACTTTTAAAGATCAGGGATAACTGGCCTGGATTATTAGAAGACTTTTAGGAAGTTGCCATTTGAAGGTGGAGGCAGTATATGTAAAGATCCAGTGAATGAAATTATCAATCAGTAGTATTTATTATTCAATACAATTCTTCTGATTTTAGGAAGATTATTGAAACAAACTCCTACCTTCTGAGAATAAATAATGTCTTAGGACCCATTATGAAGACAATGAAGACGCAGGGAGTAATATTCAGACACTGTAGAAGTCATAGTCCTCACAGAAAACTTGATTGCCAGCAAGGCGTGGTAGGTGTAACACGCACCCCTACGATAGGGGTGCGTGTTATACTGTACATGTGCACATGCTGAACCTATAACTGAATGGCCTGGTAGAGTTGAATAATGTTAAAAACAGGATGTAGTTAATAGACCGTTGGACTACATGCCGCCGGTCTATATCCCGACAATAGGAGCCAGGCGGGGGACTTAAGAAAGGCGTCGCCTATCTTAATCCCGACGCCGGAATACAGAAGAACACCTGCCTGATAGAGGTAAATCCAGGCATCTTAGCACTTAACCGTGGGGTAGGGGGTCAGGTGTAGGGACTCCCAGGGAGACTTAGGGTTAGACAACCCCTGGGGAGGGTTAGGCTAGGAGGAGGGCGGTTAGGCGCCACTGGGGGGAGGTTAGGGTTAGGCAACCCCCCCTGGGAAGGTTAGGTTTAGGGTGCGGGAAGGGAGGGTTAGGTTTAGGAACCCCCTGGGGGGACTTAGGGTTAGGCACCATCCCGAGAGTCTTAGGGATAAGCACCACTAAAGGAAGGTTAGGGTTAGGGAGGGAGAGGGAAGGCTTTGGGTATTTACCAGCCCTAGCCATGATCTTGCCCTGTCGGGCTTCTATAGTCGGGATTTGAACCGGTGGCTAAACCGCTAAAAACTACATACATTACTTTTATGCATTCTTATATAAGTCAAGTGTGTGGGGTTTATCTGCTCTTCTGTATTGTATTCATATTGCAATAATGGCTGTTGCTTTGGACCTTCTTCCCACAGTGTCTTTCTCCTCTACCATCCTCCATAGTAACGTGCCCCTGAATGTCCAGTTTGTATATATACAAACAAAAAAGAATGAAGAAATAAGAAATTGTTTTAAAAAAGGCTGCAAGCCTTTGTACTGCAGTCCCTTCTATTAAAACCGTAAAGATAACCAGTAATCATTTGATCTATTATATGATTAATGATATTTTGACGAGTAGGGACTACACTACTTTACTGATCCAAAGTTGTGTAACTATTTTTTTTGCCAACAACAGTGTACTGCCAACAAAGCTGACATTCTGTTACACATTTCAATCACGTTGAGCATAGTGATTAAAACTAATGACCTCTGGGCTCCGTTTGAGCTTCTAGAAATCATTATATTAGGCCAACTCTTTAGTTTCCTCCAAAACTGTCTCGTTTTCCCATTATTATAAATCATATGAAAAAAAAATGGGATTATATATTCCACATTTCAGACACGTATATATAACATCTGGTCTCACTAATTGCTGTGTCGAAATTAAATATGTATTAACTAAGTTACAATTACAATGAAAATCTCTGATTTATATTAATACTTGACTTTAGTCCATAGTTAGCAGGCTATTTATTAAAATTGTGATAAATGCCCTGAAACCTAATGTTCCTTATCTCCGCCATTCAAAATGATTGGGGAATATGTTTTTGTTCTATTAATCATCGCCCAGGATGGCTGCTGTGAAATGCAGTTCTATCAGCAAATTCTATAAGATGATGACAGTAGCGACAGTTTGCGCTTCTGAGTGTCGTTGCCACAGTTTGACTGTGCATGTGCGAATTTGCAAGGGGGTGGAGGTGCGCTACTATTCAGCCATTAACTTAGGAGATATCTATGACATCAGCTCCGTTATAGACTAGATTGTGATTTTAGTTAATTTGCTGATTTAGTGAAGTTGTTTCCACGCTATTACTTGGGCCTAGGGGCTTGATAAATACAGTACGCCTCTTATTATGTTCTATAAAACATTAAGGGGTACATTTACTAAAGTGAGAGATTTTAGAAGTGAGTTTTAGAAGAGATGTTGCCCATAGCAACTGATCAGATTCTACTTAACATTTAACTAGCACCTTCTAGAAGATAATAGCTAGAATCTGATTGGTTGCTATGGGCAACATCTCTTCTAAATCTCACTTCTAAAAACTCTCACTTTACTAAATTTACCCCTATTTCTCGGTAAATGTGACACAGAATTGACCTCATGTCCATTTATGTCTCGCTTGTATTTACAGTCACTGCACATTGTCTGTAAATGAGCACACGTATCTACTGGTGATTTAAAGTTATGAGCAATTCACTGGCATCTACACTTGAGAAGGGGCGTAACCAGTTGCAAACAGTTCAATGGCACATAGGCAAAGTTTAATGAGGGCTTCTTGATGCAATTGTGGGCTATTCAAAGATGTGTGCATGTTTTCAGATGGCTTTCTTGCACTAAAGATAGGGCTGCTGTACACTAATAATGACAATGGTTATAAAACTAGGTGTGGATAGAGGCAGTGCGGTCATATAAATGCAAACAAATGCACAACATATGAGCAAATATACACATTTTTATTAGTGATGTACGGTTCGGTTCTCCAGAAATCCGAATCCACCCGAATTTCATGAATCCGGACAGATCCGAATTGCGGTTCTAATCTCCTGAGGAGATCCGGGTAAATCTGAAACGCAGTTATGATCTTCCAGAGGTTCGGAAGTTGGATTTCAAAACCAAATTTCGGGTTTTGGATTGCAAAAATTACATGATTTAAGCTGTTTTTTAAAAACGTATAATTTTTTTTTTTTTAAATCTAGATCCAAAGTCAAAATACTTGAGGGTGGTTTTGCAAAACCAAAATCAAAACACGAAAATGAATCCAGATCCAAAACCAAAACATGGGGGTCAGCGCACTATCCTAACACACAATGTGAGTATAATTATGATTATGACCAACTTGTGTTCAACTCTGCACCGGCTGAAAGACTGATGAGTGTGTCTCTCGCTAAAGGCACTATCACTGGCAGATATAGATTTTTTTTGATCTACAAAATAAGTTTATTAGAACCACATCCTGTATTAAATTTAAATACCCAGTCTTATGCTGGAGATGCAATTCTACATTGGGTACACCACTAAACTTTGGATGGGGCCTCCTCTAAATTGTACCATATTGGCAATGAAGGACATGATGGGCGGTGGAGAACTCAAGGGCTCAAAGTTATCTTTCTGAATTTAAGAAACATTTCAATCTCAAAATATTAAAAATATTACCTGATACCCTTGAATAATGTTGCAAGACATGCTTTTCTGAGACACTGACAAACTGCCACCGTTCCATCCATCAAGCAGTGGTTTGTTAGATTAGATTATCGGACATGGACAATATCAGGATGTCAGACAAGGAACTTTATGATATACAAACAAAATACTAAAAAACTTGCGCTCCAATGTCCAATGGTGCAGCACTGACAACGAAGATGGTCACCAACACCCTCTATAGAGTCTAAATATAAAATACAGTACGTGCAGTCAATTGTGCTCCTCTGGTGTACAAAAGAAAAGCATAGTTTTATTCAATTAAAATAACATACCAGGGAGGACACAGGAACCTGAATTACCCGGGAGGTGACTGTTGTACCCCTAATTTTTGCTATTCTGGGTGTGTGCTGTTCTACACCCCACACCTTCTGGTACGCTGCTTTTTTGATGGATTGATTATTTTAAACTGTATTTTAATTGAATAAAACTATGCTTCACTATATTGTTGCATATATTTTCTTTTTGAGGAAATAAGAACATATATACCCTATTGAAGAATTTGTTGTATCCTAAAAGAGTGGAAAGGACTGGTGGAAGATATTTTTAGGACAGTTCTTCTAGCAAAAATCATTTAAATTGGATGTTTTCTTTTGTACACCAGAGGAGCACAACTGACTGCAAGTACTGTATTTTATATAAGGAACTTTATGATGATTAGTAAAAATAAGGTACAGGATAAGTGGTTTGAATGCGAAAAATCATGTAGTATACAGCAAAACTCATTCCACCTCATACTTGTCTACTCTCCCAGAATGGACAGGAGCCTCCAGAATATCGGGTGGCACTCCCGGGCCCCCAGAAAAGCAGGCAAGTCTCCTGGCCCGCCGCCTATCCACCTTCCTGCACCACCCACACAAACCCCTGCAGTGGGGCGGGGCGATGATGCGATTCGCCCTAAATTGCATCATCATGGCCCCGCCCCTGCTTCACAATGCCGGTAATCTTGATATTGTGTAGCAGGGGCAGGACCAAAATGACTACGCCCCTAATGTCATCTAATATCCTTGGTAGCGCCCCTATGCCGTACTTCCCCCCTGCGCTATGCCGACCTGGAGGGAGCAACTAGAATGTCGGCAAGCATGTTCCAATTTATACACAGACATAATTCTTCAAAATTTTCATCTCTATTGATATGTTCTAGGCAAGGAAGTCACCTCACCACACTATCCATAACCTTTCCAATCCTTGAATTTCAGAATTCAGGTTGCACTTAGATATTGCTGCACTTGAAGACGTGGTTTTGTTTCCCAAAATGTCTGCTTCATTCAAGCTGTTACCCTGTTTGTCTGCCAAGCTTTAATAAAAGATCCCTTAATGAGCATGTTTTGGTTTTACAAATTCACGGGAGTGTAAGCCTCACTTCTTTTTGGATTTACATATTGGACCTGAGTTTGTGGAGTGCACCTTCCGTCCTAAAGGAAGTTTACCACTGGCAGACTCCACAAACACTCACACACACACACATTTTTGCTTTATGGAATGATTACAAAAACATACTGTCCCATAACTAGCCACCACTGCGCCCTGTGCTGGACACACCCACTGATAGGGCGATGTCATTACATCATGCCGAGGGAGCGGGGTACCAGCACTGGGAAGTACAGCACTGCCCAGAGAGTCCTGAGGGTGCTCCAGCAGGCTGTACAGGGTGCAGTGTGCATGTCTGGAGCATCCAAAGGATCCACTGCCGCAATGATCCTGGCTGCAGGGTGTCGTTACTGGCTCCGTTCTAGCCAGAAGCAAGTGACGTGGGGCATCCCTGTACTCTTTGCACTACAGAAACTTAAGGGGACACTGTTATGATTATAAAAATATAAGTTTGCACAAATATGGTTATAAAGCCATAAGGAAACATTTGAGGAATGTAGTTATGAGACCGAGTGTAATCCCGGCAAGGGATTTAACATATGCATCGAAATACCAATGCCTATTTTAATCCCGATGCCAGAACGCCGAAGGACGCCAGACCGATCGCCCTCCTGCCGGGTAAGTATGCACTTAGTCTAGGGATGGAGGGTGTGGCACGGTTTAGGGACCCCCGGGGGACTTAGGGACAGGCACCCCCCCTGGGGAAGGTTATGGTTTGGCTAGGGAAGGGGGGGGGCAGGGTTAGACACTAGAGGGGGGAGGTTAAGGTTAGGCACCCCCCCTGGGAGATTTAGGTTTAGGGTGCGGGGAGGTGGGGTTAGGTTTAGGCACCCATGGGGTTAGGTTAGGCACTGGGGGGGAGGTTAGGGTGGTTAGGCACTCCTAAGGGAGGGTTAGGGTTAGAGGGGGGAGAAGGGAGAGTTAGTATAGTTACGGGCACCCGTCGGGATCTTCATCCGTCCGTCTCTCACTGTCGGGATTAGAACCGGCGGCTATGAAGCCGTTGTTATTTCAATCCCATTCCCATTTCTGATTATAAAAATATAAGGGTGCACACATATAATTTTAAATAAAAAAGGGGCACTGATATGATTAATATTTTTTAAAGGGGCACACATTAGTTGTTAAAATCTATAGGGGACCATGTTTTTAACACTGTTACCCACCAGTTGGGTGACCAGGATAGGCCCAATGTTACTTAACATTGGCCTCTTTATCCCTACCTTTGGGTTCCCCTAGCGGTCCAGAACTGAAGTTAAATAGCATGGCCAGAAAAGAGGAGACTTTTTGTTTGAAACTGACACAACCACCTGTTTTTGGGAACCTTTTTGCTTTGGTGTGTTACCCTGCGGTTTGTGTAACTGCAGGTTAATATATCTGATCTATAGCTTTTTTAATGAAAAATATCAGTATGATGATTTGTGGGATGTCTGCTTAGATGTTGCAGCCTCCAAATTTCTCTCCCTTACAGTACTTTTTTTTTTGGCTTCATCAAAGGGACTTTCCTCCTCCCTCACTCCAGCAGTAAACCTTAGGATCTTGTCTTTTCCCACCACTGTGACATCTCTGTCGGAACAACTCTTCCTTCCCTTTCTCTGGCTATCATGCCCTCTCCTTAAAATTTCCCTTCCCCTCCTACGGCTACTCTCACCAAAAGCAAATTCTGCTTCCTAGACCTGGCTCTGCTCTCCTCTTTACAGACTTATTTCTCTTCCGCATCTCTATTGTTTCCGGGTCTGACCAGCCTCTATCTTTTTACATCCATACCCTTACCTCCACCCTGGACTCGGTTGCCCCAGGTGTTACTTCTAGCCTCCATCCAGACCTCAACCGTGGCACTTCAAGCTCATGCGTTACCTCCAAAAAGGCTCTTGAACTACTGAGTGACACTGAAAAAAGTCACATTCTTATGGTGACTTCCATCACTTCAAATGTACCCTCTCCTCCTACAGTTCTGTCCTATGCCTCTGCTAATACTCTTATTTAAAGTTTCCCATTTTCTCCCAGTCATCTAATTCTCGACAACTCTTTGTTACCTTCAGCTTCCACTTCTCCCACACTTACTTTTCTCCCTCTCTACCCTTGACTTTGCCCACCATGTCACATCCAAAATTGATGCCTTCTTCCAGGATATTTCATCATTACTAATAGTCTCCTTAATGTCAAATCCAAAGGTCTTTTCTCTCTACTCATCCTCCTTGTCTGTTGATACTATGGACCACTCTCTCCTTCAAACCATCCACTCTTTCAGTCTCTTTGGTTGTACTCTCATTGTTGACCTCTTACCTGTGTATCCTTTCCATCTCTGTCTCTTTCTCTGACTCCACATTTCCCTCTTCATTTGCTGGTATCCCCCAAGAGTCAGTTCTTGGCCACCTTCTCTTCTCCCTTTACAGAACTTGCTAGGAAATGTCATCAGCCCCTTCTGCATCCAATACCACTTCTATGCCGAGGGCATCCAAGTATACCCATTCTCCCCTAATTTATCCCATTTTGTCTTATCTCAGGTTTCTAACTGTCTTACAGCAATCTCCTTTTGGATATCCAAGGATTTCTCAAACTCAGTGGCCTAAATGTAATAATAATCTGTAATTGCAGCAAGAGAGCTGGCAGATTAAAAGTTGCAATTTTAAGGCAAGAACAAACTTTTTTCATCTTAAAACTAATTTTGCTTTAAATCTAATAGCTAATCAAGTGAAATTCCCCTGGTGACCTCTCAACTCCCTTCCTTTCTGTGAAGCTTTTGGGATTTTGCTTCTATGGGGGAACACACCAAATGGGTTATAGCTGCAATACTCTGAGAGGTGGTAGTTTTGTAGCTGCAATATGGTATTCGGATACATTGGCACTGTTTGTACAGCTCGTAGCATGCAATAAGATACATGGAAGTGTTGGCACTGTGGGAACATCACGTAGCATGTAATAAGATGCATGGATGTGTTGGTACTGTGAGAACAGCATGTAGCGATGAGAGGCACGGACGTGTTGGTACTGCGAGAACAGCATGTAGTGTGCAATGAGAGGCACGGATGTGTTGGTACTGTGAGAACAGCATGTAGCTTGCAATGAGAGGCACAGATGTGTTGGTACTGTGAGAACAGCATGTAGCTTGCAATGAGAGGCACGGATGTGTTGGTACTGTGAGAACAGCATGTAGTGTGAAATGAGAGGCATAGATGTGTTGGTACTGTGGGAACATTGCGTAGCATGCAATGAGAGGCACGGATGTGTTGCTATGAGAGGCATGACATGAAATGAGAGGCATGGATGTGAGAACATCACGTAGTGTGAAATGAGAGGCATAGATGTGTTGGCACTGTGAGAAGAGCGTGTAGCGTGAAATGAGAGGCATAGATGTGTTGGTACTGTGGGAACATCGTGTAGCGTGCAATGAGAGGCACGCATGTATTGGTATGAGAGGCATGGCGTGAAATGAGAGGCATCAATGTGAGAACATCAAGTAGCATGAAATGAGAGGCATAGATGTGTTGGTACTGTGGGAACATCACGTAGCATGCAACAAGAGGCACGGATGTGTTGGTATGAGAGGCATGGCATGAAATCAGAGGCATCAATGTGAGAACATCAAGTAGCATGAAATGAGAGGCATAGATGTGTTGTCACGGCCGGATTAACAATGGGGCAGGTGGAGCTACAGCTCCAGGCCTCCCATTGAAAATAGGCCCACATACACCGGCTGCGGTGGAGACAGGAAAAAAAATACTTTTTTTTCCCTGTCACCACCAGCCCAGCTAACTCTTCCCCCGGCCGCCTGCAGCTAAGTTTATCCCTCTCCCACACTCCTTTGCCCACCTTCCATCCCTTCCCCTCGGCCGGTGGACGGACCTGCCGGCCGTAGCCCCGCCCACCTCCAACCCGCCGAAGCGCCACCTCCAACTCATCCGAAGCTCCGCCCACTGACCCTCCTGTTCCCACCTAGGTCAGGAAACAGGAAGGAAGGCAGCCCAGCAGGTCCATATTGACTTCCTGCTACAGGTCAGTGTAATGTCTGGCCCCAGAGTATTTATTTATATATATATATATATATATATATACATGCATACATATGAAAATATAAAAAAAAGTTTGTATATATGTGTGTGTGTATATATATATACTGGTGGGTAGCTTTGTGGTGGTTTATCTGTCCTGACAAAGGTCCATATGGGACCGAAACGTCGACTTAAACTATGTGACCTGTGAACAAATAAACTGGAGTTTTTTCTACTACTTGGTGAGTGCCCATTTTTTGCAATTTATATTTTTGGACCTTGTTGTCTGTATTGGAGCACCCTGGATTATCATACATCTTTTAATGTGAGTGCAGCATTTCTGGACTATGGATATTGGTGTTTTTTTGCATCTTTAAGCTAGCACCTCCAAATTTACTATACATTCTATGTAATTTATTGCTGCTAGATATTTAATTGCTATACCGTCCACAATGGAACCCAGGAATGCCTTGAACCACTTTTTTGGACTACCTACATATTAGTCTTTTCTGGACTTTCAAAAATTGCTTTTTGTGTTTTTTTATTTTTTTACTTTTTAGTTTTTGTCCTATGTGTGCCAGCTATGCTATTAGGGCTGTTTATTGCATTGAGGATTTGATTAGGTTTATCTAATTTTGTTGTTTGGACATATTCTGTGTATTTGTCTGGTCTTTTCTGCCTGATGACATGTTATGCACAAAGTAACGCATACAGTGTGACCACAATTTTTGCTCTGTACATTTATTATACAATCTTGTCGAGAAGTCTTTTTACTGGTGTTGCTTGACATGGCTAATGAAGGTGGACAAGTATTGGGAATTAGCACAAAATGCATTTGTCTCACTCACGGATGATGATGCCGATAAAGTCCTTTTTGACCATGCTGAATTTGCCAAACTTCCTGAAGAATCAAGTATTGATTTATATCATAGATTATTGAGACTCAAGAAAAGAGAAATAGATTTGAAATTGCACGGTCAGTTTCTCTCTGACTACTAGCGTAATAAAAAAATCCCCAGAGGATTTCATGTGAACAATACCCCCACCATTGAGCACAATAACTTTGCGTTTTGCACTAAATGGTGTGGTGTATTGAACAAATGTTCACTAGACCTCATTTTGTTAGTTATTGAAGAAGTGGGGAATGAACTGCCTAAGGTCAGAGATGAGATAAGACTGTTTAATACCAGTTACCTTGATACCTTGACCATAGATAAAACTGAGAGTTGGTTGGTGAAATTGCAAGAACAGATCAATACTATCAGAGGGACCTCATTACCTTTAAATGTAAAAAATTGGCCACTGTTAACTCTGATTACACCAACCACCAAGTTTATCGTTGGCTAAGGGGAGATAACTTTTCTCGACGCTCAGGGGGTACCCCAAAATATAGGGTTCCTGCTAGATTTGATACTTCATCTTCTCAATCTAAATCTGAAAGTGAGTCAAATAACCAACATTCCCCCAGTGGTTTTTTAGGCAGGGGCAAGGGTCCAGGCTTCAGACGCACCCCCGATATCCAAGCAGGCGTGGGGGTAAATACATGAAAACAAGGAAAGGGGCGACAAAAGATTTAGAGCCCATATATAATCTTTCTAGCAGGCCTTTGACACAGGCTGAAACTGAGGTATTATCATTAGGACTCTCTTTTGTACCAACTGTACATTTTGATAAATTTAATTGGTCCATAGACCATTACAAATTTGGACGCAAATTGTGGCTGCGTGAATATTTCTCGAATTCTAGAGATAAGGTTGGTTGAACATGAGATGTCTGTCGCTGATGTTTCCAAGAGATATGATAATTTGACGTTTGTACAGAGACAAGTGCTAAATGGATTAATACATGATGGGTCACTGGTGATACGACAGGCCGATAAAGGCGGGGTCAGTCGTGATACAGGACTGGCACGACTATGATCGTGAGGTACATCACCAACTGGGTGACACACACACCTATGTTAAGGTGCTCACTAATCCGATGTTTAAAGTCAAAAGCAGGGTTGATCAGGTGGTTAACATGGCTGTACAGAATATGTGGATTGATGAAAGTGTGGCAGCCTATTTAACGGTTGCACACCCTGTGTGCCCTATTATTTATTTACTACCCAAAATACACAAGACATTGGTTGATCCACCGGGGCGCCCTATTATATCTGCCAGGGGCTCTGTTTTACAACCTTTAGCCTTGTTTGTAGATGGGTTCCTGCAATCACGTGTCACCACAATGAGGAGTTATTTAAATGACACTAGCGATTTTTTGGATAAAATTCTGTCATTCAATAACCTTACTGACGAGATGTGGCTAGCCACTATGGATGTATCATCATTATACACGGTGATACCTCATAAGGATGGTATTGAGGCAGTCAGGACCAGTCTTTGCAGTGGTACACATGTAGGACCCCCGATTGAGTTTCTATTTGAGTTGATTGATCTTGTACTTGCCTCCAATCATTTCTGCTATGGTGGCGAGTACTATATCCAACTGTCAGGAACGGCGATGGGGTCGAATTTGGCCCCATTGTATGCCAACCTCTATATGCAACAGTATGAAGAAAAGTATATTTTGGCTAATTTTGGCTCAAAGATTGTTTGCTATAAAAGGTACATTGATGACCTATTTCTAATTTGGAAGGGAACTGATGCAGAATTTTTTGAGATGGTCTCTTTCCTCAATGCAATAGATAGCCCTATATGCTTTTCCACGAATATAGATAAGCATTCCATAAATTTCCTTGATGTAACCATTGCACGTAGTGGTACATGTGTGAGTTCAACCTTATATCGCAAAGCAACAGATCGTAACACATTGCTACATGCATCCAGTCATCATGCAAGTAATCTGAAAGAGTCACTCCCTGTATCACAATTTATATGGGTACTCAGAAATAATACATCCCCTGAAGTGGCTGAGACACAATTGTTAGAGATGCGGGACAGATTCCTTGCAAGAGGGTACTCACCTACAGTAGTAGACAGATGCCTGTCAAAGGCATGTCAGCGACATTTACAGATTACCACCAAAAAGAAGATTGATCCATCAAGGATTATATACCCTGCTACGTATGATTTGGCTGCTACAGCTACTAGCAAAACCATCAGACGGCATTGGCCCATTATTACCACCGACCCAGCACTTAGGAACATCAATAAGCATCCACCTATGATGTCATACCAACGTAGTCCTAACTTGCGTTAATTATTAATGCGCCCTACTAAACAAACGAGGGTTGTGCAGACACATTGGTTATCAACTTTTCGACTTGGGTGCTATAGGTGTTCGGACTGCCTCACTTGTCGATCCATGATGACGGGAACACATTTCTCCCATCCACATAGTGGAAAGAGTATAGCCATTCGTCATTGGCTTCATTGTACTCTAGATTTTGTTATTTATATCCTGACGTGTCCGTGCGGTCTCTATTATGTCGGGATGACAACAAGATCGTTTAGGGACTGCATGGCTAATCACCAATCATCGATTCATGCTGCTCTGCTAACTAATAATTCTGATAAACCTGTTTCTAAGCATTTTGCGATGCTTGGTCATTCTGCATCTACATTGAAGTGCATGTTAATAGATCATGTACCACAACCAAGTTGTGGGGGAGACAGGGAGCTTCTATTGAAGAAAACCGAGGCCAGATGGATATTCAAGTTGGACACTGTAGCCCCAAGGGGCTTAAACGAGTACCACCCATATAACATCTTTTTGCGGTGAAGTAATCACTTGCACACGCTGACGCTTATTCTCCTTTTTGACTTTAATATTTTTGCTATATATGTGCATGAGATATTTTTAGCTATGCTGGCACATATGTTTATTCCTTTTTTTAATTTTTTTATTTTTATTATTTTGTTGTCTTAAGAAACAGCTATTCTATATTGTAAGAAATAGCTGGTTATCATGATGTATGTTATATATGTTTAATATGTGTTACTTTGCATGTTAAGGTGTGTCCTTGTCCTCTACTACCTGTTTCTGTAGTCTTATATAGATGCTTTGGCAATTCCGTTTAACTTTGTTATTCCTATGACTTGTGTTGTTTAGTGAAGTTTCCATGGTGATTGGAAGATGGCTGAAGGACGCTTACTGGCTAGTACTGGCAGCGTTGTTGTGAACATTGCCTAGCAACTATACTT
Organism: Taudactylus pleione; assembly: GCA_031769625.1. NCBI lineage: Eukaryota > Metazoa > Chordata > Amphibia > Anura > Myobatrachidae > Taudactylus > Taudactylus pleione. The sequence continues at coordinate 907,517 of JAUIMM010000650.1, read as the reverse complement.
GGTTGTTTGCGTCACTTTCGGTTTGGTGTGCGTCCCACTGTGTGGAACGCACGGCATTTCCGGTTGGCGGCGCCGCGTGTTCTATCGGTGAGTTGCTGTGGATGTCTCCCAATGTGACTATTTAGTTTGATTTGTTAGTATAGGCATCAGCCATGACTGTGTTGTTATTTAATCTGCATTAGCCTCCTACTCTGGTCTTTTGATTGGGGGTGGAGCTTGCTTAATTGGTGTGGCTATTTCAGGTGGTTGGAGGATCACTGGCTTATGTGCTTCTCTGGTGGGTAGCTTTGTGGTGGTTTATCTGTCCTGACAAAGGTCCATATGGGACCAAAATGTCGACTTAAACTATGTGACCTGTGAACAAATAAACTGGAGTTTTTTCTACTACTTGGTGAGTGCCCATTTTTTGCAATTTATATTTTTGGACCTTGTTGTCTGTATTGGAGCACCCCGGATTATCATACATCTTTTAACGTGAGTGCAGCATTTCTGGACTATATATATACACACATGTATGTATATATGCGTGTGTGTATATATAATATATATATATATATATATTATATATATATATATGTGAGTGTGTATATATATATATATATATATATATATATACACATACTGGGGCATATTTATAATAGGTACAGGGTGTGCGGTGCACACGGGCCCCTGGGTCCAGGAGGGGCCCGCACCACACATCCTGCACCCGTATTATACTTACCACTCAGGAGTCCCACGTCAGCGCCGGTGTCAGCACTGTCAAAAATGACTGTAAAAATGCAGCCGTGGCCATTTTCCCGTTGTTTTGCGCATGCTCAGTACAGGGGAAATGGTCGCCACGCCCATTTTCTTGGTGACCTGTGCATGCACTATAGACTCTGGACACACTCTAGTGCCCAAAGTCTTATCAGTGTGGCACTGCGCTCAATGGACTCGATTCAATTAAATGCAAAGTGAATGGCACTGGGAATGAGCTCCCGGCGCTATTCAATTCAGCGTGCTGTTAGGTCGGGGAATGGCCATTCTCGCACCTTAAACAGGGTGTTTAGGTACGAGAACAGGCATTCTCCAACCAAAATTCCTGGCGCGATGCTGTTTTCCCGGTGCTAAGGGCAGAAAACAGCATCGCGTCTGGACTTTTGTCGGATTTCTGCTCGCATCCCAGGAGGGATGTGAGAAGAGATCCTTAGTCGGGCTTAGCAGCGCGATGAATTGAATAGCTCCAGGAGCTGATTCACCGCGCTATTCACGTCGCGTTTAATAGAATTGAGCCCAATGTGTATATATAATGTATATATATATAAATTGAGAGTGGTGTTTGGAGGGAAGGACAGAGAGTGGCGGATTTCCAACAGTGGCCGCTTAGTTTTAAGTTAGGCGCCAGCAATACCTTCCATGGAACTAAACACACCCACAGCACAGGTCACACCCCTATGTAAACCACACCTACACCACATTGGTCGTGACCCCACATAACCAGTGATACTGCTATGGCACTTGTCACACCCCCAACAGCGGCACACAATAGGCCCCTCATGAATTTCAGCTCCAGGCCCATGTGGACGTTAATCTGGCACTGTGTGTTGTTACTGTGGGAACATCGCATAGCATGCAATGAGAGACACGGATGTGTTGGTATGAGAGGCATGGCGTGAAATGTGAGACATGGATGTGAGAATATCAAGTAGCGTGAAATGAGAGGCATAGATGTGTTGGTACTGTGGGAACATCTCATAGCGTGCTTTGAGAGGCACAGATGTGTTGGTACTGTGTGAACAGAGCATAGCGTGAAATGAGAGGCATAGATGTGTTGGTACTGTGGGAACATCTCGTAGCGTGCATTGAGAGGCATAGATGTGTTGGTACTGTGAGAACAGAGCATAGCATGCAATGAGAGGCATAGATGTATTGGTACTGTGGGAACAGAGTATAGCATGAAATGAAAGGCATAGATGTGTTGGACTGTGGGAACAGAGCATAGCAGGTAATGAGAGGCATACATGTGTTGGACTGTGGGAACAGAGCATAGCAGGTAATGAGAGGCATAGATGTGTTGGTACTGTGGGAACAGAGCATAGCAGGTAATGAGAGGCATAGATGTATTGGTACTGTGGGAACAGAGCATAGTATGAAATGAGAGGCATAGATGTGTTGGCACTGTGGGAACAGAGCATAGCGTGAAATGAGAGGCATAGATGTGTTGGCACTGTGGGAACAGAGCATAGCAGGTAATGAGAGGCATATTGGTACTGTGGGAACAGAGCATAGCAGGTAATGAGAGGCATAGATGTGTTGGCACTGTGGGAGCTGGGATTTGCAATGAGATGCATGGAGTAGACGCAATAACCCTGGAGCTCAAAACTAGTCAGGGAATATAGAGTACACTCTTGCACATAGATCATAAATGCAAACAGATGAAATTGGCAAAACCAAATACACTGGTGGAGAGTCTAGGGGTAAGTTTACTAAGATTCGTATTGGTCCGAGATTGCAATCTCAGGTGAAAATATTGTTTTTTACCAACACGGGTATTTACTATTGTTAAAATCGGGTGTTTTCATTTAGGTGGGTGAAATCAGCCATGTTAATCCCGCAAATTCGGCCTTTTTTATCACTAGAAATGAATACACCATCGACTCAATTCGGAAGAACTTTTCATTCACTTCAGCATAACACGGGAATTTACCATTATTTGTTTTTTTCTATTCAACCGTTTTTGCAGGCAAATGGGGGAGTTAGGGCTAGGCAAACAGGGGAGGGCTAGGCTGCGGGAGATGAGGGTTAAGGTTAGACTGCAAAGGGGAGGGTTAGGATTAGGCTGCGGGGAGAGGAGGGTTAGGGTTAGGCTGTGGAACAGGTGTGCTACGGTAAGGGTTATAACATTTTCAAAATTCTGTCGAGACTCTGTCGGGATGCCGCAGCTGATATTCTGACCGTCGGTATCAAGACCGCCGGGATCCTGGTTGGGGGATAGCCTGATGGAATAAGGAAGATCGTTGCAATGGTGGGGGGCAGCGCAAGACAAATTTTAGATTCTGAAGTGAGATGTGGTAACCAGAGGGGAGGTAATACGGCAGTCATTGGCTGACCAGATAGGGTGGGAGGGAGTGTGCAAGGAGATGAGGTAGGGAACAGTGGAGTTGGAAAGGGCCTTGTAAGTGATGGTTAGGAGTATGAAAAGGATTCTGTAGGAGAAGGGGAGCCAGTGAAGGGCTTTGCAGAGAGGGGAGGCAGATGTGGAGTAGCGGGAGAGGAAGATAAGTCTAGCTGCAGTGTTCAGTGCATATTGGAGATGAACAAGATGGGAGCAGGGGAGTGTAGTGAGAAGAAAGTTGCAGTTGTCAATATGAGAGATGGTCAGTGAGTGGACAATGTTTTTGGTGGCATCCGTACCACGCACACACATGTGATACCCTGACCACTAGGATTGACTTATGTAGTAAAGTGTGGATATCTTACTAAATACAGTTCCTGGTTCGTCTGTTAGTCTTCCAGATTATTCAATAGAAATATCAACAATAAATTGAATTTATTAACACATAACCATTTCACAAAAGAGCAAATTCGCACATAACAATTTCACAAAAGAGCAAATGGTGCAAGACAAAGTTGAAACAACAATTCACATTACAACAATGTATACACGCATAAGACTACAGGAAAGACACTCGGATCCCTGGGTAATTTTATTTAACAGGAACATTTGCAACCTAGTGAACATTTAGTCCCTGAATGTCTGGCCAGAACCCCTTGCGTAGGTGCACTTTTCAATAATCAAGGCCTTAAGACTATGTTGCTAGGATATCTGAAGTTATCTGTGAATGCTACACTGCTACCGATAGTAATACTGTCGCTGGCCCTTGAATGCTGCAAGCCCGGGCTTGGAATCTCTTTAAGATAGCCTGTAGCTGTCCCTGAAGAAGGCTGCTTTTGCCTAAAATGAGTATATTCCGGTGGTTCTATTCACGGGTGTTAGCAGAGAAAGTTTAACCCTGTATAATACAACATAAGTTAAGTTTAGTCTGGATAACACAACACAGGGCCTGATTCAGACCCGCTCGCAAGCGCTATGCGCTCGCGAGCGGGTCGATGTTTGGCCACTGCGCATGCGCATGCCGGAGCAGGCTCCGACATGCGCATGCATGAGACCCGTCTAACGACGGGCTCTCTGTCCCTCCGGGTCTCGCACCAAAAGGGAGCGGCTGTCGGTGTTGATCGACAGCTCGCCCCATTTTGGAGGCCCCCAGGGGGGGTGGCTGGCCAAACAGAGGCATTCCCAACGGAATGCCTGCCGTTTGGGGGCGGCCCCACTGACATCACGAATGATGTCAGAGGTGAGCTTCCAGCTCTGTTAAGAGCCAGAAGCTCACTGGGGCTTGTGGGAACGAGAACCTACCAGTGGGCTCGGGGAGCCATGATCATGAAACCGATAAGTCTCCCCGAGTCCACTGGAGGCTATTTGTTATATGCTAAGTATACACTTGTTATATGCTAAGTATACACTTTTTGTGCTACATGGCTTTATGTTTTTCATGTCATCCGAGCACTCATGGAATACTATCAGTGATGTGTGCATCCTCCAAACCTTTTCTATATATATATATATATATATATATATATATATATATATATATATATATATATATATATTGTGACACAGTTAGGTTAGGGGGTCCCTCTCCTGGGTAGAGGACTCCTTCCTTACACACACACACACAGCAGCAGGGAAGCAGCACACCAGTCTGGATGCAAGTACAAGCTGGTCGGCGCCAGTCTTTATTGTACAATGTCAGAAATAACAAAAAGAAAACATAAACGTAAATCCTAGCCCTGTCGGGGCACTAACTTCACAGGTAGTTCCCTCACTACCAGAACCTGGCAGGGCCTAATGCCCTCGCCAGCAACAAAGGCACAGCACAGTACTCACAGATAGGTTTTCCAAGTGTCTCTGAGCAAACTCCCTGTCTGCTCTCCCAGGTGAGACAATCAGCCCTCAACACACTAGGCTTATATTGGCCACTCTCAGGTGGGAACCCAATCAAGCCTGTTACCAGGCTAAGAGAACCAAAACCTGGAATGGCCGTGGGTGGAGCCCTCCCTCTCCTCTCACCCACAACCCCCAGGTCCCAAACCAGCTTTTAAAAAAAAAGCGAAACTCAAGCCTGTTATACTGCAGACTTTCTCCTGGGAGTTTAAAACACAAAAGACAGGAATCTGGGACAAATGTACCTGCCACAGACCACTTTACCAGTGATCCTATCACAATATGTATGTACTGGTAGATTGGTGGCACTCACGGATGTTATAAGAATGGATCACAGAGGCCTTCAATAAGAATTCAACATTTCGATTTGTACACCCTTCGTCAGGATTCAATAAACAAATATACAATCTTACCTTATATAACCGACATAAAGACCCTGTGAATCTTCAAAGCTGGCATGTAGGGTAAATACATACTGACGTCATCAACAGCGCCACAAGCGACGGAAGTCACGACAGATACACGGCATCCAGTATTCAATAATTGTGTATACCATCACCATAGTAACAAACAGCAATGAAGCTGTAGATACAAGCTTACATATTTAGCAATTAATCAATACAGAGTACAAAAAATGGATCACAACAGAATCAATGTTATACATGCAGAACAGGAGAAATTTCACAGAAAGCAAGTTAATGAAAAACAAAATATGTAAGCTTGTATCTACAGCTTCACTGCGGTCTGTTACTATGGTGATGGTATACACAATTATTGAATACTGGATGCCAGGTGTCTGTCGTGACTTCCGTACACTGGTACCACATGATCATAACGAGGGATATGAAATAGCCCTGTTTCTTTAATGACTCCATAAAATAAGCTAACTCATTATTTTTTAATGTAGTTATAAATTCATGTATTTTATTATGTATCCCTGAATTATGTACAGGTAAGATTGTTACTGGTGTTGTACATTTATAGATTGGTTGAAATCTGGATCTTTATATATATATATATATATATATATATATATATTTATTTATTTTTTAATAACATTTTAAAGTATTTTTATACAGTTTTATGTGAATTTTTAACATTAATGGTTTTATTATTGATTTGTACTGTAGTCCCCTTCCCCCTCCTTTTTTATCTGTTTTTATCCTAGTCTGAACGATTTAGCGTTGTGTTGGGTCCCCTAGACTCCTGAAAGTACTGTACTCGGGCAAGTGCAATCAATACAATAAGAATCCTCTTATTAATTGTTTATATAGGAGGTTGAGCTCGAACAAAATGGCGTCTGGAGCTACTATAAGGACTCCAAGAAAATGGAGTCGATTACACGTGGACTAGCAGGCAGTCCTATGCTAAAGTAGGGGATCCCTTAGTTGGAGTTGTCTTGATCACCTCCGGCAGCAGCCAGGAACCGGAAGTGATGTACACTTCCGGGAAAGGTTGTGGATACTATATAATTTTTTTTTTTGGAGAGGGACACCTGAGCGGGCGCACACTTCCGGTTTCGGGTGCCCGCACACCGGAAGTGATGTTTTTTGCCGTTTTTAGTGCCAAAAACTGCCAAATCTTGGATGACATACTGGTATAAAAAGCCCCCTGTAAATTTATCCTGTAAGACCCCTGAGGAAACCTTGTTAAAGACGAAATGCATTGGGAAAGCTACAACAAATCTACAAACCATCCAGACCTACCCTAAAGGAACTTATATGGACTTTTATTAGATGCACCTGGAGGTACTACTACTGGAACTGACCACTGCGACCTATAAGATAAGCTACGTTCTCATGTTTGTTTTTGTGTGTGACATGTATATTTGTGTATATTAAAAACCATATACGTATAAAACATACCACACTATGGAAGTGAATCTTTCTGCTCCAAAAAGGTTGTAGCTATCTGGTCAGCTATTCCCTGGGTGAAATTTGGCTGAAGGTTAAGACTGCTGTGGAAACCGGTCGTGTATGATCTGAGGATTGGTTCCTTATATGCTTAATATACAAGCATATTCATGGTACGCGCATATGAATATATTTGTATCCAATTTAAGTTAACACTAACAACTACACTATCAGGCGCTTGTCCTTGTCCCCCTTTTTCTTCCTAGATTACCCGATCTACCAGACGGTATTTTCAAGGGCTAAAGCAGCCACCTGATTTATATCTATAAAAGGAACATAGTGAGAGTAACCATTAAAAGAAGATAAAGATTTTCTTACTAGTACCAACCACCATTTGGACTGAACTAATCGGAGGAGCAGCGCCATAGATCTACTTTCTTTTTTATTATATATATATATATTAGGGGTGAGCGGGTTCGGATTTCTGAAATCCGAACCCCCCCGAGCCCCCCCGATCCGAGTCCGATCCGAGTCAGGCTCGACTTTTCCCGCCTGACTCGGATCTGACATCGAGGCAAAACGTCATCATCCCGCCTTCCGAGTCTCGCGGGTTTTGGATCCTATATAAGGTACCCGCGTCGGCGCCATTTTCTCACTCGGCTGTGGACAGTGAAGAGGGAGGGTGGGAGTTAGTGCTGTGTAGTGTAGTGTAGTGTAGTGCTGCTGTTGTCCACTACTTCAAAGTCCATAGGGGCTGGCTGTGTTGTGCTGTGCTGCTGTTGTTAATAGGGGCTGTGTCCACTACTTCAAAGTCCATAGGGGCTGGCTGGACTGTGTTGTGCAGTCAGTTCCAAAGTCCTGTGCAGTGTCCCAGTCCTAAAGGGGTGCTGTAGTGTTGTCCAGGGGGTGCTCTGTCCATCAGGGGTGCTCCCCCCAAGTGCTAAAAAAATAATATATTTTCTGTGTTTGTGAATTGTGTGCGCAGTAGCCGCACGTGCATCAACAAAGTAGTGCCAAGCGTGCGCCTGTGTCATAAGTAAAGGGCCGGCTGGCTTGACCGTTAAGGGTGCTGTAACCCCCGAAAGTACACTCCAGTCCAAACCAAAAAAAAAATTATTTTCTGTGTTTGTGAATTGTGTGCGCAGTAGCCGCACGTGCATCAACAAAGTAGTGCCAAGCGTGCGCCTGTGTCATAAGTAAAGGGCCGGCTGGCTTGACCGTTAAGGGTGCTGTAACCCCCGAAAGTACACTCCAGTCCAAACCTAAAAAAAAATTATTTTCTGTGTTTGTGAATTGTGTGCGCAGTAGCCGCACGTGCATCAACAAAGTAGTGCCAAGCGTGCGCCTGTGTCATAAGTAAAGGGCCGGCTGGCTTGACCGTTAAAGGGTGCTGTAACCCCCGAAAGTACACTCCAGTCCAAACCAAAAAAAAAATTATTTTCTGTGTTTGTGAATTGTGTGCGCAGTAGCCGCACGTGCATCAACAAAGTAGTGCCAAGAGTGCGCCTGTGTCATAAGTAAAGGGCCGGCTGGCTTGACCGTTAAAGGGTGCTGTAACCCACAAAGTACACTCAAGTCCGAACCAAAAAAAAATTTATTTTCTGTGTTTAGCCGCACGTATATATCAAATCGATATAACATAAATGGAGGACCAAACTTTCTCCGATAAAAATAAAATAGAGAAAGATCAAGAACCACTTCCTCCTAGTGCTGAAGCTGCTGCCACTAGTCATGACATAGACGATAACATGCCATCAACGTCGTCTGCCAAGGCCGATGCCCAATGTCATAGTAGAGGGCACATACAATCCCAAATGGCAAAGTTCAGGAAAATGACCTTGAAAAAGACATTTAAATCAGCTGAAGAGAAACGTAAACTTGCCAATATGCCATTTACGACACGGAGTGGCAAGGAACGGCTAAGGTCGATCCCTAGTATGTTCATGACTAGTGGTTCAGCTTCACATGACGATGGAAGCACTCCTCCCACTAAAAAAATCAAAAGAGTTAAGCTGGCAAAAGCACAGCGAAGAACTGTGCTTTCTAAGAAGATATCACAAATCCCCAAAGAGAGTCCAAGTGTGGTGGTGGTTGCGATGCCTGACCTTCCCAGCACTGGACGGGAAGAGGTGGCTCTTTCCACCATTTGCACGCCCCCTGCAAGTGCTGAAAGGAGCACCCACAGTCCACTTGCTGATATGCAAATTGAAGATGTCACTGTTGAAGTACAACAGGATGAGGATACTGGTGTAGCTGGCGCTGAGGAGGAAGTTGGCGAGGAGGATTCTGATGGTGATGTGGTTTGTTTAAATCAGGCTCCGGGGGAGACAGTTGTTGTCCGTGGGATGAAAAAGCCCATCACGGTCATGCCTGGGCAGAAGACCAAACATTCCACCTCTTTGGTCTGGCAATATTTCTATCCAAATCCGGACAACAACTGTCTTGCCATATGTACCATATGTAAAGGTGAAATAAGTAGGGGTAGGGACGTCAACCACCTAGGAACATCCTCCCTTATACGGCACCTGCAGCGCGTTCATAAAAAGTTACTGTCAAGTTCAGAAACTTTGGCTCAGACCGTAAGCAGTCCAGGGACACCTAAATCCCGTTGTCCTGTTGTATCCAAGCGCCTGCAAACCACACCGTCAACTCCCTCCTCGTCAATTTCCTCCTTAGTCAGGATCGGAAGTAGTCCTGCAGGCCATATCACTGGCATGACTGACTCTCCTATCCGGGATTCCTCCGGAGGATCCTGCATTGCTACGCCTACTGCTGCCGCTGCTGCTGTTGCTGCTGCTGCTGGGAGTCGTTCATCATCCCAGAGAGGAAGTAGGAACACCACTACTTTTACTAAACAATTGACCCTCCAACAGTCCTTAGCGAGGAGGATGAAGTACGACAGCAGTCATCCTGAAGCAAAACGTATAACTGAGGCCTTGACTGCTATGTTGGTGTTAGACGTGCGTCCGGTATCCGCCATTAGTGCAGTGGGATTTAGACAATTGATGGAGGTAGTGTGTCCCCGGTTCCAAATCCCGTCTAGATTCCACTTCACTAGGCAGGCGATACCGAGACTGTACAGAAACGTCAGAAAAAGTGTCCTCAGTGTCCTGAAAAATGCCGTTGTACACAATGTCCACTTAACCACGGACATGTGGACAAGTGGAACAGGGCAGACTAAGGACTATATGACTGTGACAGCCCACTGGGTAGATGTATCACCTTACGCAGCAACAGCAGCAGCGTCACCAGTAGCAGCATCTCAGAAACGCCAGCTCGTTACAAGGCAGGCTACGCTGTGTATCACCGGTTTCAGTAAGAGGCACACCGCCGACAACCTCTTAGAGAAACTGAGGGAAATCATCGCCCAGTGGCTTACCCCACTTAGACTCTCCTGGGGATTTGTGATATCTGACAACGCCACCAATATTGTGCGGGCATTACATCTGGGCAAATTCCAGCACGTCCCATGTTTTGCTCACACAATAAACTTGGTGGTGCAGAATTTTCTGAAAAGCGACAGGGGCGTGCAGGAGACGCTTTGGGTGGCCCGAAAAATTTCTGGCCACTTTCGCCATTCAGCGACTGCGTGCCGAAGACTGGAGCGCCAGCAAACACTCTTGAACCTGCCCCGCCATCACCTGAAGCAAGAGGTTGTGACGCGGTGGAACTCAACCCTCTATATGCTTCAGAGGATGGAGGAGCAGCAAAAGGCCATACAAGCCTATACATCCACCTATGACATAGGCAAAGGAGGGGGTATGCACCTGACTCAAGCGCAGTGGAGAATGATTTCCGTGTTGTGCAAGGTTCTCCAGCCCTTCGAACTTGCCACACGTGAAGTCAGTTCAGACACTGCCAGCTTGAGTCAGGTCATTCCCCTCATCAGGCTTTTGCAGAAGCAGCTGGAGAAAGTGAAGGAGGAGCTAAGACGGAGCGATTCCGCTCGGCATGTGGGACTTGTGGATGAAGCCCTTCATTCGCTTTGCCAGGATTCCAGGGTGGTCAATCTGTTGAAATCAGACCACTACGTTTTGGCCACCGTGCTCGATCCTAGGTTTAAAGCCTATTTGGTGTCTCTCTTTCCGGCCGACACAAGCCTGCAGAGGTGCAAAGACCTGCTGGTGAACACACTGTCAGCTAAAGCGGAACGTGACACGTCAACGGCTCCTTCTTCATTTTCTCCCGCAACTGGGGCTGCCAGGAAAAAACTTAGGTATCCTAAGCAACCCACTGGCGGTGATGCAGGGCAGGCAGGACCAAGTTTGGACATCTGGTCTGGACTGAAGGACCTGGCAACAATTTCTGACATGTCTACTGTCACTGCATATGATACTGTCACCATTGACAGAATGGTGGAGGATTACATCGGTGACAGCATCCAAGTAGGCATGTCAGACAGTCCATACCTGTACTGGCAGGAAAAAGAGGCAATTTGGAGGCCCCTGTACAAACTGGCTCTATTTTACCTGAGTTGCCCCCCCTCCAGTGTGTACTCCGAAAGAGTGTTTAGTGCAGCCGGGAACCTTGTCAGCGAAAGGCGTAGGAGGTTGGTTCCACAGAATGTGGAGAAGATGATGTTCATCAAAATGAATTATCAGCTCTTCCAGGGAGACCAGCCTCCAGAAGGTACAGAGGGACCTGTGGTGGTGGATTCAAGTGGGGACGAGTTAATACTTTGTGAGGATGAGGATGTACACACTGAAGAGGGTGAGGAATCGGTGGATGAGGAGGATGAGGATGACATCTTGCCTCCGTAGAGCCAGTTTGTGCAGGGACACATTAATTGCCAGCTTGTTTTGTGGGGGCCCAAACGAACCAATCATTTCAGCCACAGTTGTGTGGCAAACCCTGGCGCTGAAATGATTGGTTTGTTAAAGTGTGCATGTCCTGTTTATACAACATAAGGGTGGGTGGGAGGGCCCAAGGACAATTCCATCTTGCACTTCTTTTTTTTCTTTGCATTATGTACAGTTTGGGGCCTAGTTTTTCAAACTGCCATCCTGTCTGCCACTGCAGTTTCACGCCTAGATGGGTCACGTGTTTGTGCCGCCCACTCGTGTCGCTTAGCATAGTCATCCAGCTACCTCGGTGCAACCTTTTGGACATAAAAACACTATTGTGAGGTGTGAGGTGTTCAGAATAGACTGGAAATGAGTGGAAATTAAGGTTATTGAGGTTAATAATAGCATAGGAGCAGAAAAACCCACAAAATCTGTGATTTTAGCTGTTTTTATGCTTTTTTTAAAAAAAATACAGATCCAAAACACAAAACCCAGAACCCAAAACACGGAAGGGTGGTTTTGGCAAAACCAATCCAGATCCAAAACACGAAGAAAGATCCAGATCCAAAACCAAAACACAAAACACGAAAAGTGGCCGGTGCACACCCCTAATATATATATATATATATATATATATATATTGTGATAGGATCACTGGTAAAGTGGTCTGTGGCAGGTACTTTTGTCCCAGATTCCTGTCTTATGTGTTTTAAACCCCCAGGAGAAAGTCTGCAGTGTAGCAGGCTTGAGTCTCGGCTTTTTGAAAAGCCGGTTTGGGACCTGGGGGTTGTGGGTGAGAGGAGAGGGAGGGCTCCACCCACGGCCACTCCAGGTTTTGGTTCTCGCAGCCTGGTAACAGGCTTGTTAGGGTTCCCACCTGAGAGTGGCCAATATAAGCCTAGTGTGTTGAGGGCTGAGTGTCTCATCTGGGAGAGCAGGCAGGGAGTTTGCTCAGAGACACATGAAAACCTATTTGTAAGTGCTGTGCTGTGCCTTTGTTGCTGGCGAGGGCATTAGGCCCTGCCAGGTTCTTGTAGTGAGGGAAGTCACTCGTGAAGTTAGTGCCCCGACAGGGCAAGGATTTATGTTTGTTTTCTTTATGTTATTTATTACATTGTACAATAAAGACTGGCGCCGACCAGCTTGTACTCGAATCCAGTCTGGCGTACTGTTTCCCAGCTGCTGTGTGTGAAAGGAAGGAGTCCTCTACCCAGGAGAGGGACCCCCTAACCTGACTGTGTCACAATATGGTGGAGAATGCAGGCACCCACACACACTGAAGTTGCAGCAAGAGGAAAACTTTCCGTTTAAAAATTAAAGGGACAGACACCCAATTTGTGAGTGTGGAAATAACGCTGTGTCCTTGGAGTCCCATAGAGGAGGCGTCAGCCCATGCTCAGAGAGGCAAGGTTCAGCTTCCAACCTACACCCCAGGACAAAATGGAGGACATTATTAAAGCCTTGCTCCAAGCTACAGCAGCTCAGCAGGAATCTACCAGGGCTCTGCAGGAATCCACCAGGGTGCAACTGTCGGCCTTGGAGACAGCCCAGGGGCAACAACAGGTTGCCATCGAGGAAACCCACCGGGCCTTAGCAGAAAACAGCCAGGCCATAAAAGAGGTGGTACAGCACCTGATCGCCCGGCCCAGAGATGTTAATACGGGTCCTCCCACCACCACTCACTCCGTACGAGCCAGTCACTTCCTCCAAAAGATGACTTCGGGCGATGATGTGGAGGCCTATCTCACCGCATTTGAAAGAACGGCCGAAAGGGAGAGTTGGCCCAAGGAGCAGTGGGCAAGTCTGGTGGCACCTTTTTTGTCTGGGGAGCCACAAAAGGCCTATTTCGACTTATGCCTGGGTGATGCCAAGGACTATAAAAAACTAAAACAGGAGATCCTAACTCGCTTGGGAGTCACCACCTTTGTTCGTGCCCAACGGGTCCACCGCTGGGAGTTCCATATGGACAAGCCTCCACGTTCACAGATGCATGACCTCGTCCATCTGTCCTCAAAATGGCTACAGCCCAAGACGCAGACGGGACCACAGATCGTGGAAAGGGTCGTGATGGACCGGTACCTGCGATCATTACCTGCGACTCTGTGCAAGTGGGTGAGCCATGCAGACCCTAAGTCCACGGACCACTTGGTCGAGCTGGTGGAGAGGTACGTGGCGGCTGAGGAGCTGATGAGTATGCCCCACCGAGCCCCGATGGCGCACCGGTGAACTCCCACAGACACTGGTAAGACTGTTCCAGGGGAGAAGGGTGCTGGGCGGTGGAATGTAAATAAGACTGAGGGTGTAGAACCTGGAGACAGGCCTGCAAGGCCAGGAAGGTTCTTGCCCCGTAAACGACTAGACATTAATATGACTCAGTGTTTCCGATGTGGTGGCTTCGGCCATATTGCCGCTAATTGTTCACTTACAACTGAACCTATGCAATGTGATACTGCTCATGTCTACCGCAGGGGGTCTTTCTTTGCACAGACAGCCTGTATGGCTGACCGGCAGGCTGAGACTGATAAGCATATGTGTGTACTCACTGTAGATGGCAACCGAGTAGAGGCACTGTTAGACTCTGGTAGCTTGGTGACACTGATGAAAGCTGAGCTGGTGAACCCCTTGAGGCGTAAGGGGAAAACTGTTGGTGTGACCTGCATACATGGGGATACTCAATATTATGTTACTGCCGAGGTGAACATCGAGACACCATGTGGTTCTGCTATAGTTTCTGTGGGTTTGGTGCATGGTCTGATGTACGATGCAATATTGGGGAGAGACTTTGCTCACTTCTGGAAGTTGTGGGAAAGCCGTTTTGTTCCAGAGGTGAACAACCCTGACCCATTTGAGAAGGTTGTCGATGTAGTGGAGGAGGGAGTTTCTTCTGAGTCAGAGTTATTCCCTTTTTCTACTATGATTGGCGAACTAGAGAATGCGGAGCATGACGGTGGCCCACCAACTGATGTGCCTCCCATTGAGGTGGGAAGTGTTGTTGGGCCAGGTGATCATCTGCCTGATTTAGAGGTCAGAAGAGAGGTCTTTGCCGTGGAGCAGTTGAATGACCCTACTTTGGTAAAAACCAGGGAGAATGTAAAAGTAGTTGATGGTAAGCCCGTAGACCCTGATAGTCCTTTGTCCTATCCCCACATGGCAATGTGACAGGATTTGTTATATCAGGTGACTAAGAAGGGGGAAGATGTTGTGGAACAACTAATAGTTCCCAAAGCCTACAGAAGAACAGTGTTGGATCTGGCCCATGGTCATATAACGGCAGGCCATCTAGGGGTAGAGAAAACCACTGAGCGAATAATGCAGAGGTTTTTCTGGCCCGGGCTTCATAAAGAGGTATCTGACTTTTGCGCATCCTGCCCTGAATGTCAGTATCATGCTCCCAGGCCACATTTTAAGGGTCCACTAGTTCCATTGCCCATTATAGAGGTGCCGTTTGAAAGAATAGCGATGGATTTGGTTAGACCCTTAATGAAGTCTGCCAGGGGACACCAGTATATTCTGGTCATAATGGATTACGCTACCAGGTACCCGGAAGCGATCCCGTTGCGCAATTCGTCAACCAAGACCATTGCCAGAGAGCTAGTTCATGTCTTTAGCAGGCTGGGTATACCTAAG
This sequence comes from Taudactylus pleione, assembly GCA_031769625.1. Classification (NCBI taxonomy): domain Eukaryota; kingdom Metazoa; phylum Chordata; class Amphibia; order Anura; family Myobatrachidae; genus Taudactylus; species Taudactylus pleione. Next base: position 892,269 of record JAUIMM010000650.1, on the reverse strand, counting down.
GAGATACTAACTGACCAGGGTACACCATTTATGTCAAAAGTCATGAAAGAGTTATGCCGCATGTTTAAAATCGAACAGTTAAGAACTTCGGTTTATCACCCCCAAACCGATGGGCTGGTCGAGAGGTTTAACAAGACGTTAAAACACATGCTTAGGAAAGTGGTTGACAAGGATGGTAGGGATTGGGATTACTTATTGCCGTATTTATTGTTGGCCATATGAGAAGTTCCCCAGTCCTCCACCGGGTTTTCACCCTTCGACTTGTTGTATGGGAGACACCCAAGGGGGTTACTAGACATTGCCAAAGAGACATGGGAGGGGCAGTCTAGTCCTTACAAAACGGTGATTGAGTATGTTTCTCAAATGCAGGAGAGAATTGCTGCGGTAGTGCCGATAGTGAGAGAGCACCTGGAACAGGCTCAACAGGCACAGCAGAGGGTATACAACCGCAATGCTCGGTTACGCAGCTTTGCTCCTGGGGACAGAGTGTTAGTATTGGTTCCCACTGTGGAAAATAAACTTTTGGCTAAATGGCAAGGGCCCTTTGAAATCTTAGAAAGAGTGGGGCAGGTCAATTACAAAGGTTACCAGCTGGGGAAAAGAAAGCCGGAACAGATATACCATATAAATCTGTTAAAGCCCTGGAAAGATAGAACGGTACTGTCGGCCGTCCGAGCCCCTCCAGTAAATCCAGGGCCCTTAGTTCCCGAAGTGACAGTGGCAAAATCCCTGTCGGCAATTCAACAACAAGAGGTCAAGGACTTTCTGATCAGAAATAGGGTACTGTTCTCTGACGTACCTGGGAAAACCTCGGTCATTAAACATGACATCATCACTGACCCAGGGGTTAAAGTTAATCTAAAGCCCTTTAGGTTACCAGAAGCACAAAGAGTCGGTGTCAAAAGAAATTAAAAATATGCTAGAGTTAGGGGTTATTGAAGAATCACATAGTGAATGGTCAAGTCCCATTGTGTTGATTCCAAAGCCCGATGGGAGTGTGCGTTTCTGCAATGACTTCCGAAAGTTGAACAGTGTTTCAAAATTCGATGCCTACCCGATGCCAAGAGTGGATGAACTGATTGAGAGACTAGGGACGGCAAGGTATTTAACCACTCTTGACCTAACCAAAGGGTATTGGCAAGTACCGTTAACCGAGAGCGCCAAACAAAAGACAGCTTTTTCAGCGCCAGAGGGCTTGTTTCAGTACAAGATGTTGCCCTTCGGGCTACATGGGGCCCCTGCTACCTTCCAAAGAATGATGGACAGGATTCTAAGGCCCCATAGATGGTATGCAGCTGCTTATCTGGATGACGTGGTCATTCATAGTCCTGATTGGCAGTCTCACTTACCCAGGGTACAAGCAGTGTTGGACTCCATCTATAAGGCAGGTTTGACAGCCAACCCAAAAAAGTGTTGTCTGGGCATGGAGGAAGTAAAATATCTGGGATACACCATTGGCAGAGGCCTGATAAAGCCTCAGCTCAATAAAGTTGATGCCATATAAAACTGGCCACGGCCTCTGAATAAGAAGCAGGTGAGAGCCTTCGTGGGAATTACGGGGTACTACAGGAGGTTTATACCCAACTTTGCCACCATGGCAGTCCCACTGACTGACCTGACCAAAGGCAAACAAAAAGTCATGGTAGAATGGAGTCCTGAGGCAGAGAAAGCTTTTCAGGAGTTGAAAGTAGCGTTGTGTTCCCAACCAGTCCTGATGACTCCTAATTTTGAAAGGGAATTCATAGTACAAACCGATGCATCAGAAGTAGGTATAGGAGCGGTCCTGTCCCAGAACAAGGAGGGTGAGGAACACCCTATTTTCTATCTAAGCAGAAAATTGAATGTACATGAGAGAAACTATGCCACAGTGGAGAAGGAGGCGTTGGTCATAAAGTGGGCGTTAGAGGCTCTCAGGTACTACTTGGTTGGAAGAAAGTTCAAATTGATCACTGACCATGCCCCTTTGAAGTGGATGTCCGAAAATAAGGACAGTAATTAGGGGTGAGCGGGTTCGGATTTCTGAAATCCGAACCCCCCCGAGCCCCCCCGATCCGAGTATGATCCGAGTATGATCCGAGTCAGGCTCGACTTTTCCCGCCTGACTCGGATCTGAAATCGAGGCAAAACGTCATCATCCCGCCTTCCGAGTCTCGCGGGTTTTGGATCCTATATAAGGTACCCGCGTCGGCGCCATTTTCTCACTCGGCTGTGGACAGTGAAGAGGGAGGGTGGGAGTTAGGGCTGTGTAGTGTAGTGTAGTGCTGCTGTTGTCCACTACTTCAAAGTCCATAGGGGCTGGCTGTGTTGTGCTGTGCTGCTGTTGTTAATAGGGGCTGTGTCCACTACTTCAAAGTCCATAGGGGCTGGCTGGACTGTGTTGTGCAGTCAGTTCTCCATAGGGGCTGTGTCCACTCCAAAGTCCTGTGCAGTGTCCCAGTCCTAAAGGAGTGCTGTAGTGTTGTCCAGGGGGTGCTCTGTCCATCAGGGTGCTCCCCCCAAGTGCTAAAAAAATAATATATTTTCTGTGTTTGTGAATTGTGTGCGCAGTAGCCGCACGTGCATCAACAAAGTAGTGCCAAGCGTGCGCCTGTGTCATAAGTAAAGGGCCGGCTGGCTTGACCGTTAAAGGGTGCTGTAACCCCCAAAGTACACTCCAGTCCAAACCAAAAAAAAAATTATTTTCTGTGTTTGTGAATTGTGTGCGCAGTAGCCGCACGTGCATCAACAAAGTAGTGCCAAGCGTGCGCCTGTGTCATAAGTAAAGGGCCGGCTGGCTTGACCGTTAAGGGTGCTGTAACCCCCGAAAGTACACTCCAGTCCAAACCAAAAAAAAAATTATTTTCTGTGTTTGTGAATTGTGTGCGCAGTAGCCGCACGTGCATCAACAAAGTAGTGCCAAGCGTGCGCCTGTGTCATAAGTAAAGGGCCGGCTGGCTTGACCGTTAAAGGGTGCTGTAACCCCCGAAAGTACACTCCAGTCCAAACAAAAAAAAAATTATTTTCTGTGTTTGTGAATTGTGTGCGCAGTAGCCGCACGTGCATCAACAAAGTAGTGCCAAGCGTGCGCCTGTGTCATAAGTAAAGGGCCGGCTGGCTTGACCGTTAAGGGTGCTGTAACCCCCGAAAGTACACTCCAGTCCAAACCAAAAAAAAATTTATTTTCTGTTTGTGAATTGTGTGCGCAGTAGCCGCACGTGCATCAACAAAGTAGTGCCAAGCGTGCGCCTGTGTCATAAGTAAAGGGCCGGCTGGCTTGACCGTTAAGGGTGCTGTAACCCCCGAAAGTACACTCCAGTCCAAACCAAAAAAAAAATTATTTTCTGTGTTTGTGAATTGTGTGCGCAGTAGCCGCACGTGCATCAACAAAGTAGTGCCAAGCGTGCGCCTGTGTCATAAGTAAAGGGCCGGCTGGCTTGACCGTTAAAGGGTGCTGTAACCCCCAAAGTACACTCCAGTCCAAACCAAAAAAAAAATTATTTTCTGTGTTTGTGAATTGTGTGCGCAGTAGCCGCACGTGCATCAACAAAGTAGTGCCAAGCGTGCGCCTGTGTCATAAGTAAAGGGCCGGCTGGCTTGACCGTTAAAGGGTGCTGTAACCCCCGAAAGTACACTCCAGTCCAAACCAAAAAAAAATTATTTTCTGTGTTTGTGAATTGTGTGCGCAGTAGCCGCACGTGCATCAACAAAGTAGTGCCAAGCGTGCGCCTGTGTCATAAGTAAAGGGCCGGCTGGCTTGACCGTTAAGGGTGCTGTAACCCCCGAGAGTACACTCCAGTCCAAAATAAAAAAAAAAATATTTTCTGTGTTTGTGAATTGTGTGCGCAGTAGCCGCACGTGCATCAACAAAGTAGTGCCAAGCGTGCGCCTGTGTCATAAGTAACGTGCCGGCTGGCTTGACCGTTAAGGATGCTGTAACCCCCGAAAGTACACTCCAGTCCAAACCAAAAAAAAAATTATTTTCTGTGTTTGTGAATTGTGTGCGCAGTAGCCGCACGTGCATCAACAAAGTAGTGCCAAGCGTGCGCCTGTGTCATAAGTAAAGGGCCGGCTGGCTTGACCGTTAAAGGGTGCTGTAACCCCCGAAAGTACACTCCAGTCCAAACCAAAAAAAAAATTATTTTCTGTGTTTAGCCGCACGTATATATCAAATCGATATAACATAAATGGAGGACCAAACTTTCTCCGATAAAAATAAAATAGAGAAAGATCAAGAACCACTTCCTCCTAGTGCTGAAGCTGCTGCCACTAGTCATGACATAGATGATAACATGCCATCAACGTCGTCTGCCAAGGCCGATGCCCAATGTCATAGTAGAGGGCACATACAATCCCAAATGGCAAAGTTCAGGAAAATGACCTTGAAAAAGACATTTAAATCAGCTGAAGAGAAACGTAAACTTGCCAATATGCCATTTACGACACGGAGTGGCAAGGAACGGCTAAGGTCGATCCCTAGTATGTTCATGACTAGTGGTTCAGCTTCACATAACGATGGAAGCCCTCCTCCCACTAAAAAATCAAAAGAGTTAAGCTGGCAAAAGCACAGCGAAGAACTGTGCTTTCTAAGAAGATATCACAAATCCCCAAGGAGAGTCCAAGTGTGGTGGCGGTTGCGATGCCTGACCTTCCCAGCACTGGACGGGAAGAGGTGGCTCTTTCCACCATTTGCACGCCCCCTGCAAGTGCTGAAAGGAGCACCCACAGTCCACTTGCTGATATGCAAACTGAAGATGTCACTGTTGAAGTACAACAGGATGAGGATACTGGTGTAGCTGGCGCTGAGGAGGAAGTTGGCGAGGAGGATTCTGATGGTGATGTGGTTTGTTTAAATCAGGCTCCGGGGGAGACAGTTGTTGTCCGTGGGATGAAAAAGCCCATCACGGTCATGCCTGGGCAGAAGACCAAACATTCCACCTCTTTGGTCTGGCAATATTTCTATCCAAATCCGGACAACAACTGTCTTGCCATATGTACCATATGTAAAGGTGAAATAAGTAGGGGTAGGGACGTCAACCACCTAGGAACATCCTCCCTTATACGGCACCTGCAGCGCGTTCATAAAAAGTTACTGTCAAGTTCAGAAACTTTGGCTAAGACCGTAAGCAGTCCAGGGACACCTAAATCCCGTTGTCCTGTTGTATCCAAGCGCCTGCAAACCACACCGTCAACTCCCTCCTCGTCAATTTCCTCCTTAGTCAGGATCGGAAGTAGTCCTGCAGGCCATGTCACTGGCATGACTGACTCTCCTATCCGGGATTCCTCTGGAGGATCCTGCATTGCTACGCCTACTGCTGCCGCTGCTGCTGTTGCTGCTGCTGGGAGTCGTTCATCATCCCAGAGAGGAAGTAGGAACACCACTACTTTTACTAAACAATTGACCCTCCAACAGTCCTTAGCGAGGAGGATGAAGTACGACAGCAGTCATCCTGAAGCAAAACGTATAACTGAGGCCTTGACTGCTATGTTGGTGTTAGACGTGTGTCCGGTATCCGCCATTAGTGCAGTGGGATTTAGACAATTGATGGAGGTAGTGTGTCCCCGGTTCCAAATCCCGTCTAGATTCCACTTCATTAGGCAGGCGATACCGAGACTGTACAGAAACGTCAGAAAAAGTGTCCTCAGTGTCCTGAAAAATGCCGTTGTACCCAATGTCCACTTAACCACGGACATGTGGACAAGTGGAACAGGGCAGACTAAGGACTATATGACTGTGACAGCCCACTGGGTAGATGTATCACCTTACGCAGCAACAGCAGCAGCGTCACCAGTAGCAGCATCTCAGAAACGCCAGCTCGTTACAAGGCAGGCTACGCTGTGTATCACCGGTTTCAGTAAGAGGCACACCGCCGACAACCTCTTAGAGAAACTGAGGGAAATCATCGCCCAGTGGCTTACCCCACTTAGACTCTCCTGGGGATTTGTGATATCTGACAACGCCACCAATATTGTGCGGGCATTACATCTGGGCAAATTCCAACACGTCCCATGTTTTGCTCACACAATAAACTTGGTGGTGCAGAATTTTCTGAAAAGCGACAGGGGCGTGCAGGAGACGCTTTGGGTTGCCCGAAAAATTTCTGCCCACTTTCGCCATTCAGCGACTGCGTGCCGAAGACTGGAGCGCCAGCAAACACTCTTGAACCTGCCCCGCCATCACCTGAAGCAAGAGGTTGTGACGCGGTGGAACTCAACCCTCTATATGCTTCAGAGGATGGAGGAGCAGCAAAAGGCCATACAAGCCTATACATCCACCTATGACATAGGCAAAGGAGGGGGTATGCACCTGACTCAAGCGCAGTGGAGAATGATTTCCGTATTGTGCAAGGTTCTCCAGCCCTTCGAACTTGCCACACGTGAAGTCAGTTCAGACACAGCCAGCTTGAGTCAGGTCATTCCCCTCATCAGGCTTTTGCAGAAGCAGCTGGAGAAAGTGAAGGAGGAGCTAAGACGGAGCGATTCCGCTCGGCATGTGGGACTTGTGGATGAAGCCCTTCATTCGCTTTGCCAGGATTCCAGGGTGGTCAATCTGTTGAAATCAGACCACTATATTTTGGCCACCATGCTTGATCCTAGGTTTAAAGCCTATGTGGTGTCTCTCTTTCCGGCCGACACAAGCCTGCAGAGGTGCGAAGACCTGCTGGTGAACACACTGTCAGCTGAAGCGGAACGTGACACGTCAACGGCTCCTTCTTCATTTTCTCCCGCAACTGGGGCTGCCAGGAAAAAACTTAGGTATCCTAAGCAACCCGCTGGCAGTGATGCAGGGCAGGCAGGACCAAGTTTGGACATCTGGTCCGGACTGAAGGACCTGGCAACAATTTCTGACATGACTACTGTCACTGCATATGATACTGTCACCATTGACAGAATGGTGGAGGATTACATCGGTGACAGCATCCAAGTAGGCATGTCCATACCTGTACTGGCAGGAAAAAGAGGCAATTTGGAGGCCCCTGTACAAACTGGCTCTATTTTACCTGAGTTGCCCCCCCTCCAGTGTGTACTCCGAAAGAGTGTTTAGTGCAGCCGGGAACCTTGTCAGCGAAAGGCGTAGGAGGTTGCTTCCACAGAATGTGGAGAAGATGATGTTCATCAAAATGAATTATCAGCTCTTCCAGGGAGACCAGCCTCCAGAAGGTACAGAGGGACCTGTGGTGGTGGATTCAAGTGGGGACGAGTTAATACTTTGTGAGGATGAGGATGTACACACTGAAGAGGGTGAGGAATCGGTGGATGAGGAGGATGAGGATGACATCTTGCCTCCGTAGAGCCAGTTTGTGCAGGGACACATTAATTGCCAGCTTGTTTTGTGGGGGCCCAAACGAACCAATCATTTCAGCCACAGTTGTGTGGCAGACCCTGGCGCTGAAATGATTGATTTGTTAAAGTGTGCATGCCCTGTTTATACAACATAAGGGTGGGTGGGAGGGCCCAAGGACAATTCCATCTTGCACCTCTTTTTTTTCTTTGCATTATGTACAGTTTGGGGCCTAGTTTTTCTAACTGCCATCCTGTCTGCCACTGCAGTGTCACTCCTAGATGGGTCACGTGTTTGTGCCGCCCACTCGTGTCGCTTAGCATAGTCATCCAGCTACCTCGGTGCAACCTTTTGGACATAAAAACACTATTGTGAGGTGTGAGGTGTTCAGAATAGACTGGAAATGAGTGGAAATTAAGGTTATTGAGGTTAATAATAGCATAGGAGCAGAAAAACCTACAAATTCTGTGATTTTAGCTGTTTTTATGCTTTTTTTCAAAAAAATACAGATCCAAAACACAAAACCCAGAACCCAAAACACGGAAGGGTGGTTTTGGCAAAACCAATCCAGATCCAAAACACGAAGAAAGATCCAGATCCAAAACCAAAACACAAAACACGAAAAGTGGCCGGTGCACACCCCTAACAGTAATGCGAGAATTACGAGATGGTTCTTGGCGTTACAAACTTTAAAATTTTCAGTGGAACACAGGCCAGGAAGCCAGCTGGCCAATGCAGACGCGTTGTCACGCGTTCATTGTTTGGGGGCTTCAGTTGTTCCGCCCCACAGGTCAAAACAAAGGGGGGGGGATATGTGATAGGATCACTGGTAAAGTGGTCTGTGGCAGGTACATTTGTCCCAGATTCCTGTCTTATGTGTTTTAAACCCCCAGGAGAAAGTCTGCAGTGTAGCAGGCTTGAGTCTCGGCTTTTTGAAAAGCCGGTTTGGGACCTGGGGGTTGTGGGTGAGAGGAGAGGGAGGGCTCCACCCACGGCCACTCCAGGTTTTGGTTCTCGTAGCCTGGTAACAGGCTTGTTAGGGTTCCCACCTGAGAGTGGCCAATATAAGCCTAGTGTGTTGAGGGCTGAGTGTCTCACCTGGGAGAGCAGGCAGGGAGTTTGCTCAGAGACACATGAAAACCTATTTGTAAGTGCTGTGCTGTGCCTTTGTTGCTGGCGAGGGCATTAGGCCCTGCCAGGTTCTTGTAGTGAGGGAAGTCACTCGTGAAGTTAGTGCCCTGACAGGGCTAGGATTTATGTTTGTTTTCTTTATGTTATTTATTACATTGTACAATAAAGACTGGCAGTGACCAGCTTGTACTCGAATCCAGTCTGGCGTACTGTTTCCCAGCTGCTGTGTGTGAAAGGAAGGAGTCCTCTACCCAGGAGAGGAACCCCCTAACATGACTGTGTCACAATATATATATATATATATATATATTAAGGATACTGGATTTAAACCTCTGTACGCTACTGCCTATACCTTCTAAATCCTACCTATACCTTCTAAGATTGACGCTAGTAAATAAATGCCTTCAGACTTTGAGAAACATGTTTCCAACGCACAAAGGTTATTATTCAACATAAAAACAGTAGGTTACATGCTGCGATCTAAAGACAATTTAGCGCAAAGAAATTATACAGACCCAAGGTACAGTTATACATACGCACGCGCACTGGGACCAGTTACCGTCATCAACAAGAAACCTCCGTCATCAGCATCAGCAAGAGGACTCCAGATTGGAGTCGGTACGCACATTTATACCCTTACAGGGATAAGCAATACAATAGAAAAGTTTGACATGGTTCCATTGGTTCCCAGTGCGGGTGCATCTGTTACAGGACATTTAACAGGTCGATTCAAATGGACACAGATCAGCCTCCGACAGCCTTTTGTCTCCTTTTTCCCACTGCATGCAAATCTAAGCTGCTAACATTACAAAGTACATTTTGTTGTTTTAACTCTCTAAGTTGAGAATACATGTTGCGATCTTCTCACCGATGACACCGGAAAGCTGTTGAGACAGAGTAGATCAGTACGCTACCAAACATGGTTGGCTTATCATGTAATAAACCTTAGATATCAAATAATCTTTATTTCACAACATTAGTAATAACTGAATAAAATTTGAATATTACACTTTGAAGCTATGGAACTTTTTACTTGAGTGTGCAGTGTGTATGTATTAGGGGTTTGGGAAAAGACGCTAGTTAGATTTATGTAGTGAGGACTTTTAACTTGGGGCAGATGTGTACGCATGCAGCTAATAAACAGCGATCGCATGCAGGATATTATTTAATGTGCATATGGGATATGGGGAGATATGCGTTCGCATAATGCTAATAATAGCATTGCCATATGTACTTAAATGTGAGTTTCTCTAAAATGGCGCTGGACGGCCATTCGCAAAATGTCGCTGTGCAGATTCTTATTTTTAAGATGGAGTCTGGTTGCCATTCGCAAGATGGCGTCGCTCCAAGCTAATTTTACACTGATTCTTTCTCAGCCACTAAACCAGCTTCAAAATATATATATATATTTATATATATATATTTATAAATCCCCTCCTTGCAAATCCTTTGTTTGCACCTGGAGAGCACTAGTGTGCTTACTGTTTCTAACAGTTATTTTAAGGTGAGATGGAACTTTTGTCCAAATCCTGTACGGCAGCCCTTATTCTCAGTGCTTGGGAAGTCTCTCTTTATATCTGAAGTGGCACCAGAGCAGAAACTCTCTTCAAATGTTGGCACCACCAACCAGCAAATTATTTCCAAGACTTTGGAACGAGTACAGAGGGAGCTTATGAAAGATAGGAAACTTTATGCAGAGTAAAAAAGAATAATAGATCTAAAATTAAAACACAAATAAAATACAAATTAATCCTACTTACGGGGTGTCCTGCAGTTTTCTGTATATTTTAGAAGACAAGTAAGTTTATAATGATAATTATAATTGCTGAATGCAATCAGAATGTATAAATGACAGCTCTATAAAAAATATCTTTCTGTGTAAGAATACAAAAGCGTATAAGTGAACATAATTCCCTGGCACAAAATAGCTGCTCATGTTTTAAATTTAGTTTCTCGTGTTATTTCAATACTATTCATATAGAGAGAATGAATAACTTTATCATTTCATTTTATTTTATTGTTAAATAACTTACATAATAAATGAAACAAGTGCTTCATAGTGAATGATGGGGGGAGGGTTAGGCTTTAAAAATGTGTTTTGTAGTATAACTCAGTCTGCATTTTCACATTAAATTTTGTCTTTTTTAATATTTTTGGGATTAGATAACACATACATCCCAACATTTTGAAACCTGCGCCATGTTTCCGGTTATATCTGCGGCACAGATGGAGATGTAAGTATTGGGAATAGGTGCAGCGTGTGCGTTCTGGCCATCCGCAGACCATGCATCCATCATTACGCCCATGGTAATAAGGTTTTTTATTATTTTTAATTAATATGTTTTTATTGAGTATATGTAAAAGGGGATAATATAGGGGGAAGAAAAATGAGGACAATTAAAGGGAAGGGTAACAGGTCATCTACAGACATCAAGTGAACATCAAACTTGTAATTATATAATAATAAGTGAATAAATTGAGTAGTTTGGCTATAACCTTAGCAAATGGTGTGTGGGGGGGGGGGGGATTTCCAATGCTGAGCTATAGTAGCCCTAGCGGAAATTATGATGTGACCGAGAACGTAACGGGAAGATTAGGAACAGTAGTGGGGTACCAATGTAGAAGGTCTAAAGAGGGGTCTGGAGTTAAGGTGAGACCTAGGACATCCTGTATAAGAACAAACACCTCCATCCAAAAAAGGACGCAAGACAAGGCAATCCCAAAAAATATGAGAAATGGTACCATCAGAGTGGCAAAGACGCCAGCAAAGTTTGGAAACAGTGGGCCATATCTTATGTAGCCTAGAAGGGGTCAAATACAGTCTATTTAAAAGTTTAACATGCATTTCGGTGTGGTTAGTACATTTAGATAAGGAAAAACAAAGATTAAAAGATTTTCATTGTTTAAGGGTGAAATACAGCTGAAGGTCTGTCTCCCATTTAAGCTGGACAGGGGATTTAATTGTCAAGGCTGGGGAGGACAATAGGGAATACTAATAAGAGAGGGCACCACAAGAGGAAGATTTAGAAAATCTACTTAAAACATGATCTGGGCGTATCTGAAAAACAGGACCAGTATTCATCCGGTCAATCCATTGTTTAAGTTGGAGGTAACAAAATATTATTAAATTTTTTTTTAAATAATTGAATAAATAATTTTATTTATAGAAATAAAATATTAATAAAAAACATTAATTATAAAAATAATATTTTTTTTATGGGATCCAAATCAATGGCACACTGACACTTGGGGTCCCAGCACAGTGCCAATTTTCTATGCAATGCCGGCACCCCTCTAAACCCACCAAAAGGAACATTTTCAATTTGGAAGTCTTGCTGTGTGATGCCAAGATTCATTTTCCAAAACAGGAGACTTATTGATATGTTTCATGGTTTGCAATTATTTTTATTTATGTCACTTTAATAATTTTTTTTAATACATTGTGGGGCAAATTTACTAAAGTGAGAGTTTTTAGGAGTGGAGTTGTTGCCCATAGCGACCAATCAAATTCTAACTGCTATCTTCTAGACGGTGCTAGTTAAATGTTAAGTAGAATCTGATTGGTTGCTATGGGCAACATCTCAATTTTTAAAAACTCACTTTAGTAAATATACCCCCCGGTGTCTCATATAAAATATAAAATGTACTCAGTTCTGCCTTTGAGCTCTGATTTAGAATTTACGCTAGTGAAGAACCTCACTCGCAGGTATAAACTTATTATGTAGTGCGTTGGTGAGAACTATTGGATATAATTAAATGTTAAGTTTATATAAGTAATTCAGTATCAGACTGACGGTGACTTACTCTTTGTTAGGTTACGTATATTATTTTATATAGAAAACAATGATGGTGACAAAGTCACAAGTGTATTGTAATGATTTATGGGGTAAATGATTTATGGGGTAAAGACACTGGGTGCCCCAAGGAATATGACTTGCAAAATTGCCTGGGTGGCAAATACAGTTTCCAAGTCCCACAGGTCATAGGCAGACTGGTAGAGAGAGGTGGATCCTGTTAGGATCACACACTAGAGGAGGAAGAGGAAAATGAAGCGTGGACGAGGGAGCAGTGGGGGCCACAGGGCACTCTCGAGACTGGCGTCTGCAGGATGGTTATCTTCTGGCAGCCAGTGGTGGGCAATTCTGACAGGTGGCATATGAGGCAACCACGTCAGGCAAGTGATTAATCACAGCCACTCTAGTGTAGAATCAGATGCAATTTAATAGCTGGTATATTCTGGATGGTACATAATCCTCTGTACCCTTAAGTATGAATACAAGAGTCTATTCCAGCGAGTGTGATAAAGATCAGATTGGGCAACATTCATAATTTAAGACATTATTTTTAGCTCTTGTTAATATGAGGCATATTAACAGTCGCAGGGGAAATAATGAGACGTAACTGGAAGTATGCGCCTGAAAACCTTCTCTGCAGCCCGGTGTTAGTTTGAATTGTAGATAGGTGGAATGTGCCAGGTGGGATTTAGGAGAAACATGATGTTTGAGGAGTGATTTAAAGTCTGGAGCCAAGTTTTATTTTGGGATATCTGCCAAGTCACTTAAAAATAATTCTGTTCACTCTTGTGCTGGCAGAAAGCGACGATTTAGCACCGCTGACATCTTCAGGACTGACAGCTTTCTTGATTATTCTGAAAGAGACACAGAAGGCATTATACATTTAATGCCAGCAATCCCCCGGGTCTATTTTGGCCGCTGTAAAATTGTAGTCTTCAGGATCCTGAGTTGTTCCTGGCACTCGTTACTTCTTAATTAATTCAGTGATCTGGACTTAATATACATGTTATTTAATATTGTGAGGATTATACGAAAAAAAAGTGGTTGCTCTTGTAATTTTGTTTGTGAAAGATTGACTAATACTCTAATAAAATAATAAAAATGCAGTAAGGAAAATTATAAACATCAAAGTGACAAAAACACACTACGCATATTATAGGATAATGTATCTAGACAATATTTTTAATTGGTATAGTTAATTAAAAAAAAAATCACACTAAGGGGTAAATTTACTAAGGTGGGAGTTCTATTAAGAAGTGATGTTACCCATAGCAACCATTCAGATTCCAGGTATTATCTTCTAGAAGGTGCTAGATAAATGAGAAGTAAAATCTGATTGGTTGCTATGGGTAACATCACTTCTTAAATAGAACCCTCATCTTAGTAAATTTACCCCTAAGGGGAATATTTACCAAACGGCGGTATTTCAAAGCCGCAGCTTGTGGACACTTCTGCCCAAGCGCGACAATATTAAATGCAAGAAACTGGCTGTTTTGCCTTTAATATTATTGTTAATGTCAATCCTATGGCCAGATGCCGCATAATAAATATACCGTACTTGCCTCCTTTACCAGTAAGGCCAGGAGGCTCCCGAAAATCAGGTGGCATCAAAAGTGGGCACCTGCTTCCACCCACTTGCACTCCCCCTCCACTCACTTGCATCCCCCCTGCGTGCAGCTGCCCATATACAGAGCAAAAGAGGGCAGTCCGGGGGGGGGCATGACATGATTTGCGCTGAATTGCATCATCATAGCTCTACTATACAATGCCTGATTTTTTCAGCACCGTATAGCGGGGGGCGGGACCACGATAGCGCGATCATGCCGCCACAGACCCTGCACAGCCCAGCTGACTCAGTATCAGGCCTCATAGCTACAGAGAATCCAACAAACTAAGCAGTAATTAACTGCAATACCTGGCACTAAATTGTGGTTTACACTCTACACCTGCTGCAAGTAATAGAGGTCTAGTTAGGACCCCAGACGTCATCACCTCCATTCACCACTCAGGCCCTCATTCAGAGCCGCTCGTAAGCGGCCGCTCGTTCGTTATGAGCGATGTTCGCTCATCTGCGCATGCGTATGGATTGTAATACGCATGCGTGAACCAGTCAGTGCGTCCGAAAATCGTTTGTTCGCTAAATAGCGAGTGCCTGCTATTTTGAGTGACAGGAGGAGGCGTATTTGGTTGTTAACAGGGGAAGGTGCTTGAAAACTGGGAGTGGAATTTAGAACGCAGGCGTGCTTAAAGGTCAAAACGGGCGGTTTTAAGGGTGTGCATAATTAACAAAGCAGCGACATCGACCACGTCACTTGGTTGTTTTATAGTCAGAACTGCTCGCAAGATAGCGGTAGGAAAAACCAACCACAAGAATAGCGAGCAGTTCATACGCTGTTCGATGTACTCGATTAATCTAATAAATAGCGGACATGACGTAGGATGCGAGCGACCAGGGGGCGTATTTTTCAAAATTACGACCGGAACGGTTCATTTGAATAGCCACCCCTTTTTTCTGAATGAACGACCGCAAATAGCGTCCGACTCTGAATCAGACCCTCAGTTCCTGTTAGTAACCTGGATACATAACAGCCGTACATCAATACAGCAGCCGCTGAATACGTTTGAGAAGCCGGTATTTCACCTCCTGCTGCTATCCCGTGGCAGGGATGCAGCACCTGGATTGCGCACCACGGAGTGGCCACAATACCTGGAGGGGTTGAATATTCCATACTATAAGACTGAGGTAATATACTGTACATTCTGACTAGTGAACTGCTGGGACGCCAGTGTTCACAGATTGCATTCACACACCATTCAGCTGTAATAACAGGCTTGCTGACTCATCTGTGAGGCTACCTAAGTGGAAACAAACTTACAATCTTTCAAACGGATTCTTATCTATAGAGATGTGCGCTGACCCCCGTGTTCTGGTTTTGGTTTTGGATCTGGATCTACCCTGGTTTTGGATCTGGATTGGTTTTGACAAAACCTCACCTCCGTGTTTTGTTTTCGTGTTTTGGTTTTGGATCTGGATTTTTTTTCTTAAAAAATCATAAAAACAGCTAAAATCACATAAAATGGGCCTGTTTTTGTTCCTACAGTATTATTAACCTCAATAACATTTATTTCCAGTAATTTCCAATCAATTTTGACCACCTCACAATATAATTTGCTTCATCTAGTTAAGGCCAAAATGATGCATCCAGCTAGCTGGCTGACTAAGCTAAGTGACACAGTGGGCGGCACTAACATGTGGCCGTTCAGTTTCTAATTTCCAACATGGATACAGTGTGTTATACAGTGTGGGTTGGATACACCAATAGTGCACTTACTGTGACAGCAGTGTCGGCAGAGCGGGGTTGCTAACGTTGTCCTCAGTACATGGAATGGCAGTGCTGCGGTGCTGGCAGTGTCCTCTGTGAAGGTTGCCGGTGATGCTGGCAGTGTGGGGGTGCCAGCGGTGTCTTTAGTGCAGGTTTGCTGGCTGTGTCGGCAGTGCGGGGATGCAGCGGTGTCTTTAGTGCAGGTTTGCTGGCTGTGTCGGCAGTGCGGGGGTGCGGCGGTGTCTTAGTGCAAGTTTGCTGGCTGTGTCGGCAGTGCGGGGGTGCGGCGGTGTCTTAATGCAGGTTTGCTGGCTGTGTCGGCTGTGCGGGGGTTGCTGGCAGTGTCCTCAGTACATGGAATGGCAGTGCTGGCAGTGTTCTCAGTGTAGGGTACCAGCGGTGTCGGCAGAGCGAGGCTGCCAGCGGTGTCTTAGTGCAGGTTTGCTGGCTGTGTCGGCAGTGCGGTGGTGCCAGTGGTGTCTTTATTTCAGGTTTGCTCACTGTGTCGCAGGGTGGGGGTTGCTGACAGTGTCCTCAGTACATGGAATGTCAGTGCTGGCAGTGTTCTCAGTGTAGGGTACCAGCAGTGTCAGCAGAGTGGGAGTGCCAGCGGTGTCCTCATTGCAGGTTTGCTGACTGTGTCGGCAGTGCAGGGGTGTTCTCAATGCAGGGTGCCGGCGGTGTTGGCAGAGAGGGGGTGCCAGCGGTGTCCTCAGTGCAGGTTTGCTGACTATGTCGGTAGTGCAGGGGTGTTCTCAATGCAGGGTGCCGGCGGTGTTGGCAGAGAGGGGGTGCCAGCGGTGTCCTCAGTGCAGGTTTGCTGACTCTGTCAGCAATGCAGGGGTGCTGGTGGTGTCCTCAGTGTGGGAGTGTAGGCAGTGTGGGGGTCGCTGACGGTGTCCTCAGTATGGTGGGCAGATGTGCAGAAGTGTTGGCAGCGGTGGTGTCGGCAGCGGGGGATGCTGCCAGTGGGGGTGCCGGCGGTGTCAGGCGGCAGTGATGGCGGGCGCCATCTTCTTTTCCTCCTTTGTGCTGTTGTCAATGGGCTTAACGATGATTGGCTGAGAGCCGTGACAGACGGCTCTCTCAGCCAATCAGAGTTAAGCCTGCTCAAGACAAAACCTCGTGACTCGACAGAGGCGAGGTTTTGCCTCGGGTCAGGGATCCGGGGCAGGCAGGGAGATCCGAGCTGTGCTCGGATTGCCCCGGATCCCCAAAATTCGGGTGGGTTTGGATCTCTGAGATCCGAACCCGCTCATCTCTACATATCTATGAACCAAGTGATACATAGTATCAAATGCTGTTTGAACTATAACATTCTAAGGATCATATGAACACTTCTCACTTACATTTTTATTTTTTCTTATATATTTTATTTTTTTTGAAGGTCTCTGTGCTTTGTTCACATACATTATAAATAAGTCGCAATAGGCTCGACTAGTTACCATTTTAATATTATAAATGTTGTATGTATAAATGTTATATGTTTTGTGTTTATGTTTTATAATTAAATATTTGTGACATTAAAACAAGCCTTTTGTATACATAATAGAGAGCACTATTTCAATATTTTTTATTGAGTACTACTGTACATCTAGCGCAGTAATCCTTATAGCTACAGGTCTCATCAACATGCCATTCTCCATTGATTTACTGCAAGGCAGGTTGTGAGAGTTGGTAAATAAATAATTGTCCAGTGTAAATGCATAACTCCCAAACCGTCCCGATTTCGTCCGCAGGGTCCCTCGTGAGGGTGGGGGGTGTGGAGATTCCTTGTCACCTGCTGCCCTACTTTTCAGACCGAGTGGTGCAGAGATGCTGTTTGCATGTGTGCAACATCTACTCACGGGACAGAGGCCCTGATTCAGAGCCGGATGCTCTGACAGAGCGCTCGCTCTGAATCAGAGCCATCCTTCTTGTTTTTCAGAGCGGCCTCCTGGCCGCTCGCATAGCTGTGGGCGACCACCCACAGCTATAGCGAGCGGCCAGGAAGATGGTCGCGATGGTTAAGACCATCGTGACCATCGGGCTTGCGATGAGACCCTTGTGGTAGGGTCTTGTTGCCGCAAGCCCCAGAGTGCTTCCGGCTCTAACAGAGCCGAAAGCACTCCTACTGACATCACTTGTGATGTCAGTGGGGCCGGCCCCGGATGGTAGGCTTTCTCATGGGAACGCCTCCGTCTGGGCAGCCACGCCCCCGGCCCGCCCCCACAAAAGGAGGCGTACTGTCACTCAACATCAACAGCAGGCTCCCTTTGGTACGAGACCCAGAGTGACGGACTGCCCGTCGCTATCTGGGTCTCATGCATGCACACGACGGAGCCGGCTCCATCGTACGCATCCGCACTGGGCCACCATCGCGCGAGCGGGTCTGAATCAGGCCCAGAGGGACTGTGCAGCAGTTTAAGAAGTAATGGGACTGCCCCCAATGTGATGAAAATGGGGGGGCGTGGCTCGGGATACGTCATTCCCCGCAAGACCATTCCCGACTGCTGTGAGGCCACACCCCTAATTTCAGGCACACACTGTAAAGGTCCCTATCTGGACCTAAAGAAAGTTGGGAGGTATGGTAAATATACTAAATGGACTAATACACTTACTAATCCCCATGTGATGCTTACATTGAGGTCAAAGTGCAGGTGGGTCGATCAGGATGTTGCTGGCTGTGAGCATGAACACTTATGCACCTGACACTGAACACAAATGTGTTTTTTGTTTTGTGGAATAAAATAATAAAATTAAATTATAATGACGCATGAAAGGAAAAATTCCTGGATTAGCGGGTGACTGCAAAGTTCTTTACACCAAGTACTTGCATTATTATACGGATGGTCTGTAGGTGCTAATAATCAGAAAAGATGGCTATTGTGCAAACCAGGCGTATCTTATGTGGGTAAGCACATTTATCTATGGACAAATACAGTTTGTCTGAGGCTACCATGGTTTAGCCTGCTGGAATTGTTTTAGTGTTGGTGGCCTAGTAGGGAGTTAGATTTATGGGGCCTATTTATCAAATCATGATTGTGGGTTATCCCCCCAAAACGCTAATATTAAGTATCCCTAGAATGTATATATTGGAGATATCTGCTGCGATCCCCTATTTTTGTTTGCAAAAGCAGCCAATATACAATAGGTTTCTATGAGGACTGCTTCAATGACAAAAGTACTAAGCTCCGAAATGTAAAGCGTTGGGTATGATATTAAGGAGAGGCTAAAACCTTAAAGATAGGCACCTGGGGTGAGCTGCTGCCTCTCCCTATCAATTCCATTTCCCCCAATATATGTAATAGTTTTACCAGCCAAACATAGAGAGGCCCGTTGCATCCTCCCTTTTACCTTCCTTAATGCATGAGATAGTTGCATTGGTTTATATTTACAATGCATTGAGATTTACAGTATATTCCCTGTAGTAAACTCTGATTCCGCCTGCCCCCATTTTTAGATTAATAATAAAGAAGACAGTCAGGACTGAGCTCGTGCAGATCCCAAGTCCTTATGCTCTGAATGTGGAGGCTAATATTATCTGTACAATTAATAACGTATCACCCCATTGTTTAAATGATACATGTTGCAGGAGAGCTCTCTGCGCTTCCTCCTAGGAGCCGCTAGGACCACGTACACTGCATCACAGCGACCTCTGACCCGACCAGCTAGAAGTTCATGCGTGGCTTGTCCACGCCTCTTCAGCTCCATCCTCCATTGTGGAAGGATGTGCCTCTGTGTGTTTCCCCTGTGCGGAGAGGGTGAGTTACACCACAGACCCTGCACGTGCCACTGTGTCACCACCGTTAGTCATATTGTGTTACTCCAATGACACCATTGTGTATTAGTGCAGGTGTGTGCCTCACTAAACAGCACACCACCTGTATTAAACACAGGCATGTTTCTGGCTTAATGTATTAAACCTTTCTATTCAGCAACCCATTCTATCTGGTTAATAAACCACAACTTGGTTAAGTGATTTATCCTGTGGACTGTCCTCCATCACTGACGCTGATACCCAGGCCTGGCAACAGAGGAGGACAAAGGGGACACCAGTAGTGGGCCCCGAGGGTCAGGGGGACCCCGAGGATTCAGGGACAGAAAAAAATAGGTCTGTAACACCTACTTTTTTAATGGCTGTGCTGCTGTAGACAGGAATCATACAGCAGCAGCCAGCAGTAGCTCCTCCCACTGTCACCCTTCCTTCCTTCCCCCAAGTCAAAACACTGGTCACAATGACACGCGGAGGCCGGTCTATGTTCCTCCTCCTGGAGCCGCATTCCCCGCCTGCACCCTGCTCCAGCAAGCAGCAACCCGTTCAAATTGTCACCCCTCCTGCTTCCTTTGTATCCTCTCCCATCAGCTTGTTGTCCAACCCGCCATCACTGCCCCCCCCTTGCAGCACCTCCGACCCCCCCTCTCGCAGGCATCCCGACCTCCCCCAATTGCGGCCCCCCTGATCCCACCTTGCGGCACCCCCAAACCCCCCCACCTTGTGGCACGCCAGAGCCCCCCACTCCCCGATCTCTCCCACCCCCACACTCCGGGTGCTCCTCCTTAAGTGGTTCACCTGAAAAGTGTAGAAAGTCTCTGTGGTCAAGTAAGTAACTGTTTTTGTAAATTTGTTTTATCACATACAGTATATTTATGTATGTGTGTGTATATTTAAATTATACATATATGTGTGTGTGTGTGTATATATATATATATATATATATATATATATATATACACACATATACACATGTATATGCATACACTTGTAAACCAGATTCCCGACACTCACTTTATATATGTTCATTAACTGCGCTGGTGCCTTCCTAGGTAATAGCAACTCCAACATGCAGCAAGAAAAAATGTCGGCTTCAGAATAAATTTGATTATTTTTGAAGACGCTGATCGCCGCCATTCCTTCTTGCTGAGTGTGTGTGTGTGTATGTAAATATATATATATATATATATATATATATATGCACAAACAGCAAAAAATGACAGCAGCACTGAGGGACTTAAATGTATGAAATATATTGTGATAATATACTGTATTACATACATTTAAGTCCCTCAGTGCTGCTGTCATTTTTTGGTGTTTGCAGCCATGTTTGCGGAGGGCACGGGGGCAACATTGACATTTCATTGGAGTGCCGAACCATTGGACATATATATATATATATATATATATATATATATATATTATATATATATGTGTGTGTGTGTGTATGTGTGCATATACAGTATGTGTGTGTGTGTGTGTTTAAATATATATACTGTATATCTATATTTTTTTACACTAACCCATACATGAGCTAGATAGAGAGCATACAGTCAGTTTGCCAATGGACAGGATGCCAGCTGTTGAAATCCCAGCATCAAAATCCCGACCCGGGACTAAACATAGGCGTCGAAATTCCAACGGCAGTTTAGATACCGACACTGGAATCCCGTAGGTATAGCAGGGGCCTTAGTTGTTAGCCGCAGGTGGGGAGGGTTAGTTTTCGGAACCATGGGGGGGTTAGGGTTAGGCATTAAGGGGGGATGGAAAGGTTTAGGCATCAGGGAGGGAGGGGTAGGTAGAAGGGGGAAGTTAGGATACTGACCGACAGGTGTCGATATCCTAACCCTGTCAGGCTGCCGGTGTCGGGATTCTGGGCCTGATTCAGACCCGGTCGCAAGCGCTGAGTGCTCGCAACCGGGTCGATGGTGGCCAACAGCGCATGCGCACGATGGAGCCGGCTCCGTCGTGCGCGTGCGCGAGACCTGGCTAGAGACGGGCAATCCGTCGCTCCGGGTCTCGCACCATAGGGGGCAAGCTGTCGATGTTGAGTGACAGCTCGCCCCCTTTGGTGGGCGGGCCGGGGGGGTGGCTGCCCAAACGGAGGCGTTCCCATGAGAACGCCTTCCGTTTGGGGCCGGCCCCACTGACATCACGAGTGATGTCAGTGGGAGAGATTCCGGCTCTGTTAGAGACGAAATCTCTCTGGGGCTTGCGGCAACGAGACCCTACCACAAGGGTCTCGTCGCAAGCCCGATGGTTGCGATGGTCTTGACCATCGCTACCATCATCATGGCCGCTCGCTATAGCTGTGGGTGGTCACCCACAGCTATGCGAGCGGCCAGGAGGCCATTCTAAAAAAAAAAAAAAGACCGGCCCTGATTCAGAGCGAGCGCTCTTTCAGAGTGACCGGCTCTGAATCAGGGCCATAGTTTCAACATAAGAATATAAAATGTATCAATATAAAAATGTATCACTGTGAAAGCCACATTCTGTAGTTAATGAATCATACCATAAATTGACTTGTGGATCGACAAAAACTAATATCACAATGCACATAGCATATCGATTGATATAACTGATAAAAAAATCACTGTTAAACACTGACAATTCACAATGTAAGTGCAATATACTGTGTATCACCTGATCGGTGTGAACAAGTCCAGATATCTGGAAATCCTGCCTGATCAGCTTATTATCCACTTTAGGAAATGCAATAGATGTTGATCCACAACAGCGGTGGTTAATTAAGCTGGTCGGAACCAGTTTTATTGTTCAATATAAACAACAAAATAAACATCACATTAAAATAAATCCTAGCCCGTCTGGGCACTAACTAAGCAGGTTATCCCCTCTCTACAAGTGGCAGGGCCTACTGCCTTACCACAAACACAGCACTTTCAAATATCACAGTGTCTCTGAACAAACCTCAGTGTCGGTTCTCCCCAGGGTATGTGAGATACTGAACCAAAACCTCAACACAGCTATATGAACCACTTGCAGGTGCAACTACTAATCAGCCTGCTCTCAGACTGAAAGGCCCAACACCTGAAATGGCCTGTGGATGGAGCCCTCCCTTCTCTTCTCACATCCACACCCCTAGGACCCATTATCCGGCTTTTACCAAAAGCCGACACTTCTGGTCTGTTTGGCATAACAGACTTTTCCTGCGGTTTTTAAAACAAATATGATAGGAATCTGGGACACACATATATGCCATCCCAGACTTCTCCAGTGCTTCTTTTTATATTAATTGAAACATTAACTATACTGTATATGAGGGAAAGGAGCGGGTGTGTGAGAAAAAAAATAATTATAATTAATAATTACACATAATTACCTCTTCCAGTAATTTCTGTCATCTTTAGACCAAAGACTAGAGCAGCTGCCACCATCTACAGATGGCATTAGCTGCCAGGACCAATCTCCAAGATGTGAAGTTAAATCCAACAGTCTTGCAACCCCTCATAGAAACCTATGGGGGCTGTTTCTGCCGTCAGGAATAGAGAAACCGCGGCATATATCCGAGATATCCGCTACAGTCCCTCCATGGTTCTAGGGAATTCTCAATATTTGCAGGTTGTCCATGGAAATGGGTGTTTTACTGGGATATTCTGCAAATATTATTTGATAAATAAAATAGGGGGCCCATAGAAACAATATATTATATGCGCATCATATTTGTTTTCCCTCTTTTTTTGGGGGGGGGGGCACCAAGCTCTTACTTGCCTCCGGGGGATTGGGATGAACTTCAAACTTAATTGCCTGATTCAGTAAGGATCGCTATTGCGTACGCAGTTGTGAATTCGCATGGAACGCAACTGTGAAGGTATGCTAATCCCTGCCATAGCTCAGCCAGCATAGAGACGCCCACTGCTGCTTTCCATACTACTACCTTTCACTCCTGCATATACATCATTGCACACATCAGCCCGTCACGCAACATTTACACCAGGGCTAACCAGCCACAGAAACTGCAAGTGAAGCCCAGACCTCACTCAGGAATTGCTAAATTCTGCGCACGCTATGAGACCTCAGGAGGCATCTGGTATCGCAGTGGATAATTTATGCATGCCCATGCAGTGGCGTTGAAACGCATTGGCGCGCCTGCATTCGCTCAACCACCCCCCGTCACCACCCACAAACAGCACTTCTTGTCAATCACTCTGTCATGTGTCTGCGTAGCCTCTGCGTATGCAGTTCTGACCGCAGCATCTGGTTCGCGCGCGCGCACAGCGATGCATATGCAGTGCAAATTAATCGACCAATTGCGTGCGTATTAGCAACTGTGATCCAAGCTGAATCAGGCCCTAAGTTTCCTGTTTAATATATAAATAGGCTAATAAAGAAACATTAATTTACAAAAAACAGTACAATGCTTATTTACAAATTTTATAATAGTAATAATAATAATAATAATAATAATAAATACATGTATAGGTATTCAAATGAAAAATAAAACAATTACAGGAAATATAACATGTAGGGTTTCAAACTATAAAAGTAGGAAACTCCATTTATAATACAAAACCACAACAGAAACCTATTACTGACACATTGTAATATCTGACTAGAAACATAATAACTACCTGGTTACATTTCACTGTTTGAGGATACAAGTGTAACATTAAATACCACAATATAAGCTACATAGCTTTTCTATTATTTGAGATAAAAAGGTTTATAATATAAAGAGAACAGCCAGAAGAGTGTTCATATACATTTTATTACACTCTTCTATTGTTTGTACACTATATATTTAATATTTCACCATTTCTCTGAAATTAAACGCTATTTTTAATATACATCAATAAAAATAAAATGTACTAATTGGTTCAGAGTAGGGATGTGCAGGCTCGGATTTACTCGGATCTCAAAACGGCATTTTATTGGCTATCGCCTATCATGTGTTTTGGATAGCCAATATAATAAATCCGAATTTGCGGTAAAGTGGCGATAAGAACCGAGTAAATCCGAGTAAAACCGAGCCTGCACATCCCTAGTTCAGAGTGCACCTACAAAGATGCGTTTCTGCCTTTTTCCTTAAAATGTAGGGTTTTATAGTCTGATAGCTAATGGAACATCAAGAAAATGAATGCAGTCTATCAAACTCCATTGATAACCAGATCCTGACCCGGAACAAACAGTTGCAATACCTTTTAAAACTTAAGCTGGGTACACACGTAAAGATTTTCTGTCCAACCATCCAACTAGTTGATTGGTTGGAATGAAAGTCTGGTAATGTATGAAAGCAAAGGACAATCAGCAATTTGCTCCCAAACTCCAGAAAATGGACAAAAACTGTTGTTTGAACAAATAGTTTAGATCAAACATTTAACAAACTTGTCTGACGACCATTTTCATCTGTTTTCTGGCATGTAGGAGCAAATTGCTGATCATCAGTTACTCCCATACAGATTTTTATTCCAACCAATAAACTAGTTGGATGGTTGGACAGAAAATCTTTACGTGTGTACCCAGCTTTACACCACAACTCCCTGTGATGCCATCATCACCTCCCCTAAGACCAACTGGCTGACTTCTCACCATGTTTTACGATGACAGGAACGGCCCATCTAGTATCTATTCTTAAATTTGGAAAATGATGTAACTTCACTGGTGCGCACAATGTTTCTCATAAATGAATCTCTAGAATTATAACACACATTAATGTTTAGAGATGGTTGAGCACCTAGATACTTAATTTCTCCCTCCCCACAGGTGCTTTGAACCCTAATCTGCATCAATTGCTACTGTACATATTTCTATGGTGTTGAAGATTTTCAGCTACATCAGAATTAGTATTTTTTAGGGATGTGCGCTGACCCCCGTGTTTTGGTTTTGGATCTGTATCTCCTTCAAGGTTGTGGGTCTGGATTTGGTTTTGCAAACCACCCTCAAGTGTTTTAGTTTTGGATCTGGATTTATTAAATAAAAAAATAGATAAAAAGTTTTAAAAACAGCTAAAATCATGTAATTTACGCAATCCAAAACCCGAAATTCGGATTTAAAATCTGAATTCTGAACCACAAAAAGATCAGAACCGTGACTCGGATTTACCCGGGTCTCCTCAGAAGATTAGAACCGCGACCCGGATTTACCTGAATTCTCGAAATTCGGGTGGATTCGGATTTCTGGAGAACCGAACATCTCTAGTATTTTTTTTGTTTAACCCCAGATAGATTAAATATAAAGCTCCTGATGCTTCTTCCTGGCTTGACACAGTTTTGCAGACTTCTGTCTGTTGGCATACCACAGTATCTGCAGACGGATATTTATGTGCAGCTCAAGCTTAAGGGTGAGAAAGTAATATACTGTATTTGCAGAGCTGGCAGATGACTGAAACATATATTTTGAGTGAGGGCAAAGGATCTTTATAGTCTCCCAATCTGTAATGTTAATGGTTTCCCTACACAGGAAGTAATTTACATTCTAATAGGATATATTTTAAAAACTATCCCACTTCCCTCCTATTAGTTGGCCCTTGACTATAATTGACATATCTCTATATTTTCATATGGGCAGTTATTACAGGAGACACATCTTGTGATATTTCCCCTGACTCTTCCTATATTCCTACAATGACCTTTTTCCTGCCATACACTGTTTGTCTTGTCTCATATTAGTAATATTAAAAATTAGTTCTCAAGTGGTTTAATTACTATAGTGGTCATCATCAGCTGTTGGGGTGTTTATGGGAATTTAGACTGTAAGCACCAATGGGGCAGGGACTAATCTGATGACCAATTGAACCTCCTTCAGCAATTAAGCATGCACAGAATGGATGATTAATCTTCTGCATTAATGATACATGCTTTGATCCATATTGGGAGAAATGAATAGAGATAAATAATAATTATTCTTACTTTTCTGCAGCAGTTTTCATTTAACTTGGGTATTACGAAGCAGAGGTAGATTTAGATCTCATGAGGTCCTAAGCAAGACACCTACTTGGGGGCCCCTTCCTCAAACAATCAATAACACTATATTTTCATTCCTGATTTATTTCCCTTACATTATTTTTCGTTTTTTCCTCCATATGTTCAACTTTTTAAAACTTTAAACATTACTGACATTACAAACATTAAAAAAGAACATAAAAACACAGTGTAAATACAAAACAGTTTATTAAAACTGTAGGAATTTTCCAAATAGACCAAGCCCTATCTTAGCAGTTGTAGAGGATTAGATAGTGTTGACTGTAGGAATTTTTTAGGGCCGGGGTGCTGAACATAGAAATGGACCAAAGCCAAAGCCACAACTACATATATTGGTGTCCTGTGTACATAAAGAGCACTGGTGCCCTTATCCATAATTGAAGCAGGGAAAGAGCGCACAGAAAAAAACCCGGTGTGGTCTTGCTGGGAAGGGGCATGACCACACAATAATACCCCCAATTCAAATTATGCCACACAGTAGTGCCCCTTATTCACATTATACTGTACTGCACAGTAGTGGCCCTGCAACACATTACACCACACAGTAGTGTCCCTTAGTCACATTACACCACACAGTAGTGTCCCTTAGTCACATTACACCATACAGTAGTGTCCCTTAGCCAAATTACAGCACGCAGTAGTGTCTCTTAGTCACATTACACCACACAGTAGTGTTCCTTATTCAGGTTACGCCACACAGCAGTGCCCATTCTGGTTTAATACCCAGAAGTCCCTCTGGTGTCCTTCTGTGCATGCGCAGATTTACGCCGGCCGCGGAGGCTCATGGGAGGGATCCTTTTGGATCCCTCCCAGCCTGGAGCGTCCTGATAAGAAGTCCATATGCTTTTATTGGGCAATACCACCTGAAGGTGGTGCTACCCATCGAAATGAAGCACCAGAATGCATCGCATTCCAGGTGCTTAGTACATTCAGGGAATGCGGCAATACCCCCAAAAACAGCACTTTCAGGGGTTTTACTGCATTTTTACCTTTAGTACATCCCTTCCATAATATTTAGGATGATACTGGATATAGAGCTGGAAGCACAAAAGGTATAGGGGCCATCTCATCATTGGGGACCGTATGACACCAGATGATTAAGTATCTACCTTGCCGGGGGGAATATTTAAATATCCACCTCGCAGCGGGGAATACTTATCACCGAAGCAATTCATTATTGCTCTGGTAGTGCAGCTACAGAAGTAGCAGCGTTACTTACCTATCCCCATCGCCGGCTTCTGTGCATGAGACCTGAGGTCACGAATGCGCAAAGCCGCCGGGGAGTCAGTGAGGAGATGGCAGAGGGATCCGCTCGGATCTCTCTTCACATCCCCAGAATTCCTTCCCATAGGAAGGGGTAGGGTTATGAGAACAAGAGCTTGTTCTTGCAGGCAAACTCTGAGTTTTTGGAGTTTGCTAAATATCAGGTGGTGCCCCTTGATGATGAACCATTTCTGCATGGTTAACGGGCCATTTTAGTTATGATGATTAGGCCCCATAGTCTCTTGATGATACTGTACTCGGAACTGTAGTGTAGAGAGGCAGGTAGTGGATGACCAGAGTATAGTGCCTGTAGTACTGGTGTCAGCCTACAGGAGATGATTCTACTAGAGTTCTGCACAGTCCTAAAAGATGGATGCATAAGTGCGGAGTGGGTCACCTGCTTGAATGTGTGCAATGTGCAGAACAGTCCAGACGGTAGATGCTTGGGATGAATGCGGACTCAATGGATGCAGGAAGCACTTACTGTATATGCAGGTAACTGGAGTCACGAGTCAATATGCTCTAGAATGCAGGACACCGGAAGCTGAGTCAAATGCAGATACTGGAACAGACCTGGAAGCCGCTGCAGCCAGGAGCCAGGACACTGTTCTTAGGGGACAAGAGAGTTGTTCTCAAAATGAGCTGGACAAAGGATACGGTAGCCAGAGTAGTAGCGTGGAACCAAAGCGCCCAGAGAAAGTTCATGTCATAGCGCCCCCCCCCTCCCTGTACTGAACTGTGCCAGTGGGGTATGGCCAGCCTGCGGAGGAATACTGAAATGAAGAGAAAAACAGCAAAAAGTGACAGTATCACGCTGGGCATTGAGGTCTCATTTGGGGAATAGAATGCTTCGGTGATACATAGTCTGACATTAAGGGGTAGCTCCTTTGGCACCGCTTTATTTATGTATAGCACCTAGGATCTGATTTACCTCATTTGAATCATTGTTATTAGTCAATAGAGCAGATTGTATTATATATTCTAATCATTTAACTTAAGCTGACAGAGTACATGTGCTAGAGTGAGATTCCACAGGGTGCACAGGTTATTACTGCAATTACTGCCCCAAGCAGCTATCACTGGAGTGGGAACACCTATGGGAAGCTCCATTCTCAGCTATGCTCCTACTTAACAAATATACATTGCACCCAGTGGTGTCACAAAGGAGGTGCGGGCCGCAACCGGGTGTCACCCGCCGAGGGGTGACACCAAGGTGCAGTCTCCCCCTCAGTGACAGGAGCCGGATGCTGCACTGTAGTAGTAAGTGCAGCACTTGGCTCCTGACACTGTGAGGGAGCTGGCACTGCACATAGGACAGGGCAGTCTGCACCTTCTGCACCCCCCGCTCGGATCTCCAGTAAAAAGCCTGGGAAGGGGTTCGGGCCGTGAGGCCACGGCCCTTCACATGAGGCCACACCTCCTTCATGCAAGTCCACACCCCCTTTTGAGTGGCAGAGCATCCTTACCCGCACCAGGTGACAATGTGGAGTGGGATGCCACTGGCTGCACCTATATTGATGTGAGTACTACTTATCATGCTCTGTCTCTCACCATTATTTCAGGTCTCCTAACACAGTATATTTTAAAAGACCTTTCAAATAACACTTTGTGGTCATGCCTGGGAACATCTCATTACTTTAAAAAGCAAAGCAGTGACTTTTCTTTAAACTCATAACTGCCAATAAGAAAAGGAGAGGAGAGAAGTAGTGACATAAGCCAATAAGAAAGGAGAGGGGAGGGACAAAGAGTTGATCAGAGGGGTGGAGACAGAAGCCAAAAAGAAAGGAGTGGACAGGGGCAAAGAGCTGATCCCATGGTAGAGAGGGGAGGGAATTTAAGAGGTGAGAAGTGAATGTAATCAATGTGACAGGAAAGGGGAGGTGACAGAAGATGATCACAGAGGAGGGGGGGCCGGAGGGGAGGTGACAGAAGAAGATCACAGAGGAGAGAGGGCCGGAGGGGAGGTGACAGAAGATGATCACAGAGGAGGGGGGTCGGAGGGGAGGTGACAGAATATGATCACAGAGGAGGGAGTGCCGGAGGGGAGGTGACAGAAGATGATCACAGAGGAGGGAGGGCCGGAGGGGAGGTGACAGAAGATGATCACAGAGGAGGGAGGGCCGGAGGGGAGGTGACAGAAGATGATCACAGAGGAGTGAAGGCCAGAGGGGAGGTGACAGAAGATGATCACAGAGGAGGGAGGGCCGGAGGGGAGGTGACAGAAGATGATCACAGAAGAGGAGGGGCCGGAGGGGAGGTGACAGAAGATGATCACAGAGGAGGGAGGGCCGGAGGGGAGGTGACAGAAGATGATCACAGAGGAGGGAGGGCCAGAGGGGAGACAATCTGGGCAGCTTGAGGGCGCATGAAATGTAGAAACTGATCTCAGTTCCGTAACTTATTTAGGATATAGAGCAAACAAACTGAGATAAAACTAACAGGTGGCCATCATACTGGGCAGGGTATCAAGAATTCCGGAAACCTGAATGGTGCCCTCTGTCCATTTTGGCGCCCGGAGATCATGCTCCACTTGAACCACCCTCGCTACTTCCCTGCTCCCAGCGCCTATTGGCCAAGCAGGTCATGTGAGCGCAGCTGCTGGGATCTGGTTGGTATATGCAGTCATGTGAGTAAAGTCAATGTGGCGGCACTGCAGGATCTGCCAGGGTTGAGCTTATTTCCCGTTCATTGTTTGGACCTGGATTGACGTGAGGTGAGGGCTGAAGTGCGGTTCCATGCCCATAAAGGCCACCAAACAAGGAAATTTGTACCCTTGGGGGCTCACTTCTCTCACCACAGGTTTATATTCCCCCTCTATGTTCACTTGGATAGTAGAGAATGACATTGGACAGTAGTTGATGACCAGTGGCGTAACTAGGGTATTTGGAGCCCAGGGCAAATTTCAAAATGGAGGCCCCCCCATATGTGAGTGGTCACAAGAGACGTGGCCACTGAAAAATGGGGCGTGTCAACATGACACACACCCCTTTCTTGTCACTGGGAACATTTCTTTCCATATGCACCTTAATGCAGTGCCAGTTACACAGTCCCCCCTGTGCAGTGTCCCTAGTAGTGCCCCTTATACAGTACCCCCAGTATACAATGCCCCCAGTAGTGGTCCCTCTTATGCAGGCCCCCAGTAGTGATCCCCCATATGCAGTGCCCCTTATACAGTGCCCCCAGGAGTGATCCCCTTATGCAGGCCCCCAATGTGCCCCCAGTAGTGATCCCCCATATGCAGTGTCCCTTATACAGTGCCCCCAGGAGTGACCCCCCTTATGCAGGCCCCCAGTAGTGCCCCTTATACAGTGCCCCCAGTAGTAATCCCCCATATGCAGTGCCCCTTACACTGTGCCCCCTGTAGTTGCCCTCCTTATGCATGCCCCCAGTAGTTATCCCCCCTATGCAGTGCCCCCTGTAGTGGTTCTCCCTTTTCAGTGCCCCCTGTAGTGGTTCCCCCTGTGCAGTGCCCCCAGTAGTAAGCCCCATATACAGTATAGTGCTCCCAGTAATAGTCCACCCTATACAGTGCCCTTTACATAGTGTCCCCAGTAGGAGTCCCCTTGATGCAGTGCCCCAGTAGTAGTCCCCCCTGATGCAGTACCCCCAGTAGTAGTCACCCCCCAATGAAGTGCCCCCAACAGTAGTCCCCCCCAGTAGTAGTTCCCAGTAGTGGTCCCCCCCAATGAAGTCCCCCCCAGTAGTAGTCCCCAGTAGTGCCCCCCCTGAAGCAGTGCCCCCAGTAGTAGTCCACTCCTTAGTAGTAGTCCCCAATAGTGCCCTCTCCCGATGCAGTGCCCCCAGTAGCGTTGCCTCCCCCCCAGCAGACACACACATTAAAAAAAAAAACACCTGAATCCCCACTCCTGCTATCGCCACAGCCATCAGCTCCTCTGTCCTCCTGGGCCGGCCAGCTCTGCATTATGGGAGAGATGTCATGACGTCTCTCCAGTGGCGGAACTCCCGGAGACAATGGAGTAATTTGCCGCCGGGCTCCAGCCCTTAAGGGGGCACATGACTCCATTGTCCCCCGGGCCGTTCCGGGCACAGCTATGGAGATGGAGCACCGCTGATTGGCGCTCCACCTCCAGCGGCGTAAATATGGGGGGTGCGATCGCACCCGCTATTTGCCGGGTGCCCGCTGAGTGTGTTACCTGCGGGCGCCCGGCTCCTTCTTTCCCCCCGGCGGCAGCCGGAGGAACGGAGCTCACTCCTGAGCTCCGCTTCTGGGTCCCGCAATGCACTCTGGGAGTGATGTCATGACGTCACTCCCATAGTTCCGAGGAGCGGGCGCCGGGGACGGAAGGCAGCAGCACAGGAGCAGGGTTTCAGGTAAGTATTGTTTGTTTGTTTTTTTGTATGTGTGTTCACTCGCGGGGGGGGGGTCATTATTGGTGGCTCACTACAGGGGGCATTATTGGGGGCTCACTACAGGGGGAATTACTGGGGGCTCACTACAGGGGGCATTACTGGGGGCTCACTACAGGGGGCATTGCTGAGGGCTTACTACAGGGGGCATTACAGGGGGCTTACTACAGGGGGCTTGCTACAGGGGGCATTACTGGGGTCTTATTACAGGGGGCTTTCTACAGGGGGCTTACTACAGGGGGCTTACTACAGGGGGCATTACGGGGGCTTACTACAGGGGGCATTACTGGGGACTTTCTACAGGGGGTATTACTGGAGGCTTACTACTGGGGACACTACAGGGAGTTTACTACTGGAGGCTTACTACAGGGGGCTTACCACTGGGAGCACTACAGGGGGCTTATTACTGGGGCAATGCAGAGGGGGACCACTACTGGAGGTACTGAATAAGGGGACTATTACTGGGGGGCACTACATAGGCGGCACTGCATAGGGGAACCTCTACAGAGGGCACTGCACAGGGGGACCACTACTGGGGGAGCTGCATAGGGGGGCGGCAGCTGGGGCTGGCATAGGTGCTGGGGGGTGGTACAGTTTAATTTTGGGGGGGCACCAATATTTATCTTGCCTCCGGGCACCTGGGATGAAGATACGCCACTGCGTCTCTCCCATTACCCACTGCAGGAGCTGGAAGATGGAGCTCATGAGTGAGCTCCAGCCCGGCTCCGGCAGTGGGCAGTGCAGCAGTCAATGAGAGTCTGCCTGACTCTCATTGACTGTTAAGCAGTGGCTTGCACTGGCTCTAAGCATGGACCAGGAGGTCTGTTGCCCGGAGCGCAGCCCTGCTCCCTGCCTGAGCCCGCCCCCTCTACCCTCCCACTAGCACTATTGGGTAAGCGCTCAGGGGGAGGGAAGGAACGTGGCCATGCAGCACAGGACAGCACTGGGCGCATGGAAGCCTAGCGTCGGTCCTGCTGCTAATTAAAACAAACACACAGCCGCCGACCGGTGGCTGTGTGTTTGTACTGTGTGTAGTGCTGACCGAACGCCGTTCGGTCAGCACTACACTGATCTCAGTGTCCCGGACCGTGGCCGGTGGCGCCCCCTGTGCTCCCGGTCCGATGGCGCACAGGGCACATGCCCTGCTCGACCCCCCTTAGTTACGCCACTGCTGATGACGTCAGGGTACACTCCGTGAAGGGCATCCAGATACTACCGGACTGCCAGGCCAACATGCAGATGTGCCAAAACACATCTCAGGGATGCTAGACACGACCGTGACAGTGATATGACACGGCCAGACAAAGTTAAGGGGACCAACTACATTGTCCTGTCCCTTTTCAGTATACATATTATTACTCATTTTCAAATGGAATGAATCTCACGTCTGTTTATTTGCAAAGGTGTACAGGCTCACACACAACAACATAATTTGTCTAATAAGAAGCAAAGCTATAACCTGATGATAATTACAGGTCAGGTCAGTCACATCTTCATAATATGTTCTATATATAAAAGAGATTTGTGCTTATAATCCCATCTGTTAATCACTGTAAAGAGGGTGAATGTGACGGGACAGAGACAATCATGATCAATGACTGTTACCAAAGTATAACTAAAAGAATAATATTAATTGTCACCATAAAATAGATGGCATGTGACCAGGGCATGGGAGTCTGACAACCAAATAAGAGTGAAATAATTAAAAACTAAAGTTTTATTAATAATATTTACTATGATTGGCAATGAGGACCTCATTCAGAGTCCCATGAGTCTCAGTAGTAGTACCGTACTGCACAGCGCCCCATGAGTCTCAGTAGCAGTACCACACTGCACAGCACCCCATGAGTCTCAGTAGTAGTACCACACTGCACAGCACCCCATGAGTCTCAGTAGTAGTACCACACTGCACAGCACCCCATGAGTCTCAGTAGTAGTACCACACTGCACAGACCTCCATGAGTCTCAGTAGTAGTACCACAATGCACAGCGCCCCATGAGTCTCAGTAGTAGTACCACAATGCACAGCGCCCCATGAGTCTCAGTAGTAGTACCACACTGCACAGCGCCCCATGAGTCTCAGTAGTAGTACCACAATGCACAGCCCCCCATGAGTCTAAGTAGCAGTACCACACTGCACAGCGCCCATGAGTCTCAGTAGTAGTACCACACTGCACAGCGCCCCATGAGTCTCAGTAGCAGTACCATACTGCACAGCCCCCCATGAGTCTCAGTAGTAGTACCACACTGCACAGCGCCCCATGAGTCTCAGTAGTAGTACCACACTGCACAGCGCCCCAGGAATCTCAGTAGTAGTACCACACTGCACAGCGCCCCATGAATCTCAGTAGTAGTACCACACTGCACAGCGCCCCATGAATCTCAGTAGTAGTACCACACTGCACAGCGCCCCATGAATCTCAGTAGTAGTACCACACTGCACAGCGCCCCATGAGTCTCAGTAGTAGTATCACACTGCACAGCACCCCAGGAGTCTAAGTAGCACTGTAGCAGTGTGGCATTTCTGGGTGAAGAGAGAATATCAGGATTGGTGTGATCATCATTTTCTCAGCAACATACTTGCTCTGGAATGCCATCTTTGACCACGTACAATCCACTGCTGGTGCCAAGTAATATGGAGCTGAGGGCGAGTAATATTGCGCTGAGGGCCAGGGAAGGGGTGGCGACTACTATGTCCTTTATAGGATTGAGCTGTCACTTTTACGTTAAATGCTACTAGTCTGTAAAGTAAGAATCCACGATCCACCTACGCAGGGATTATTTCAGGCTACTTCCTCAAACCTTAATTCCCAGAGATGCCAGCTGGCCCTCATCATCACATCATGACCTATCTGCATACTGGCAGAGTCATTAATCGCCTGATATTCACGGCAGAATAATCTGACAAGTCAGGAAGAATCCCAGGCGCCTCTCCCGCTGCGAGAACTGCAGAGTATTCTCATTTGCATAGTCAGCTGAAATGACAAGTTTCTATTTCAGGGGAAAAGCATCGGCAGAGTTATGTAACAATGCTGTAACACATGGAGCATGAACACAAATGACGCTCTCAAAACATGCCTGGCATAAACACAGGTCTTATCCGAGATTAAAACTGTGGCAAATGCAGAATTTCTAGGAAGAGGGGTTTCCAAATGCCTGATTTTAGAGAGTGGCCCGTCCATGAAGAGGACATAATTAGCACTTATCCAGCTTTAATATGCGTCATACAAAGTGTATTGTGTATCATAATTCCAGCATATACAGGACCAGTGATCACAGTAACCCATTATATGTGTCATACATAGTGTATTGTGTGTCATAATTCCAGCATATACAGGACCAGTGATCACAGTAACCCATTATATGTGTCATACATAGTGTATTGTGTGTCATAATTCCAGCATATACAGGACCAGTGATCACAGTAACCCATTATGTGTCATAATCCCAGTATATACAGGAACAGTGATCACAGTAACCTATTATATGTGTCATACACAGTGTATTGTGTATCATAATTCCAGCATATACAGGACCAGCGATCACAGTAACCCATTATATGTGTCATACATAGTGTATTGTGTGTCATAATTCCAGCATATACAGGACCAGTGATCACAGTAACCCATTATATGTGTCATACATAGTGTATTGTGTGTCATAATTCCAGCATATACAGGACCAGTGATCACAGTAACCCATTATATGTGTCATACATAGTGTATTGTGTGTCATAATTCCAGCATATACAGGACCAGTGAACACAGTAACCCGTTATATGTGTCATACATAGTGTATGTGTCATAATTCCAGCATATACAGGACCAGCAATCACAGTAACCCGCTATATGTGTCATACATAGTGTATTGTGTGTAATAATTCCAGCATATACAGGACCTGTAATCACAGTAACCCATTATATGTGTCATACATAGTGTATTGTGTGTCATAATCCCAGCATATACAGGACCAGTGATCACAGTAACCCATTATATGTGTCATACATAGTGTATGTGTCATAATTCCAGCATATACAGGACCAGTAATCACAGTAACCCATTATATGTGTCATACATAGTGTATTGTGTGTCATAATTCCAGCATATACAGGACCAGTGATCACAGTAACCCATTATATGTGTCATACAGAGTGTATTGTGTGTCATAATTCCAGCATATACAGGACCAGTGATCACAGTAACCCATTATGTGTCATAATCCCAGTATATACAGGACCAGTGATCACAGTAAGCCATTAGATGTGTCATACATAGTGTATTGTGTGTCATAATTCCAGCATATACAGGACCAGTGATCACAGTAACCCATTATATGTGTCATACATAGTGTATTGTTTGTCATAATTCCAGCGTATACAGGAGCAGTGATCACAGTAACCCGTTATATGTTTCATACATAGTGTATGTGTCATAATTCCAGCATATACAATACCAGTGAACACAGTAACCCATTATAACGATCATACATAGTGTATTGTGTGTCATAATTTCAGCGTATACAGGAGCAGTGATCACAGTAACCCGTTATATGTGTCATACATAGTGTATGTGTCATAATTCCAGCATATACAGGACCAGCGATCACAGTAACCCATTATATGTGTCATACATAGTGTATTGTGTGTCATAATTCCAGCATATACAGGACCAGTGATCACAGTAACCCATTATATGTGTCATACATAGTGTATTGTGTGTCATAATTCCAGCATATACAGGACCAGTGATCACAGTAACCCGCTATATGTGTCATACATAGTGTATTGTGTGCCATAATTCCAGCATTTACAGGACCAGTGATCACAGTAAGCCATTAGATGTGTCAAACATAGTGTATTGTGTGTCATAATTCCAGCATATACAGGTCCAATGATCACAGTAAGCCATTATATGTGTCATACATAGTGTATTGTGTGTCATAATTCCAGCATATACAGGACCAGCGATCACAGTAACCCATTATATGTATCATACATAATGTATTGTGTGTCATAATTCCAGCATATACAGGACCAGTGATCACAGTAACCCATTATATGTGTCATACATAGTGTATTGTGTGTCATAATTCCAGCATATACAGGACCAGTGATCACAGTAACCCATTATATGTGTCATACATAGCGTATTGTGTGTCATAATTCCAGCATATACAGGACCAGTGATCACAGTAATCCAGTATATGTGTCATACATAGTGTATTGTGTGTCATAATTCCAGCATATACAGGACCAGTGATCACAGTAACCCATTATATGTGTCATACATAGTGTATTGTGTGTCAGAATTCCAGCATATACAGGACCAGTGATCACAGTAACCCATTATATGTGTCATACATAGTGTATTGTGTGTAATAATTCCAGCATATACAGGACCAGTGATCACAGTAACCCATTATATGTGTCATACATAGTGTATTGTGTGTCATAATTCCAGCATATACAGGACCAGTGATCACAGTAACCCAGTATATGTGTCATACATAGTGTATTGTGTGTCATAATTCCAGCATATACAGGACCAGTGATCACAGTAACCCATTATATGTGTCATACATAGTGTATTGTGTGTCAGAATTCCAGCATATACAGGACCAGTGATCACAGTAACCCATTATATGTGTCATACATAGTGTATTGTGTGTCAGAATTCCAGCATATACAGGACCAGTGATCACAGTAACCCATTATATGTGTCATACATAGTGTATTGTGTGTCATAATTCCAGCATATACAGGACCAGTGATCACAGTAACCCATTATATGTGTCATACATAGTGTATTGTGTGTCATAATTCCAGCATATACAGGACCAGTGATCATAGTAACCCGTTATATGTGTCATACATAGTGTATTGTGTGTCATAATTCCAGCATATACAGGACCAGTGATCACAGTAAGCCATTAGATATGTCATACATAGTGTATTGTGTGTCATAATTCCAGCATATACTTGTCCAATGATCACAGTAAGCCATTATATGTGTCATTCATAGTGTATTGTGTGTCATAATTCCAGCATATACAGGACCAGCGATCACAGTAACCCATTATATGTATCATACATAATGTATTGTGTGTCATAATTCCAGCATATACAGGACCAGTGATCACAGTAACCCATTATATGTGTCATACATAGTGTATTGTGTATCATAATTCCAGCATATACAGGACCAGTGATCACAGTAACCCATTATATGTGTCATACATAGTGTATTGTATGTCATAATTCCAGCATATACAGGACCAGCGATCACAGTAACCCATTATATGTGTCATACATAGTGTATTGTATGTCATAATTCCAGTATATACAGTACCAGCAATCACAGTAACCCATTATATGTGTCATAGTGTTTTGTGTCATAATTCCAGCATATACAGGACCAGCAATCACAGTAACCCGCTATATGTGTCATACATAGTGTATTGTGTGTAATAATTCCAGCATATACAGGACCAGTAATCACAGTAACCCATTATATGTGTCATACATAGTGTATTGTGTGTCATAATCCCAGCATATACAGGACCAGTGATCACAGTAACCCATTATATGTGTCATACATAGTGTATGTGTCATAATTCCAGCATATACAGGACCAGTAATCACAGTAACCCATTATATGTGTCATACATAGTGTATTGTGTGTCATAATTCCAGCATATACAGGACCAGTGATCACAGTAACCCATTATATGTGTCATACAGAGTGTATTGTGTGTCATAATTCCAGCATATACAGGACCAGTGATCACAGTAACCCATTATGTGTCATAATCCCAGTATATACAGGACCAGTGATCACAATAAGCCATTAGATGTGTCATACATAGTGTATTGTGTGTCATAATTCCAGCATATACAGGACCAGTGATCACAGTAACCCATTATATGTGTCATACATAGTGTATTGTGTGTCATAATTCCAGCATATACAGGACCAGTGATCACAGTAACCCATTATATGTGTCATACATAGTGTATTGTGTGTCATAATTCCAGCGTATACAGGAGCAGTGATCACAGTAACCCGTTATATGTGTCATACATAGTGTATGTGTCATAATTCCAGCATATACAATACCAGTGATCACAGTAACCCATTATAACGATCATACATAGTGTATTGTGTGTCATAATTTCAGCGTATACAGGAGCAGTGATCACAGTAACCCGTTATATGTGTCATACATAGTGTATGTGTCATAATTCCAGCATATACAGGACCAGCGATCACAGTAACCCATTTTATGTGTCATACATAGTGTATTGTGTGTCATAATTCCAGCATATACAGGACCAGTGATCACAGTAACCCGCTATATGTGTCATACATAGTGTATTGTGTGTCATAATTCCAGCATATACAGGACCAGTGATCACAGTAACCCGCTATATGTGTCATACATAGTGTATTGTGTGCCATAATTCCAGCATTTACAGGACCAGTGATCACAGTAAGCCATTAGATGTGTCAAACATAGTGTATTGTGTGTCATAATTCCAGCATATACAGGTCCAATGATCACAGTAAGCCATTATATGTGTCATACATAGTGTATTGTGTGTCATAATTCCAGCATATACAGGACCAGCGATCACAGTAACCCATTATATGTATCATACATAATGTATTGTGTGTCATAATTCCAGCATATACAGGACCAGTGATCACAGTAACCCATTATATGTGTCATACATAGCGTATTGTGTGTCATAATTCCAGCATATACAGGACCAGTGATCACAGTAATCCAGTATATGTGTCATACATAGTGTATTGTGTGTCATAATTCCAGCATATACAGGACCAGTGATCACAGTAACCCATTATATGTGTCATACATAGTGTATTGTGTGTCAGAATTCCAGCATATACAGGACCAGTGATCACAGTAACCCATTATATGTGTCATACATAGTGTATTGTGTGTCATAATTCCAGCATATGCAGGACCAGTGATCACAGTAACCCATTATATGTGTCATACATAGTGTATTGTGTGTCAGAATTCCAGCATATACAGGACCAGTGATCACAGTAACCCAGTATATGTGTCATACATAGTGTATTGTGTGTCAGAATTCCAGCATATACAGGACCAGTGATCACAGTAACCCATTATATGTGTCATACATAGTGTATTGTGTGTCAGAATTCCAGCATATACAGGACCAGTGATCACAGTAACCCATTATATGTGTCATACATAGTGTATTGTGTGTCATAATTCCAGCATATACAGGACCAGTGATCACAGTAAGCCATTAGATATGTCATACATAGTGTATTGTGTGTCATAACTCCAGCATATACTTGTCCAATGATCACAGTAAGCCATTATATGTGTCATTCATAGTGTATTGTGTGTCATAATTCCAGCATATACAGGACCAGCGATCACAGTAACCCATTATATGTATCATACATAATGTATTGTGTGTCATAATTCCAGCATATACAGGACCAGTGATCACAGTAACCCATTATATGTGTCATACATAGTGTATTGTGTATCATAATTCCAGCATATACAGGACCAGTGATCACAGTAACCCATTATATGTGTCATACATAGTGTATTGTATGTCATAATTCCAGCATATACAGGACCAGCGATCACAGTAACCCATTATGTGTCATACATAGTGTATTGTATGTCATAATTCCAGTATATACAGTACCAGCGATCACAGTAACCCATTATATGTGTCATACATAGTGTTTTGTGTGTCATAATTCCAGCATATACAGGACCAGTGATCACAGTAACCCATTATAAGCATCATATATAGTATATTGTGTGTCATAATTCCAGCACATACAGGACCAGTGATCACAGTAACTAGGGATGTGCGCCGGACCATTTTTGCCGGATTTGGATTTGGTTCTAATTCGTCGTCCGGCTTTGGATTTGGATTTGGATTTGCCAAACTGCGGTGACTGGCTTTGGATTTGGATTTGGATTTGGATTTTTTTACAAAAATTGACAAAAAAAGCTAAAATAACATAAATTGGTCTTTTTTTTCTTCCTAGAGTATTATTATCCTCAATAACATTCATTTCCAGTCAATTTAGACCATATCACAGCTTATAATATTGTTTTCAACATTATTGGCCAAAGGTTGCAGTGAGCTGACTGGTTACTAAGCGACAAAGCAGCGGCACAACGACACAGACACCACAGTATAAAGCACATCTATGACACATTGCCACACAGCAGTGGCAGAAATGAAAAGTAGTGCACCCACCCAGTGGGGTACGGCCAGCAGAGTCACAGTACTTGTTTACAAAGTGTGCTACGGCCCTAGGAGTTACAGTGCACAATCTTATTAGCATTACACCGCACATAGGGCCTGATTCACATTACACCATAAAGTAGTGTCTCTTATTTATGTTACGACACACAGTAGTGCCCCTTTTACACAATGCCCACAGTAGTGACCCTTTTACACAATGCCCACAGTAGCGGTGTCCCTTACACAATGTCCCCCAGCAGTGGTGCCCCCTATGCAGTCCCCTTAGTAGTAGGGTCCACTATGCAGTGCCCCCAGTAGTATGCCCCCCAGTAGTATGCCCCCCATTAGCAGGCCCCCCCAGTAGTATGCCCCCCATTAGCATGCCAACCAGTAGTATGCCCCCCATTAGCAGGCCCCCCCAGTAGTATGCCCCCCATTAGCATGCCACCCAGTAGTATGCCCCCCCAGTAGTATGGCCCCCCTAGTAGTATGGCCCCCCCTGTAGTAGGCTGCCCCAGTAGCAGCGCCCCCCAGTAGTAGTAAGCCCCCCCAGTTGTATGGCCCCCCCAGTAGCAGGCCCCTCAGTAGTATGGCCCCCCCAGTAGCAGACCCCCCCCAGTAGTATAGCCCCCCCCAGTAGCAGGCCCCTCTGTAGTATGGCCCCCCCAGTAGTATAGCCCCCCCCAGTAGTGCAGATCCCCCCCAGTAGTATGGCCCCCCCAGTAGCAGACCCCCCCAGTAGTATAGCCCCCCCCAGTAGCAGGCCCCTCTGTAGTATGGCTCCCCCAGTAGTATAGCCCCCCCCAGTAGCAGACCCCCCCCAGTAGTGCAGACCCCCCCCAGAAGTGCCCCCGGCCCTTGCACAAATAAAAAAATAAAAAATAAAAACTTACCTGTATCCCCGCACCCGCGCCGTCCGCTCTGTCACACGCTGAGGAGGGAGCCGGAAGACGGAGCTCATGTGTGAGCTCCAGCCGGCTCCCTCCGTGCAGCAGCCAATGAGAGTCTGTGTGACTCTCATTGGCTGCTGTAACAAACACACAGCTGCCGCTGGCGGCTGTGTGTCTGTGTCTGTGTAGGGCAGAGCGCTATCACTGCGCTCTGCCCTACACGCGAGGAGACCTGATGTCGGATTCTCTAGTGAGAATCCGACATCAGGCGGCCGCCGTTCGGCCCCGAACGGGGATCCGAGTCAGGCGGTGAACATCCGAACAGGGTTCGGGTGGACTCGGATCCCCAATGTTCGGAGCGGTTCGGATTCCACAGAATCCGAACGGCTCATCTCTAACAGTAACCCATTATATGTGTCATACATAGTGTATTGTGTGTCATAATTCCAGCATATACAGGTCCAGTGATCACAGTAACCCATTATAAGCATCATACATAGTGTATTGTGTGTCATATTTCCAGCATATACTGGACCAGTGATCACAGTAACCCATTATATGTGTCATACATAGTGTATGTGTCATAATTCCAGCATATACAGGACCAGTGATCACAGTAACCCGCTATATGTGTCATACATAGTGTATTGTGTGTCAGAATTCCAGCATATACAGGACCAGTGATCACAGTAACCCATTATATGTGTCATACATAGTGTATTGTGTGTCATAATTCCAGCATATACAGGACCAGCGATCACAGTAACCCGCTATATGTGTCATACATAGTGTATTGTGTGTCATAATTCCAGCATATACAGGACCAGCGATCACAGTAACCCAGTATATGTGTCATACATAGTGTATTGTGTGTCATAATTCCAGCATATACAGGACCAGTGATCACAGTAACCCATTATATGTGTCATACATAGTGTATTGTGTGTCATAATTCCAGCATATACAGGACCAGTGATCACAGTAACCCAGTATATGTGTCATACATAGTGTATTGTGTGTCATAATTCCAGCATATACAGGACCAGTGATCACAGTAACCCATTATATGTGTCATACATAGTGTATTGTGTGTCAGAATTCCAGTATATACAGGACCAGTGATCACAGTAACCCATTATATGTGTCATACATAGTGTATTGTGTGTCATAATTCCAGCATA
Organism: Taudactylus pleione; assembly: GCA_031769625.1. Taxonomy (NCBI): domain Eukaryota; kingdom Metazoa; phylum Chordata; class Amphibia; order Anura; family Myobatrachidae; genus Taudactylus; species Taudactylus pleione. The sequence continues at coordinate 849,097 of JAUIMM010000650.1, read as the reverse complement.
TACAGGACCAGCGATCACAGTAACCCGCTATATGTGTCATACATAGTGTATTGTGTGTCATAATTCCAGCATATACAGGACCAGCGATCACAGTAACCCAGTATATGTGTCATACATAGTGTATTGTGTGTCATAATTCCAGCATATACAGGACCAGTGATCACAGTAACCCATTATATGTGTCATACATAGTGTATTGTGTGTCATAATTCCAGCATATACAGGACCAGTGATCACAGTAACCCATTATATGTGTCATACATAGTGTATTGTGTGTCATAATTCCAGCATATACAGGACCAGTGATCACAGTAACCCAGTATATGTGTCATACATAGTGTATTGTGTGTCATAATTCCAGCATATACAGGACCAGTGATCACAGTAACCCATTATATGTGTCATACATAGTGTATTGTGTGTCAGAATTCCAGTATATACAGGACCAGTGATCACAGTAACCCATTATATGTGTCATACATAGTGTATTGTGTGTCATAATTCCAGCATATACAGGACCAGCGATCACAGTAACCCGCTATATGTGTCATACATAGTGTATTGTGTGTCATAATTCCAGCATATACAGGACCAGCGATCACAGTAACCCAGTATATGTGTCATACATAGTGTATTGTGTGTCATAATTCCAGCATATACAGGACCAGTGATCACAGTAACCCATTATATGTGTCATACATAGTGTATTGTGTGTCATAATTCCAGCATATACAGGACCAGTGATCACAGTAACCCAGTATATGTGTCATACATAGTGTATTGTGGGTCATAATTCCAGCATATACAGGACCAGTGATCACAGTAACCCATTATATGTGTCATACATAGTGTATTGTGTGTCAGAATTCCAGTATATACAGGACCAGTGATCACAGTAACCCATTATATGTGTCATACATAGTGTATTGTGTGTCATAATTCCAGCATATACAGGACCAGTGATCATAGTAACTCGTTATATGTGTCATACATAGTGTATTGTGTGTCATAATTCCAGTATATACAGGACCAGTGATCAGAGTAAGCCATTAGATGCGGCAGTAGTAGCATTGGAGCAAGTCCAGTCTTGGGGAGTCTTGGGGAGCGGCAGAAGAACCTTGCACTGCCCTGGACATATATGTACATATTGGTCTCCTTATGCACTGGATAGTGTACTGTTATTCAGTATTAATAAATAAGCCTATTGATGGTCTATAGTAGGGGTGAGCGGGTTCGGATTTCTGAAATCCGAACCCCCCCGAGCCCCCCCGATCCGAGTCCGATCCGAGTCAGGCTCGACTTTTCCCGCCTGACTCGGATTCTGAAATCGAGGCAAAACGTCATCTTCCCGCCTTCCGAGTCTCGCGGGTTTTGGATCCTATATAAGGTACACACGTCGGCGCCATTTTCTCACTCGGCTGTGGACAGTGAAGAGGGAGGGTGGGAGTTAGGGCTGTGTAGTGTAGTGTAGTGTAGTGCTGCTGTTGTCCACTACTTCAAAGTCCATAGGGGCTGGCTGTGTTGTGCTGTGCTGCTGTTGTTAATAGGGGCTGTGTCCACTACTTCAAAGTCCATAGGGGCTGGCTGGACTGTGTTGTGCAGTCAGTTCTCCATAGGGGCTGTGTCCACTCCAAAGTCCTGTGCAGTGTCCCAGTCCTAAAGAGGTGCTGTAGTGTTGTCCAGGGGGTGCTCTGTCCATCAGGGGTGCTCCCCCCAAGTGCTAAAAAAATAATATATTTTCTGTGTTTGTGAATTGTGTGCGCAGTAGCCGCACGTGCATCAACAAAGTAGTGCCAAGCGTGCGCCTGTGTCATAAGTAAAGGGCCGGCTGGCTTGACCGTTAAGGGTGCTGTAACCCCCGAAAGTACACTCCAGTCCAAACCAAAAAAAAAATTATTTTCTGTGTTTGTGAATTGTGTGCGCAGTAGCCGCACGTGCATCAACAAAGTAGTGCCAAGCGTGCACCTGTGTCATAAGTAAAGGGCCGGCTGGCTTGACCGTTAAGGGCGCTGTAACCCCCGAAAGTACACTCCAGTCCAAACCAAAAAAAAAATTATTTTCTGTGTTTGTGAATTGTGTGCGCAGTAGCCGCACGTGCATCAACAAAGTAGTGCCAAGCGTGCGCCTGTGTCATAAGTAAAGGGCCAGCTGGCTTGACCGTTAAAGGGTGCTGTAACCCCCAAAGTACACTCCAGTCCAAACCAAAAAAAAATTTATTTTCTGTGTTTGTGAATTGTGTGCGCAGTAGCCGCACGTGCATCAACAAAGTAGTGCCAAGCGTGCGCCTGTGTCATAAGTAAAGGGCCGGCTGGCTTGACCGTTAAAGGGTGCTGTAACCCCCGAAAGTACACTCCAGTCCAAACCAAAAAAAAATTATTTTCTGTGTTTGTGAATTGTGTGCGCAGTAGCCGCACGTGCATCAACAAAGTAGTGCCAAGCGTGCGCCTGTGTCATAAGTAAAGGGCCGGCTGGCTTGACCGTTAAAGGGTGCTGTAACCCCCGAAAGTACACTCCAGTCCAAACCAAAAAAAAATTATTTTCTGTGTTTGTGAATTGTGTGCGCAGTAGCCGCACGTGCATCAACAAAGTAGTGCCAAGCGTGCGCCTGTGTCATAAGTAAAGGGCCGGCTGGCTTGACCGTTAAAGGGTGCTGTAACCCCCGAAAGTACACTCCAGTCCAAACCAAAAAAAAATTATTTTCTGTGTTTGTGAATTGTGTGCGCAGTAGCCGCACGTGCATCAACAAAGTAGTGCCAAGCGTGCGCCTGTGTCATAAGTAAAGGGCCGGCTGGCTTGACTGTTAAAGGGTGCTGTAACCCCCGAAAGTACACTCCAGTCCAAACCAAAAAAAAATTATTTTCTGTGTTTGTGAATTGTGTGCGCAGTAGCCGCACGTGCATCAACAAAGTAGTGCCAAGCGTGCGCCTGTGTCATAAGTAAAGGGCCGGCTGGCTTGACCGTTAAGGGTGCTGTAACCCCCGAAAGTACACTCCAGTCCAAACCAAAAAAAAATTATTTTCTGTGTTTGTGAATTGTGTGCGCAGTAGCCGCACGTGCATCAACAAAGTAGTGCCAAGCGTGCACCTGTGTCATAAGTAAAGGGCCGGCTGGCTTGACCGTTAAGGGTGCTGTAACCCCCGAAAGTACACTCCAGTCCAAACCAAAAAAAAAATTATTTTCTGTGTTTGTGAATTGTGTGCGCAGTAGCCGCACGTGCATCAACAAAGTAGTGCCAAGCGTGCACCTGTGTCATAAGTAAAGGGCCGGCTGGCTTGACCGTTAAGGGTGCTGTAACCCCCGAAAGTACACTCCAGTCCAAACCAAAAAAAAAATTATTTTCTGTGTTTGTGAATTGTGTGCGCAGTAGCCGCACGTGCATCAACAAAGTAGTGCCAAGCGTGCACCTGTGTCATAAGTAAAGGGCCGGCTGGCTTGACCGTTAAAGGGTGCTGTAACCCACAAAGTACACTCCAGTCCAAACCAAAAAAAAAAATATTTTCTGTGTTTAGCCGCACGTATATATCAAATCGATATAACATAAATGGAGGACCAAACTTTCTCCGATAAAAATAAAATAGAGAAAGATAAAGAACCACTTCCTCCTAGTGCTGAAGCTGCTGCCACTAGTCATGACATAGACGATAACATGCCATCAACGTCGTCTGCCAAGGCCGATGCCCAATGTCATAGTAGAGGGCACATACAATCCCAAATGGCAAAGTTCAGGAAAATGACCTTGAAAAAGACATTTAAATCAGCTGAAGAGAAACGTAAACTTGCCAATATGCCATTTACGACACGGAGTGGCAAGGAACGGCTAAGGTCGATCCCTAGTATGTTCATGACTAGTGGTTCAGCTTCACATGACGATGGAAGCCCTCCTCCCACTAAAAAAATCAAAAGAGTTAAGCTGGCAAAAGCACAGCGAAGAACTGTGCTTTCTAAGAAGATATCACAAATCCCCAAGGAGAGTCCAAGTGTGGTGGTGGTTGCGATGCCTGACCTTCCCAGCACTGGACGGGAAGAGGTGGCTCTTTCCACCATTTGCACGCCCCCTGCAAGTGCTGAAAGGAGCACCCACAGTCCACTTGCTGATATGCAAATTGAAGATGTCACTGTTGAAGTACAACAGGATGAGGATACTGGTGTAGCTGGCGCTGAGGAGGAAGTTGGCGAGGAGGATTCTGATGGTGATGTGGTTTGTTTAAATCAGGCTCCGGGGGATACAGTTGTTGTCCGTGGGTTGAAAAAGCCCATCACGGTCATGCCTGGGCAGAAGACCAAACATTCCACCTCTTTGGTCTGGCAATATTTCTATCCAAATCCGGACAACAACTGTCTTGCCATATGTACCATATGTAAAGGTGAAATAAGTAGGGGTAGGGACGTCAACCACCTAGGAACATCCTCCCTTATACGGCACCTGCAGCGCGTTCATAAAAAGTTACTGTCAAGTTCAGAAACTTTGGCTAAGACCGTAAGCAGTCCAGGGACACCTAAATCCCGTTGTCCTGTTGTATCCAAGCGCCTGCAAACCACACCGTCAACTCCCTCCTCATCAATTTCCTCCTTAGTCAGGATCGGAAGTAGTCCTGCAGGCCATGTCACTGGCATGACTGACTCTCCTATCCGGGATTCCTCTGGAGGATCCTGCATTGCTACGCCTACTGCTGCCGCTGCTGCTGTTGCTGCTGCTGGGAGTCGTTCATCATCCCAGAGAGGAAGTAGGAACACCACTACTTTTACTAAACAATTGACCCTCCAACAGTCCTTAGCGAGGAGGATGAAGTACGACAGCAGTCATCCTGAAGCAAAACGTATAACTGAGGCCTTGACTGCTATGTTGGTGTTAGATGTGCGTCCGGTATCCGCCATTAGTGCAGTGGGATTTAGACAATTGATGGAGGTAGTGTGTCCCCGGTTCCAAATCCCGTCTAGATTCCACTTCACTAGGCAGGCGATACCGAGACTGTACAGAAACGTCAGAAAAAGTGTCCTCAGTGTCCTGAAAAATGCCGTTGTACACAATGTCCACTTAACCACGGACATGTGGACAAGTGGAACAGGGCAGACTAAGGACTATATGACTGTGACAGCCCACTGGGTAGATGTATCACCTTACGCAGCAACAGCAGCAGCGTCACCAGTAGCAGCATCTCAGAAATGCCAGCTCGTTACAAGGCAGGCTACGCTGTGTATCACCGGTTTCAGTAAGAGGCACACCGCCGACAACCTCTTAGAGAAACTGAGGGAAATCATCGCCCAGTGGCTTACCCCACTTAGACTCTCCTGGGGATTTGTGATATCTGACAACGACACCAATATTGTGCGGGCATTACATCTGGGCAAATTCCAGCACGTCCCATGTTTTGCTCACACAATAAACTTGGTGGTGCAGAATTTTCTGAAAAGCGACAGGGGCGTGCAGGAGACGCTTTGGGTGGCCCGAAAAATTTCTGGCCACTTTCGCCATTCAGCGACTGCGTGCCGAAGACTGGAGCGCCAGCAAACACTCTTGAACCTGCCCCGCCATCACCTGAAGCAAGAGGTTGTGACGCGGTGGAACTCAACCCTCTATATGCTTCAGAGGATGGAGGAGCAGCAAAAGGCCATACAAGCCTATACATCCACCTATGACATAGGCAAAGGAGGGGGTATGCACCTGACTCAAGCGCAGTGGAGAATGATTTCCGTGTTGTGCAAGGTTCTCCAGCCCTTCGAACTTGCCACACGTGAAGTCAGCTCAGACACTGCCAGCTTGAGTCAGGTCATTCCCCTCATCAGGCTTTTGCAGAAGCAGCTGGAGAAAGTGAAGGAGGAGCTAAGACGGAGCGATTCCGCTCGGCATGTGGGACTTGTGGATGAAGCCCTTCATTCGCTTTGCCAGGATTCCAGGGTGGTCAATCTGTTGAAATCAGACCACTACGTTTTGGCCACCGTGCTCGATCCTAGGTTTAAAGCCTATGTGGTGTCTCTCTTTCCGGCCGACACAAGCCTGCAGAGGTGCAAAGACCTGCTGGTGAACACACTGTCAGCTGAAGCGGAACGTGACACGTCAACGGCTCCTTCTTCATTTTCTCCTGCAACTGGGGCTGCCAGGAAAAAACTTAGGTATCCTAAGCAACCCGCTGGCGGTGATGCAGGGCAGGCAGGACCAAGTTTGGACATCTGGTCCGGACTGAAGGACCTGGCAACAATTTCTGACATGTCTACTGTCACTGCATATGATACTGTCACCATTGACAGAATGGTGGAGGATTACATCGGTGACAGCATCCAAGTAGGCATGGCAGACAGTCCATACCTGTACTGGCAGGAAAAAGAGGCAATTTGGAGGCCCCTGTACAAACTGGCTCTATTTTACCTGAGTTGCCCCCCCTCCAGTGTGTACTCCGAAAGAGTGTTTAGTGCAGCCGGGAACCTTGTCAGCGAAAGGCGTAGGAGGTTGCTTCCACAGAATGTGGAGAAGATGATGTTCATCAAAATGAATTATCAGCTCTTCCAGGGAGACCAGCCTCCAGAAGGTACAGAGGGACCTGTGGTGGTGGATTCAAGTGGGGACGAGTTAATACTTTGTGAGGATGAGGATGTACACACTGAAGAGGGTGAGGAATCGGTGGATGAGGAGGATGAGGATGACATCTTGCCTCCATAGAGCCAGTTTGTGCAGGGACACATTAATTGCCAGCTTGTTTTGTGGGGGCCCAAACGAACCAATCACTTCAGCCACAGTTGTGTGGCAGACCCTGGCGCTGAAATGATTGGTTTGTTAAAGTGTGCATGTCCTGTTTATACAACATAAGGGTGGGTGGGAGGGCCCAAGGACAATTCCATCTTGCACCTCTTTTTTTTCTTTGCATTATGTACAGTTTGGGGCCTAGTTTTTCAAACTGCCATCCTGTCTGCCACTGCAGTTTCACGCCTAGATGGGTCACGTGTTTGTGCCGCCCACTCGTGTCGCTTAGCATAGTCATCCAGCTACCTCGGTGCAACGTTTTGGACATAAAAACACTATTGTGAGGTGTGAGGTGTTCAGAATAGACTGGAAATGAGTGGAAATTAAGGTTATTGAGGTTAATAATAGCATAGGAGCAGAAAAACCTACAAATTCTGTGATTTTAGCTGTTTTTATGCTTTTTTTAAAAAAAATACAGATCCAAAACACAAAACCCAGAACCCAAAACACGGAAGGGTGGTTTTGGCAAAACCAATCCAGATCCAAAACACGAAGAAAGATCCAGATCCAAAACCAAAACACAAAACACGAAAAGTGGCCGGTGCACACCCCTAGTCTATAGCAGTGCACCCCTAACAGTGCTTTTTTTCCAGATCTCCTAGTTGGTGCACATGTATATTTATTACTGTCTGACACATGTTAAAAGATCCACAGGTGGTGCTAATTATTTTATTTGAGATACTGAGAAGAACATGCAGCGCTAGTAAAAATCTATTATATTACTTTTTCTATTGTGGACATGGTGTTGGCTGGGGAGGGGGGTTTCCAGGCAATCGGAGCCAGCGGTGTCCCTCCCCGCGGTGGACCCGGTGTGGGGAGGGACATTGTGAGCGCGGCCAGGGGTGTGTGGCCTCGTGCAAATGGGCCTGGCCTCACAGGAAGGGGGCGTGGCCTCTCGGCCCGATCTCTCTCCTCCCATTTTTTTTATATTACTGGGAGAGGGTGCAGGGGGTGCTGACTGCATTGTATGGCAGTGCCGGCTCCCTCACAGTGTCAGGAGCCGGGTGCTGCATTTAATACTACAGTGCAGCACCCGGCTCCTGTCACTGTTAGTGGAGTGTCCGTCTGCACCTTGGTGTCACCCCTCGGCGGCAGACACCCGGGTGCGTCCTGCACCCAAGCCCTTGTGACGCCACTGATCGGAACCCCCCCCTTTGCTTATGAACTCTACTGCAACAATTAGCCAACCTGGATGAGCTCGAATCGCTCTATCTAAAGCAACGTATGGTTCTTTGATAAATCAATGCAAAGTTCTGAAAGAAACAGTAGAAGCAAACATCAGAATGGTTGCAGAATAAATATCAGCAAGACGCCGTTTTAATGTTAGCGAGCGCAAAGACAAAAGTAAATAGCTGTACATTTCCAAGTTAATGTCATAATGACAGTTTCTTTCAATGAATCAAAATCATTCGGCTTTTGTTCATATTGAACTAAGCTTGTCATGCCTACAGGGAACAAATAACATTTATAAATCAACTGCTTTTATTTTTCCGTGCTAACAGAATGCTTTTTCTCTCCATAATGGCATTCACTCAAAGAAGAGAACATTTAAATTCACTAATATGCAAGTGTGCAATACGCTTGGCTGATTTAGGTGGCTAACCGAGGGGTGGCATTTATTTTCTCTGGTGACTGGCATAGAAATTGCTCACCTCTTTTGAATACAGCAAAATAAGCTCTCCAGCCTGCCACAAGTATTTTTAATACAGCTGGGTATTATAATAGAATGCTTTTTAAAATGCAGTTTTCAATTGATCAGTATTCATCTTTCCGGAGGTTGCTGGAACTGCGAGTTGTTCGCGGCTGGCAAATGTTCCCAACTGGCAACTGTATGTCTAATAATCCTTTCAAAATTCAGAAAATGTTTTTGATTGATTTAACAATGCTGGCGCCAAAAAAAAAAAAATACAAAGACACAAAAAACCCCTACAAAGGCACCTGAACTATATGTTTAGATTCTCATTTAAGAAAGTTTACACAATAATAACAAAATAAAAAAAGTTGTAAAAAAGACCCACACTGAGAGCTTCTCAGGTGAAAATCTGTAACAAAGAAACTTTCAACCAATCAGAGGGCATCGGAAAAAAAATGGCAAAGCTTTTTCACGCTGCTTCTCTTGTATCCAATGGGTTAAGGGGACTGGGCTGTGTTCTTCTGTCCCCCAGAATCTTTTCAATGCTTTAATAAAAATCAATGAGTAAAAAAAAAACAGACTGGCCTGTTAACTTACAAATAATCTTTAACAATAAAATGTTTCAATATTGTTACCCTTTTGTAGACAAAACCCCGGCGCTGCTCATCGAGCCATCGGCTGCAAATAATAGATCAAATAAGTACAATACCCTTTGAACAGGGTGTAGCAGGTATTACCGCCGGCCGCATGGCTGCCCGGCAAGGGTGAAAATCCCGATCGCCAGAAGGTAAGTATAGCTAACCTTATTCTACCCACTAACTCTCCCTTAGAGGTGCCTAACCCTAACCTCCCCCCCAAGTGCCTAACCCTAACCCCCCCCTAAGTGCCTAAACCTAACCCCCCCCTTCCCCGCAGCCTAAACCTAAGTCTCCCGGGGAGGGTGCCTAACCCTAACCTCCCCCCGGGGATGCTTAACCCTAACCCATCCTTCCACTAGCCTAAACCTAACCCTCCTGGGGGGGTGCTTAACCCCAAGTCCCTCCCGGTTGCCCTAAAACTTAACCCTCCCCCCCGCGGCTGTCCGCGCCCGGCTTACCTTCGTTCGGTATGCCGGGCGTTGGTCTTCCAGCATATGGCTAATGACAGGCGTCGAGTTTTCGATGCCTGTCATTAGTACCACGCCGAGATTAGAAAGTCGGGAAGCCGGTGGTCGGCATTTAGACCGTCGGCTTCCTGACTACATCTCTTTGAATATAGTGAAAAAGAATTAAAATAGGATTAAAGAAAAGGACTTAAAAAAAAAAAAAAAGAAAATACAGTAAGATAACATCAAAAAATTAAACTTGGGTTTGTACTTTGTTAATAATTTATACACCAAAAAATTTCCAAATGTTAAAGATTCAAAACGAGCCTATTGTAAATTGCAAATATAGCTAAGCTTCATGCTCTGTGTATAGGATGTTCAAAAATGTTTCAAAAGGTACCGAATGGAGAAACATAAAAGCATAATGCTGGGGAGATTTCTGCACCTACAGTACCTGGAGCTCGCACCATGGCTAGAGTGAAGGTAAACTGTTGATTCCATCTGTCTCCAATGCTGAGAAATGCAAATTTTTACGTAAGGGTTTTAGGGCTCTATTTACTACAATCTGCATTGGGAATGCAGATTGTAGTGTGATATTACCAACAGAATTCACATTGCGAATTCAGGCAACGTCACAGGGATTTGCAAAAAATACAGTGACAAGTGCCCGCACATGCGCTGACCGGCCGCCGCTGCTACCCCCCACCTGGCACTAAGCCCCGCCCCCAGTGCTAAGCCCCACCCCCCACGATCGCGGACCCCCCGTGACCCCCCCTCCCTTAATTGCACTTACCTGCATGATCCGGGCTCCGGTGATGTCCTCCATGACTCCGGTCAGCTGACATCCCATACTGCACTGGGACCCGGTCACCTGATGACCGGGCCGCTGTGCAGTATGGGAGACCAGCTGACCGGAGGGAGGACATCACCGGAGTCCTGAACTCCGGTCCCTGGACTCAGGTAAGTTAATTTTTTTTTTACTATTTTTTTTTTTTTTACAGTGAATCAGGGTGTGGTCTGTTTAGACTACACAGCTGATCACTGGGGCCGGCCCAGGGGTCTGCTCTGCACGTTAAGAGCAGAGCAGGAGTCCGGTAACTGGGGGAGACCCTGGATAATGCCACCTCCAGGTGGCGTTATTATCACAGCGCCTCCCCAGGTATTTTTTTCACAATTTATTTTTAGTAACTTGCACACAATTATGGGAAATACGATCTGATTACTAAAAATAAGTGATACTTAGGGGTTGGAGTAGAATTTTACGAATTCTACTCCAAATTCCCTGTAGTAACTTTAGGTAAAACTAAAATAATGTGTAAAGGGTGTGAAAACACCCTTTTTCACTTTATTTAAAAAAAAATAATTAACTTACCTGAGTCCAGGGACCAGAGTTTGGGGCTCTGGTGATGTCCTCCCTCCGGTCAGCTGGTCTCCCATACTGCACAGCAGCCCGGTCATCAGGTGACCGGGTCCCAGTGCAGTATGGGATGTCAGCTGACCAGAGTCATGGAGGACATCACCGGAGCCCGGATCATGCAGGTAAGTGCAATTAAGGGAGGGGGATCACGGGGGGTCCACGATCGCGGGGGCGGGTCTTAGCGCTGGGGAGGTAGCAGCAGTGGCCGGTCGGCGCATTCGCGGGCACTTATAACGGAACTTTCGCAAAAAATACCATGATAAGGCTGCTGAGGGGATTCACAGGGACAGAGCTTTATCGCAAGCTCTGTCCCTGCAAGGGATTTTTAGTAAATCCCTGTGATATTGCCTGAATTCGCAATGCAAATTCAGTCGGTAATATCACACTACAATCTACATTCCCAATGCGGATTGTAGTAAATAGAGCCCTTAGTCCTGCATATTTTCATTAAAGAGTTGTTACACTATGAAATGAGTGACCTTGGGCTTCTGTTGGGTGCCCTCTGGTGTATGACCAAGAAGTCTGAGTGTATTGGAGAGACAAAATACCCGAGGAGGATCAGAGATAACTGAACTTAAAAAGGTTTTTAATGTACACAGAATCTTATTATTCTGATTGAAACACGCATGAGTTACAAGTATTTACTACACCATCACCACCCTCTTTGTGTACTATATATATAAAAAACTATGATTAAACTCGGGTGATATTTTCATCTTTTGAGGGTGAAATCGGGTGAGTTAACGGGCGGGGTGTACTAAGGTTGCGGTGACCGCATACATGCCTACCCTCCCGGTTTTCGCGGGAGGCTCCCGATTGTTTGGGTAACCCCCCGCACCCCCTGAAAGGGTAGGCATTTCTCCCGCTTTCTGCCCACTTCACTAGGAATGCCCACTAATGAGGAGAATACCCGCGGCGATCGCGGGTCTCCGTGAAGGGGGCGGGGCTTAAGATGTGATTCTACATTAATCACAGCATTTGGCCCGCCCCCTATGTATATTTTACCAGGGGCGGGGCTTAATGAGGTGAATCATTAGGGCCCGCCCCCATTGGCCCCCTGCTGCTTCTCTTACCCGGGCATCTCCCGGGAAGAGATTATTAAAAGTAGGTAAGTATACCATTCCGCCAGTCACCGCAACCTTACTAATCGCATATGTACTAACATATGCAATTAGTATCGCAAAGGGCAGCTCATGCGATAAGAGCTGCCCTTTGCGAAGCAGCCGATTCCTGGTGACGGGGTCTCCGTGGGACTCCGCCCCCTCCGAGCCCCGAGAGCTTCCTGCTGGTCAAATGTGCAGGAAGCCCTCGGTTCCTCCTCCTCCCTGCACCCGGAAGAAGATTAGGAGGAGGACCCAGGAGGATTGCGGGCCGGCGACCATGGACAGCAGGTGAGTGAAGGCCAGTGCTGGGCGGCGGCGAAGCATCGGGTGCGGGGTCCGGTAAGAAGCCCATAGGCTTCTATAGGGTAATGCCGGGTTTTTCTGGCATTACCTTCTGCGCCGAAAAAAGGGAGGGCGGGGATTAGTACATATGGATATGCGGAAAAAGCCCCGAAAACTTGGTTTTTACCGCATTTTTCCTTTAGTACACCCCGCCCATAGCCTTCTGACTGATAAGTGTGAATTGTCAGAAGCCTGCAGCCAATCAGCGGCTGCTAACTGTAGAGCGGCCACTGAGTGGCTCCAGCTCATGACTGCCTGACCAGCCCACGTGAGAAATGTCAGGAGCCAGATCCAATTAGTGGCCGGTCTACAGTTAGCGGCCGCTGATTGGCTGCAGGCTCCTGACAGTTCACACTGATCAGTCAGGTGCCGGGCAGCGGTGTATGTGGTCACACACATACACCGACGATGTAAGTATCTTGATCAGGTTGCATTTCTTCTTTTTGCCAAGACCACTGGATGCTACAAAGGTGAGTATAAGATCTTTTTTTCAGGTACTACACACAGGTTCTACGGGACAAGTGTATGTGAACATCTGGCAGCAGGTAAGTATGTGTGAGTGAGGTAGGCAGCTGTGTAATAAAGCTGTACTATATACGGTGTGTGTGTTCTGTCTTTTTTTAACTATTTATTTTACAGTGGTGCTACAGGTGCCGACCACCTCGTGGCACTTTTAGTTCCTCAAGTGCAAAAGGGCAGGCATGCTAGCACCTGTAGTTCCACTGTAAAATAGAAAAGTTTGGAACAATTTAACACATTATTACCCCCGTACCCACCACTTCAGGGGTGCGGGGAAGAGCCCCGGGCTTCAGCCCAAGCCTGGGGTTTCGGGAGAGGGGGATCCCTTCTTGGGGGGTCCCCACCTCCCCTGAAATCCCCGGCTTGGGTTGACCTGCTTGGGGTGCGAATGCTTTGGCCATGGAGACCTGGTGATAGGGTCTCCTAGCTGTGGCATTACACCCCAGTCGGCTTGGGTCCGGTGCTGGTTTTAAACATAGGGGGACCTCTATACATTTTTTACCTCCTACCGTATATTTAAAACCAGGACTAGCCTTGCAGCCAGGTGCTGGTTCCTAAATTACAGGGGAACCCTACATGTTTTTACCTCCATAATTTTAGGAACCAAGACTGGCTGACCAGTCCGGGGTTTGTTATGCTTTTGGGGAGGGACCCCACGTCAAGTTTTTTTTTTAAATTAACCCTAATTCGGGCAGGGAACTCGGGACTTCAACATAGACAGGATCGATTATATACACCATAAAAAACTTGATTCTGTCAAAACCGGGAGCTTGGTAAATTCCCGATTTTTAAAGTGAAAAAAAGTCTGTTTTTCATCGATTCTATCAGAGTTTAAAAACGGGACAAACTGGGACCAACACGAATCTTAGTAAATTTACCCCTTGGATTTAGCACTCCATGGGGTATATTTACTAAAGGTCGATTTTTATGTCGATTTAAAGTGAAGGAAATCAACTCAAAATTGACTGTGTAGTGCCAAAATTTCTCATTTATGAACATTCGAAAAAGATTTCAAAATCAAATGAGATGTGAGTCGGTTTTGGCAGGTGTAAATGCATTTGGTTTTTAACTTTCTGTTCAAAACCGAATCCAAAAAAAATCTAAGAATCGGAGCTAAAGTCATCTAAAAAAAAGAATCATGCACAGATCACAATGATCTCTAAGATCTGTGCAGGCTTCTTAGGGATATATTATGCTAAAATGTGTAAAATAAATAAAAATGGATTGTGGTTCACCCCTAAACGCATAACCAGCCCTGGACCTTTTAGCCTGCTCTTCCCTGCATCCCTGGAGGCGGTGGATGCAAGGGTAATGAGTTAAATTAAACATTTATATTGTTTTTCATAATGGAACTAAAGGTACCAGCAAGCCTGCCCTATGGCACTTGTAGTACTACAGCCCGGCGGCCCCCACTGTGAAAAAAATATTAAACAAACCACAGTACACACACACCAAATAGTGTATATCTTTACTACACAATCACTCACTCACTGATTCACGTCGGTCACAGTGCTGGGATCACAAATGCAGCAAGGGGGTGTCTCATACCTCATACCTCCCTCTGCAGATGCATCTGAGATGGACGGATTTGCACAGCCGCTTGGGTGTGGCTCTGCAAATCTGTCCATTTCCAAATTAGGCCCATAGTATTGTAATTCACGAATGAACCCAGAGTTGCGGTACAGGGCTCTATTTACTACAATCCGCATATTGAATGCGGATTGTAGTGTGATATTACCGAGTGAATTCGCATTGCGAATTCAGGCAATATCACAGGGATTTACTATAAATCCCTTGCAGGGACAGAGCTTGCGATAAAGCTCTGTCCCTGCGGATCCCATCCGCACTCTAGTCGCGTTTTTTTCGAAAAAAATACCGCGACTAAGAGCCCGCGCATGCGCTGACCCACCGTCGCTGCTACCCTCCACCGATGCTAAGCCCCGCCCCCCGCAATCGCGGACCCCCGCGACCCCCCCCTCCCTTCATTACACTTACCTGCATCCTCCTGGCCTCCGGTGATCTTCTCCGGGCTTCCCGATCAGGTGATCTCCCATACTGCACTGGGACCCGATCACCTGATGACCGGGCAGCAGTGCACTTTGGGAGACCAGCTGACCGGAGAGGAGCCATCACGGGAGGCCCGATCACCGGTCCCTGGATTCAGGTAAGGAAAAAAAAAATGTTTCACTTTTTTTTTTCTTTTTTTTACAGCAATCAGCTTGCGGTCTGTTTAGACCACACAGCTGATTACTGGTACCGGCTCCCGGCTCTTCTCTCCCCGTTAGAGCAGAGTGGGAGCCCGGTAACCGGGGGAGACCCTGGATAACGCCACCTCCAGGTGCCGTTATTATCACAGGGCTTTCCCCAGTATTTTTTTACAATTTATTTTTAGTAACTCTGGTGGATCACATTTCCTATTACAATTATGGGAAATGCGATCTGCTTTACTAAAAATAAGTGATACTTAGGGGTTGGAGTAGAATTTTACTAATTCTACTCCAATTGCCCTGTAGTAACTGTAGGTGATACTAAAATAATGTGAAAAGGGTGTAAAAACACCCTTTTTCACTTTATTTTAGTAAAAATAGTGTTATTAAATAGAGCCCACAGTATCAATGAGAACGGGCTGCCCTGTCTGCCCACCCAGGGTACAGAAATGAGGGGTTCCTGTGATTGTACCGTTTAAAGGGGAGTGTCTCTTACTTATAGGCCCGGTGCATGCTCTGTTAGTATGTGCAGTGCAGAATGAAAAGCATTTCAGTCTCAACTTTCATGGAGCGTTCCGACATGGGCAAAGTGCAGTCAGGGCATGTTGTCTCCGCTATTGCTATTGGCCATTTAGTTGCATAGCACAAATACGCCTATGTTCACTGGTCATGATGACTATTATCAAACCAACATACATCTTATGGGTGGGTGCGCCATGAGATGTGTACAAGTCAGTATACAGGCAAATATCCACTATTTTTTGTTTACGTGTAAGCAAATACTTCTGGCATATATTAATTTCTCTTTTCCCTACTGTTCTATCGGGAAGAGTAGGTATAACCTTAGCAAAACATCTGGGATGGGCAACTTAGATCGGTAAACACTGACATTCAGATGTGCGGTTCGGTTATCCAGAAATCCGAATCCACCGAAATATCTTGAATCCGGTTAAACCCGAACAGCGGTTCTAATCTGAGGAGATCAGGGTAAATCAGAGTCGGGTTCTGAACTTTTGATGGTTCGGATTTTAAATCTGAGTTTTCGGGTTTTGGATTGCAAAAATGAGCTGTTTTTAAAAACTTTTTATCTATTTTTTGGGGTTTTTGTTTTTAAATCCAGATCCAAAAACAAAACTCAGAAATTAATCCAGATCCAAAACCAAAACACGGGGGTCAGCGCATATCTCTAATTTATACACAACTAACTCCTGCATGGGTAAAATTCACATGAATACACTGCAGACATAAAGTTATGCATAAACCAAAGGCAAACACTGTACACCGGCTGTCGTGTGTTAGGAGCCAGGAAAGATTTTAAAACGATTTTCAAGATTTTAACATTAACTATTTTTAAATAAATATTGACATTACCTTGGCCGGCGTAGCTACACGGCACCCAACTAACACAGCGCTCAAAGACATTTTGAAGCAAGCGATCTTCCGGCTACAGTGGATGTTAGGTTAAGTAATTACAGGTGTTTTTTATTTGTATCCCAATTCTACTTTTCTTATTTTTATACACATGATCTTATCAAGTATGTGGCGTTTGGTACATTTATATCATGTTACAGTTTGAATTTGTCTCTGGTTTTAGATCCATCGCTAAATATATAAAACTAGGAGAGTGCAATACGCACTGTACAGTAATCTATCACAGAATATGTCACATTAATTCCCAGAACACAACCTTCTTTGTTTCGGGAGGTAATTGGAGATATAAATGAATCTGAGTTTATTGCAGTCAATGGCACGCCAGGGCCCGGAATGTTATTTTTCCTGCAATCATAGATATTCACAGCTAAAGTAATCAGAGATTTGTAACAGTATACCATGGGTTTTCTACTTAATTTGTACCTGCCACAATAAGCTCCGCATCAACTTTACGAAATACAAATCAACTACTGTATATTTTTTAAAATGTGCACAGAGGCTTCACAATGGATGGTGACACCCGGTGCCCGGGTACTAACCGACCCCTTTGATGCGCATGTGCGAAAGAGGTACGGCCTCCTGCGCCCGCGTGGTCAGGCCCCATGATGTGTGCAGTCCTTTATCACGCTGTGGGCTTGCCCAGTGCTCCAGGAGCTACTGGGAAGCCCCCAGCCTCTCCCAGCGGAATCAGTATGATTTACCGCCGGATCCATGCCCGGCTGTTGGAATCCCGACAGCGGCATCCTGGCAGAGGAGGAGATCCCAATCGTCCTAAGGTAAGTATTGACTAACCTATTTCTCCCCCCTAACCCTAACCCTCCTTAGGGGTGCCTAACCCTAACCTTCCCCCCTCTAAGTGCCTAAACCTAACCCCCCCTTCCCCGCCGCCTAAACCTAAGTCCCCCCCGCGGGTGCCTAACCCTTACCTCCCCTTCCCCTAGCCTAACCCTAACCTACCAGGGGGGTGCCTAACCCTAAGTCCCCCCCGGGAACCTTAAACCTAACCCTCCCCCCACCATGGCTATTCGCGCTCGGCGTCCCTTCGATCGGAATGCGTATGTCTAATGACAGACATCGGCATATTGACGCCTGTATTTAGACCCTTGCCGGGATATGACAGTCGGGAAGATAGCTGTCAGGATTAGGTCCGCCGACTTCCCGACTGCATACCCTTCCAGCACAGTGTGGATGACGCGAGATGTTCGGTGACACCATCCGAGGGTGTGACACCAAAATAGCAAAACAGCTCCGATATTTTGGTGTCACCCCATCAGATGATGTCACCCTCTGCGGCCCACACCCCCCAAGTGAAGCCACTGAATGTACGTGACTGTTTAATACTATGGAAAAGCATCTAATGTGGGCCTTTCTCTGTGAATTATCCTTTACATAGTAATTTCAACCATTCATATGTTAAATATTATTGATTTTTCTACTTTTTCCCTTTGACTAAGGTAATTGTAGCTCTGCCATGGCAGGCAATGCTGCATTTTATCTAGGTGATATGCTATGCCAAGCTACATTTTAGAAAATATACAGTAGTTGATTTGTATTTCTTACAGTTGATGCGGAGCTTATTGTGGCAGGTATAAATCAAGTGGAAAACCCATGGTATACTGTGACAGAGCTCTGATTAATTTAAGCGCATCCAGGTCGTCAACCCTCCCTTGCTTTAAACACTATTCTGAAGTCTTCTTTTTCTCTTATGAATAATTAAGCCACAAATAACAGTAGGCTTGAAGAAAAACAAAACATTTTCTTTAATGAAAGGAATGGTTCTAATGTAGTCAGCGGTTGTGTGTTTAATATGACCTGTACACATTTGCATATTACACCTAGAGATGTGCGGTTCGGTAATCCAGATCCACCCGAATTTCGTGAATCTGGGTAAATCCGAGTCGTGGTTCTAATCTCATGAGGAGATCCGGGTAAATCCGGGTCACGGTTCTGATCTTTTTGCGGTTCGGAATTCGGATATTAAATCCGAATTTCAGGTTTTGGATTGCATAAATTATATGATTTTAGCTGTTTTTAAAACTTTTTAACTATTTTTTATTTAAATAAATCCAGATCCAAAACCATAACCAAAACACTTGAGGGTGGTTTGCAAAACCAAATCCAAATCCAAAACCTTGAAGGAGATACAGATCCAAAACCAAAACACGGGGAGTCGGCGCACATCCCTATTTGCACCTCTAGACTTTTCTAAACCCAAGAGCTTTTCTGTTTTGAAGTGGCGTCTCCTTTGATCGGTGGGTAGGAGTGCAGTGTAATGTGCCAGTTAGGCACACGGGTGCAAAGCAGCCGTTTTGCGCTGCACGTCGAGTGCGAGTTGTAAATGACTGTTTACCGGGCCTGCTTTTTTTTTTTGTAAATCTGTTTTTTGTTAAGTTTTACATATAATCAAAAACAAACATGTCGCCCTGACAATAAAAAAAGAACTAGTGATATGCAGTATGCCCGTTACAAATTTCATTGAAATATAGTACATAATTGCCAAAAAAATGCCCAAAGAGGTACATTTTTGAGATATTATGACAGAGAGTACACTTATCAAAAATCAAACAATAGTAAGGGCATACACAAAAGTAGTCAGTGGAGAAACCAATATGTATTGGGGGGGGAGAATTTGGGAAAACAAAGGAAGACACAGAAGGCTAGGGTAAAAAAGAAAAATGGGGAGGGAGGGAAACCGGGAGAACAGGGTCCCAAAATCCTAAATTACAGTACTAACAGCCAAAGTGTTTTACATGGCCTAAAGAGTCAATATGCTACACCTCCGAATGTAGGCAGCGATGTAAGCACCATTCTGTGCACTCAAACATCTAATAGAGGTTGAGTCTCCCATATCCAAATATTCCAAAATACAGAATATTTTTAGCATAAAATTACCTTCAGGCTGTGTGTATAAGGTGTATATGAAACAAATGAATTTCCTGTATGCACACAAACTTTTTCTGATGCACAAAATTCTTAAAAATATCGTATAAAATTACCTGCAGGCTGTGTATAAGGTGTATAGTATATAAAACATAAATGCATTCTGTGTTTAGATTTGGGTCCCATTCCCAAGACATTATGGTATGCAAATATTCCAAAATACGGAATATTCCGATATCCAAAATACCCCTGGTCCCAAGCATTTTGGATATGGGAGACTCTCAACCTGCATACCAGATTGGGGAGGGTTGATCCAATTTATCAGTAAAACAGCTTAGTTTAATATAAAATTGTATTACACCCTTCTCAATGTCTGGCAACGTGGATGGTCTATCAAAATATAACAGCTGTAACATTTTCTGTTTAAGTTCATTAAGAGAGGATGAAGAGGAGGTGGTCCAATGCAGCAATGTACTGTATTCATTATAGACAAGGTAAACAGCACTATTAGGAGGAGTATTATAGAATATTTGTTGGGTCCTAGGTCCCAATTTTAAAATTGGCACATACTGTAAGCAGGCTAAAGGATCTGGGATGAAAGTGAGCAAATAAATCTTTGACATATGACAGAATTTTATACCAGAATATCTTAATCTTTCCGCATTCCCAAAGGCAATGAGCGTCGCGTTAGAATGGTGACATTTGAGGCATGCACCCGATTCCGTGCATTCATGTGTTCACCGGGTCGCGGTCCTGATCTTTTTGCGGTTCGGAATTCGGATTTTAAATCCGAATTTCGAGTTTTGGATTGTATAAATTACATGATTTTAGCTGTTTTTAAAGCTTTTTATCTATATATATATATTTTTTAAATCCGGAAACCAAACCCTTAAGGCTGGTTTTGCAAGACCAAATCCAGATCCAAAACCTTGAAGGAGATACACATCCAAAACCAAAACCAAAACACGGGGGTTGGTGCACATCCCTAGTTTGCAGATACATAAAGAATTGGTTGTTCGGGAGCTGGAATTGGCATTGGAGAGCAGTAAATTGGCAAAGTGGTGCCACCCGGGTCATGCAGTAGAGCACTAGGAGAATAAGAGGCCAACATATCTAGTTGGTAATCAGTGAAAGTGTTGCCCTCATGGAGCCAATCATTTCTCATCGGACCTGATTAAAGTCATTAGAATTACTCCCCACACTGTCACCGTATCTGATAAATATGACACTAACTGTCCTCCGATATTGGGATTACTGACTTAACTACCAAGCACTTGCTGTAATGTCATTTTTTTTTTGCACTAAGCAACTTGCCAATTTATCATCGGATTGTTAGATACTATAACAGTGGAATCGGTATGATTCACATCCTGCCGCACGGCCGGCGGTTCAGATCCTGGCAGCGGCAGCCCGACAGAGGAGGAAATCCCGATCGTCCCCAGGTCAGTATAAACTAACCTAATTTTATCCCCTAACTCTAACCCTCCCTTAGGGGTGCCTAACCCTAACCTCCCCCCCAGTGCCTAATCCTAAACCCCCCTCTAAGTGCCTAAACCTAACCCCTCTTTCCCCGCCACCTAAACTTAAGTCCCCCGCGGGGGGGGGGTGCCTAACCCTAACCTCCCCCGGGGGTGCCTAACCCTCCCTCCCTCTAGCCTAACCCTAACCTCCCGGGGGGGTGCTTAACCTTAAGTCCCCCCTGGGAGCCCTGAACCTAACCCTCCCCCCCCATGGCTGTCCACGCCCAGTGCCCGGCATCCCTTCGATCAGGATGCCGGGCGCCGGTCTCCCGGCGTTGGTAAAATGACAGGCGTCTAGATTTAGATGCCTGTCTTTTAACCCTCACCGGGATTTAGTAGCCTAGAAGCCGGCGGTCGGCATTCCGTCTGCTGGCTTCATAAACGTATACCGTAACACTGACTAATGATGATCTTCCCAGACCAAGCACAGGGCGATAAGAATCCTTTTCACAAAACTTTTGATAAACAGGAACATGCTGAAAATGAATTACAGGAGGATAAAAAACCATTACATTATAAGTGCCACATTATTAGTCATGTTAGTGCCAGGACTGCAGTCTCTATTATTACCATTATTATATTCTTCATTTATTAGCATATTGCTATATTAGGCTATTCTTTCCAGAGGATATTGACTCACTCACATCAGTCCTTGCTGCATTGGAGCTTACAGCCTCTCTCACACAACCACAGATAAACCCATGCATACGTGGTTAACATACAAACTCCACACAAAGGGGCTTATACACAGATGAGTATCAATATTAGGGGTGTGCACCGGCCACTTTTTGTGTTTTGGTTTTGGATCTTGATCTTTCTTCGTGTTTTGGATCTGGATTGGTTTTGCCAAAACCACCCTTCCGTGTTTTGGGTTCTGGGTTTTGTGTTTTGGATCTGTATTTTTTTTGAAAAAAAGCATAAAAACAGCTAAAATCACAGAATTTGTTTGTTTTTCTGCTCCTATGCTATTACTAACCTCAATAAACTTAATTTCCACTCATTTCCAGTCTATTCTGAACACCTCACACCTCACAATAGTGTTTTTATATCCAAAAGGTTGCACCGAGGTAGCTGGATGACTATGCTAAGAGATACGAGTGGCGAGTGGGCGGCACAAACACGTGGCCCATCTAGGAGTGACACTAGGCCCCAAACAGTACAAAATTCAAAGAAAAAAAAAAGAGGTGCAAGATGGAATTGTCCTTGGGCCCTCCCACCCACCCTTATGTTGTATAAACAGGACATGCACACTTTAACAAACCAAACATTTCAGCGCCAGGGTCTGCCACACGACTGTGGCTGAAATGATTGGTTCGTTTGGGCCCCCACAAAATAAGCTGGTAATTAATCTGTCCCTGCACAAACTGGCTCTACGGAGGCAAGATGTCGTCCTCATCCTCCTCATCCACCGATTCCTCACCCTCTTCAGTGTTGTGTACATCCTCATCCTCACAGAGTATTAATTCATCCCTGCTGGAATCCACAACCACAGGTCCCTCTGTACGTTCTGGAGGCTGGTCTCCCTGGAAGAGTTGATAATTCATTTTATGAACATCATCTTCTCCACATTTTGTGGAAGCAACCTCCTACGCCTTTTGCTGACAAGGTTTCCGGCTGCACTAAACACTCTTTCGGAGTACACACTGGAGGGGGGGCAACTCAGGTAAAATAGAGCCAGTTTGTACAGGGACCTCCAAATTGCTTCTTTTTCCTGCCAGTACAGGTATGGACTGTCTGACATGCCTACTTGGATGCTGTCACCGATGTAATCCTTTAACAGACAGACGCACGCTTGTCGCTGCTGCTTTAAGGATGCAGGTGCGGCTACTGTCCACACATTTCACAAAGACAGAAAAAAAAAGAATTTTTTTATTGTTTGTGGAGCGCACTTTGAGGGTTACACCACCATTTAACAGACAGACGCATGCTTGTCGCTGCTGCTTTAAGGATGCAGGTGCGGCTACAGCCCACACATTTCACAAAGACAGAAAAAAAAAGAATTTTTTTGTTGTTTGTGGAGCGCACTTTGAGGGTTACACCACCCTTTAACAGGCAGACGCACACTTGTCGCTACTGCTTTAAGGATGCAGGTGCGGCTACAGCCCACACATTTAACAAAGACAGAAAAAAAAGAAGAATATTTTTATTGTTTGTGGAGCGCACTTTGAGGGTTACACCACCCTTTAACAGACAGACGCTTGTCGCTGCTGCTTTGAGGATGCAGGTGGAATCTAGACGGGATTTGGAACCGGGGACACACTACCTCCATCAATTGTCTAAATCCCACTGCACTAATGGTGGATACCGGATGCACGTCTAACACCAACATAGCAGTCAAGGCCACAGTTATACGTTTTGCTTCAGGATGACTGCTGTCGTACTTCATCTTCATCGCTAGGGACTGTTGGAGGGTCAATTGTTTAGTAAAAGTAGTGGTGTTCCTACTTCCTCTCTGGGATGATGAACAACTCCCAGCAGCAGCAACTGCACTAGGAGGAAGTGGTTCTTGATCTTTCCCTATTTTATTTTTATCGGAGAAAGTTTGGTCCTCCATTTATGTTATATTGATATATACGTGCGGCTAAGGCGCACACAAACACAGAAAATATTTTTTTATTTTTGCTGGAGAGTAGTGCACTTTGTGGGTTACACCAACCTTTAAGAAATGAGCCAGCCGGCTCTTTACTTATGGGATACAGGCGCACGCTTGGCGCTGCTCCTTTGTTGATGCACGTGCGGCTACTGCGCACACAATTCACAAACACAGAAAATATTTTTTTATTTGTTTTGGAGTGTACTTTGGGGGTTACAGCACCCTTTAACGGTCAAGCCAGCCGCCCTTTACTTATGACACAGGCGCACGCTTGGCACTACTTTGTTGATGCACGTGCGGCTACTGCGCACACAATTCACAAACACACAAAAAAATATAATTTTTTTTAGCACTTGGGGGGAGCACCCCTGATGGACAGAGCACCCCCTGGACAACACTACAGCACCCCTTTAGGACTGGGACACTGCACAGGACTTTGGAGTGGACACAGCCCCTATGGACAACTGACTGCACAACACAGTCCAGCCAGCCCCTATGGACTTTGAAGTAGTGGACACAGCCCCTATGGACAACAGCAGCACAGCACAGCACAGCACAACACTGCTCTGCACTACACTACACTACACAGCCCTAACTCCCACCCTCCCTCTTCACTGTCCACAGCCGAGTGAGAAAATGGCGCCGACGCGGGTACCTTATATAGGATCCAAAACCCGCGAGACTCGGAAGGCGGGATGATGACGTTTTGCCTCGATTTCAGATCCGAGTCAGGCGGGAAAAGTCGAGCCTGACTCGGATCGGACTCGGATCGAGGGGGCTCGGGGGGGTTCGGATTTCAGAAATCCGAACCCGCTCACCCCTAATCAATATATATGCTCATTTGAAGAACGTATCTGGTGCGATGGCCCTGAAAATTGGTGCAGTCGATGTGGGCTCCTACTAATTTCAGTCGCTACTCAAGAGGTGGAACTATGGGGGAGATGTATCAAATCTTTTAAGGAGTGGGGAAGTAGACAAGTGGAGAAGTCATAAGCAATCAATGAGCTTCTACCTAACATATTGTAGATGTACTTGATAAATGGCAGCTCAAAGATGATGGTTGCTATGGGCAAGTTCTCCACTTGTCTACTTCTCCACTCCTCAGGTTTGATACATTTCTGCTTAAATTCTCACAGGAAAGTGCAGTGAGTGTGTGATTCTGTCCATGCAATGGCAGCGCAAGACGTAGGCGAAAATCCCACTGTGAAATCCGGCTGGTGAACATCGGCACCTTCCCTGCTCTTGGTGCAAAAGATCGACCTATAAGTAGATGGAACTCTACATGTTCACTTGTGAAACACCCACAATTCCACACAGCGCACCCTCAGAACATGAAGCCTGTGCGCTGACACCAAGTTTCTCACCCAGTTACATCCACCCGGCCACAAGGGGAGATGTGCGTTGCTCGGAATTATCCATAGTCGCTCACAGTTGAGTGTGCTCGGCTTAGGTGTAATTGTAACACCCCGCAATCAGAAATGTAGTAACATTCTAGTACACACAGGGCCGGCGCTAGGCTGTGCTGCGCCCAGCGCCGTCCTCTGTTGCCGTCCCTTCCATCCTCCACTCCCTCCCCGTGAGCTTAAATATGTACTATAGCGCTGGGAGGTAGGTGGGCATTTCCTGCGCCCTCCAGAAACAGTAGCGCTCCGGGCGACAGACCGGCTTGCCCGTGCCTGGAGCCGCTACTGAGTACACATGTACCTTTCTGGACTGAGGTGGGAATTTCTCTTTAGCTCTTCAAATAGAAGGCCTGATTCAGAGCCGGATGCTCTGACCGGAGCGCTCGCTCTGAATTAGGGCCCTCCTCCATTAAAATGGAGCGTCCTCCTGGACGCTCGTATAGCTGTGGGTCACCACCCACAGCATATACGAGCGTCCAAAAAGATGGTCGCGATGGTCTTGACCATCGCGACCATCGGACTTGCGAGGGAAACCCTGTGGTCGGGTTTCCCAGCCACAAGCCCTGGAGTGATTTTGGCTCTATCAGAGCCAAAATCACTCCCACTGACATCACTAGTGATGTCAGTGGGGCCGGCTTCAGACGGTAGGCGTTACCGTGGGAACGCCTCCGTCTGGCAGGCACACCCCTGGCACGCCCACCAAAGGGGGCGTGCTGTCAATCAACATCGACAGCACGCCCCCTTTGGTGCCAGACCCCGAGCGATGGAAAGCCCGTCGCTCGCCGGGTCTCGCGCATGCGCACGACGGAGCTCCCTCCGTCGTGCGCATGCGCAGTGGGGAACATCGACCCACTTGCGAGCGTACTGCCGCTCGCGAGTGGGTCTGAATAACCCCCAGACTTCCTAACTTTGTTTAGATACTTCAACAGAGAGGTGAGGAGGTTTATTTCCCAACCACAATCAAGCAAGTGTTATAGTAAAAGTAGATTTTATTTAACTGGAAAAGAGTCACTCAGGCCAGTGGCAAACGCAGGATTTCTAGAGGGGGGATTTCCAAATGCTTAATTTTAGAGCGAGTGTGGCCAGTCCATGAAGAGGGCAGAATTAGCACTTATCCAGCATTAATATGCATCATACAAAGTGTATTGTGTGTCATAATTCCAGCATATAGAGGACCAGTGATCACAGTAAGCTATTAGATGCATCAGTAGGGCCATCCTGCCTGAGCTGAATGTATTCCAGACTATTGGAGCAAGTCAGGGAGCCTTGAGGAGCAACAGAAGAACCTAGCACTGCCCTGGACGTATATGTACATATTGGGCTCTATAGCAGCACATCTCTAATAGTGCATGTTTTCCAGATCTCCTAGTTGGTGCACAGGTTGTTTATTACTGGCTGATACATGTTAAAAGATCCACAGGTGGTGCTAATTATTTCATTTGTGATACTGAGAAGAACATGCAACGATAGTAACATTCTATTATATTACTGTTTCTATTGCGGTCATGGTGTGGTCTGGGGAGAGGGGTTTCCAGGCAGATGGAACCCCCCCTGCATTTGCCTATGCAGGCAAGTCACGGCTGAAACAATTGTTCACAGAAGAGTTTTCTCTAACATGTCAACTTAGGTTATAAACATTAATAGTAATACATCTTCACAATATACATTTGTCTCTTTTCTTTTGTATCAACATTCAACAATTAACCTCTGTACCTATTACAGATATTTACCTTACACAATTATTACATATTTTAACCTGCTTTTATAAATTAGTATAAACTTTCAGTTCAAACTACAGTACTGTATCTTGTTTTGCATAAGTATATATTCTCTGATATTATAAAAGGTTTATTGAGTCCAACTCAGTTCTCCCTATTCCCTGTTTCAATAAATAGGACAGGCCATCGTTGGTGCACTTTTCTTAGGTTACGTAAAAGCCTGGGAATTTGTCATAACGCATCCGAGCATTTGCCGGCAATAGTTTCATTAAAGTCTAAAATCTGTTTGAGATGTTTCCCTTTAAATGTTGCTGCATCTTTAAAACGGTTATTCTGTCTCCTATGCCGGCTTAAATGTCCATGGTCAGTTAAGGTTTTCTGGAATAAATACAGTGTATCAAGAAAGTATTCACAGTGCTTCACTTTTTCCACATTTTGTTATGTTACAGCCTTATTCCAAACTGGAATAAATTCATTTTTGTCCTCAAATTTCTACACACAATACCCCATAATGACAACGTGCTAAAATGTTTTCTGCAAATTTAATAGAAAAAAAAACCACAACTAAAAATCACATGTACATAAGTATTCACAGCCTTTGCTCAATACTTTGTTGATGCACCTCTAGGAAGAGTCCTGGTGGTTCCAAACTTCTTCCATTTACGGATGATGGAGGCCACTGTGCTCATTGGGACCTTAAAAGCAGCAGATATTTTTCTGTACCCTTCCCCAGATTTGTGCCTCGAGACATTCCTGTCTCGGAGGTCTACAGACAATCCCTTGGACTTCATGCTTGATTTGTGCTCTGACATGCACTGTCAAGTGTTGGACCTTATATAGAGTTATAGACATGTGTATGCCTTTCAAAATCATGTCCAAACAACTGAATTTACCACAGGTAGACTCCAATTAAGCTGTAGGAAAATCTCAAGGATGGTCAAAGGAAACAGGATGCACCTGAGCTCAATTTTGAGCTTCATGGCAAAGGCTGTGAATACCTATGTACTTGTGATTGCTTAGTTTTTTATTTTAGTTAAATTTGCAAAAATCTCAAAAAAACTTTTTACACGTCATTATGGGGTATTGTGTGTAGAAATTTGAGGACAAAAAATAATTTATTCCATTTTGGAATAAGGCTGTAACATAACAACATGTGGAAAAGTGAAGCGCTGTGAATACTTTCTGAATGCACTGTATGTACAAGGGGCTATTGGGTCCTCAGGAGATTTAAATTGTGGGCAGTATTCAATTTGGAGAGAAAAGTCCGTATCGGTGAAAAAGTATCGCCGATGGCGTCATTTCATCAGGCGGAAAAGTATCGCCGTATTCAATTTCCAAGACTTTTCGCCTAGGTGGAAAGTCAATACAATGTAATAGGCCAAAAAGTCCCACCTATGAATTGCAGGCGGAAAAAAGTTCAGAATTGGGGTTTGGGGGTGCAATATTGCGGGAACCCCTGTGCAGACAGTCCCCTAAAGGTAACCTGTGTCAAAAAATTATTATCCCCCTGATACAGAAAGGGAATTTCTCAGCATTTAAATGGGTATGAACAGCCTAAACATAATGCCATGTTACAGTCAGTCATATTTATTTGTACATGGAGCCGTGAACTCAGTAATTTAGCGCTTTGGTTACATAAAATGTGACTCTGTGCAAATGGTAATAATAGGGCAGGAATATAACAGGGATAGGAAGCCTGTGTTTATCTCCAGACAAGGCAGCAATCATATCCACACGCTGTAATAAAGTAATAATCAGAATGACTTGTAATGTGATAAGCACATCCAGAGACAAGGGGGCCGACTCACAGGGGCTGCAAGTTGGCCATGAATACACTTACACTGCTAGCATGGAAATACATGAAAACTGATACGCTCACCGCAGTATAACCCAAAGCTGCGTCTACACATTCTGGGATGCCCTCAGACCACTCAGCCTATGTGTGAGCGTCCCGTTGCCACCCGTATATGCCCACTCAGCTGAAATTGGGGATGCAGCTTAGATGCATTGGCGTATCTATAATGGGTGCAGGGTGTGCAGTGCACACGGGGCCCCATACCGCACACCCTGCACCTATATAATTATACTTACCAGCAGGACCGGCGCTACCATTAGGCAGCTGCCTAGAGCGCCGGTCACTGGAGTGAAGTCCGCACTACACAGCAATAAACTCCAGCGCCGGGTAGTAGGCTTGTACTACCCAGCAGCGGTGTGTTTGTTTTAGCAGCCAATGAGACATACTTGCCTACTTTTGAAAAAGCTTTTCAGCGAGATTGTGAAAGCAGCCCCTATGAGCGCGGTGGTAAAGTGGGCGTGTCCTGCTACATCTGAGGGGCGTGTCATAGTACTGACTTACTGTACATCCAAATGTAAATGAGCCCCATAGCAGTCAGTAAAATCTATTTGTTGATGAAAACACACTGATACTTTTCAGAAAATGCATGTAGCCATAGGGATCATTGTGCCTTATACCCAATGCAGGGAAATGATACTAATGATCCCATTTGAATGTATATATCTCTGTTTTTTTTTTATGTAACAGCTTCATAATGAGGGTAAGGTGCAATCAGGGAGATTGGCAGACTGTTCAGGGAGACAGGGAGATTGCTGCTATTTCAGGGAGTCTCCCTGACAATGAGGGAGAGTTGGCAAATATACAATGACTCTCACTGGCTGCTGCGACCACTGCTGGAGCCGGGTTGGAGCTCACTCATGAGGACGAGAAGCGGACGGTGGTGGCAGGTGCAGGAGCAGGGATTCAGGTAAGTTATGTGTTATTTGTTGTTGTCTGTGTGTAAGGAGCACTGCATATGGGAGACCACTACTCAGGGCACTGCATGTGTGAGACCACTACTCAGGGCACTGCATAGGTGAGAACACTACAGGGGGCACTGCATATGGTAGACCACTAATGAGGGCATTGTATAAGGGGCACTGCATAGGGGGGACCACTACTGGGGGCACTGCATATGGGAGACCACTAATGAGGGCACTGTATAAGGGGAACTGCATAAGGGGGACCACTTCTGGGGGCACTGCATAGGGGAGACCATTACTGGGGGCACTGTGTAAGAGGCACTGCATAGGGGGAACTACTACTGGGAGCACTGCATAGGGGAGACCACTACTGGGGGCACTGCATAGGGGAGACCACTACTGGAGGCACTGCATAGGGGAGACTACTGCAAAGGGCACTGCATAGGAGAGACCACTACTGGGGGCACTGCATAAGGGAGACCACTACTGGGGGACCACTACTAAGGGCACTGCATAGGGAAGACCATTACTGGGGGTCACTGTATAAGGGGCACTGCATAGGGTAGACTACTACTAAGGGCACTGCATAGGGGAGACCACTACTGGGGGCACTGCATAGGGGAGACCACTACTGGGGACACTGCATAGGGGAGACCACTACTGGGGCACTGTATAAGGGGCACTGCATAGGGTGGACTACTACTGGGGACACTGCATAGGGGAGACCACTACTGGGGGCACTGCATAGGGGAGACCACTACTGGGGGCACTGCATAGGGGAGACCATTACTGGGGACACTGCATAGGGGAGACCACTACTGGGGGCACTGCATAGGGGAGATTACTACTGGGGGACCACTACTGGGGGCACTGCAAAGGGGAGAACACTGCAGGGGGCACTGCATATGGAAGACCACTACTGGAGGCACTGTATAAGGGGCACTGCATAGTGGGGACCATTACTGGAAGCACTGCATAGGGGAGACCACTACTGGGGACACTGCATAGGGGGGATTACTACTGGGGGACCACTGCTGGGGCACTGCATAGGGGAGAACACTGCAGGGGGCACTGCATATGGGAGACCACTACTGGAGGCACTGTATAAGGGGCACTGCATAGTGGGGACCAATACTGGGGCACTGCATATGGGAGACCACTACTGGAGGCACTGTATAAGGGGCACTGCATAGTGGGGACCAATACTGAGGGCACTGCATAGGGGAGACCATTACTGGAAGCACTGCATAGGGGAGACCATTACTGGGGGCACTGCATAGGGGAGACCACTACTGGAAGCACTGCATAGGGGAGACCGCTACTGGATGCACTGCATAGGGGAGACCACTACTGGGGAACCACTACTGGGGGCACTGTATAAGGACCACTACTGGGAGCACTGCATAGGAGGGACCACTATTGGGGTCACTGTTTTAGGGGCACTGCTGAATCAGGCCCTCATCTTGCTTTGTCATTTATGCTGGCTACACACCTGACAATATATATTCAGTACAGCCGACGAACGATATATCGTCCAGACCATCGGCTCGAGTGTACAAACGCTCTATCTGTGAACTAAATCATTCACAGATATATTATGACGGCCGTGCAGCACGACCTCTAGGTACAGTTGACCGACTCACTTACCGACCCACCCATATGCTGGCCGCAGGAACCGGCGACAATGACATCACAACTGGTTCCTGCGACCAGACATACTGTATCAGTCGGCCAATTGGTAAGTGCATATGCACAGCCACGTACTGTACTTACCAAATCGGTTGGTCAGTCAGCCGGCCGATCCGTCGATCAGATCTCCTTGCCTGCCCCTGATCCCTCTCCCCAGGAAAAGCCTTGCAATCCCGCTGTCAGGTCGCAAGGTTTGTATTGAGCGGGCTTAACTCTGATTGGCTGAGAGAGCCATCTGTCACGGCTCTCAGCCAATCAGCATTAAGCCCATTGAATATAGGCACAGGAAAGAGAAGATGCTGCACACCCATCCCCTCAAGGACATTGCCAGCACCCCTGCACTGCTGCCCCACATACTGAGGACACCGTCAGCGACCCCCACACATGCACTGAGTACACCGCTGGTACCCCTGCTTTGCCGACACCACCGTCTCTCATGGCCAATCAGCGTTAAGCCCATTGAATATGGGCACAGGAAAGAGAAGATGCTGCCCACCCATCCCCCGCTGCCTGATACCACCGGCACTCCCCGCTGCCCCCGCCAGCAGTCCCCTGCTGCCGACCCCCACTGGCAGCATCCCCCGCTGCCAACACCCCCCCACTGCTGGTACCCTGCATTGATGACACCACCAGCAGCCATGCACTGACGACACCATCAGGACCCCCGCACTGAGGACACCGCTGGCACCCCTGTTCTTTAGACACTGCCGTCGCCCTGCACTGAGGACACTGCCAGCACCCCTGCATTGCTGCCCCATGTACTGAGGACACCGTCAGCGACCCGACACTGCTGGCACTCCCACACTGAGGACACCACCGGCACCCCTGCAATGCCGACACTGTCAGCACACTTGTACTGAGGACACCACCGGCACCCTGCACTAAGGACATTGCCAGCATCCCCGCATTACTGCCCCACGTACTGAGAACACAGTCAGCGACCCTGCACTGTTGAAACTTGGAAGCTGAACTGCCACATGTTAGTGCCGCCCACTGTGTCACTTAGCTTAGTCAGCCAGCTAGCTGGATGCAACCTTTTGGCCTTAACTAGATGAAGAAAATAATATTGTGAGGTGGTCAAAATTGTTTGGAAATTACTGGAAATAAATGTTGTTATTGAGGTTAATAATACTGTAGGAACAAAAACAGGCCCATTTTATATGATTTTAGCTGTTTTTATGATATTTTAAGAAAAAATCCAGATCCAAAACCAAAACCGAAAAACAAAACACGGAGGTGAGGTTTTGTCAAAACCAATCCAGATCCAAAACCAGGAGAGATCCAGATCCAAAACCAAAACACGAGGGTCGGTGCACATCTCTAGTTTAAACACTGAGTGCACCACTGCTCTTCTGACTCATGAATTAGCTTTCCTAACTGGTGAACCACACATTGTGGACCCCCGATCCTGATGAATCACACCTCTGCTGGTACAGTGTAATGCATAAAGATAATAAATGTGTCTCCA
This sequence comes from Taudactylus pleione, assembly GCA_031769625.1. Lineage (NCBI taxonomy): Eukaryota > Metazoa > Chordata > Amphibia > Anura > Myobatrachidae > Taudactylus > Taudactylus pleione. Next base: position 816,597 of record JAUIMM010000650.1, on the reverse strand, counting down.
GTGCTTAGCTACAGGCTTCACTCCACAGCCCTCCCCGCGAAGCTCAGTATTTATTTCTGAGCTGATGCACTAAGCACCAAAGTATAAGATATTCCATTAGTAATATTCAACATCATATAACATCAGATGAGCGTATGAAGCCATTGGAGGCTGAGCGGTTCATATATTGGACCTGCATAAAACATTACTTATTAACACTATTCTCCCGGTGACCGGTTAATGTGACAACTGTTCCATCATTTACATAAAATAGAGGAAATGTATTCAAATAAATGATTCTGAGGCTTCCGGAGTGTTAAGTACCTACATAATCAGAGATTATAGCTCACTGACTGGAGTGTTCATTATTTCACACTGTGCCATGAAGAGAGATGAACACAGCTTTGTACTGTACATGTTGGTCATATGTATACGGTGACAGAGGTGTGTCGCCAGGTATGTATACGGTGACAGAGGTGTGTGCCCACGTATGTATACGGTGACAGAGGTGTGTCGCCAGGTATGTATACGGTGACAGAGGTGTGTCGCCAGGTATGTATACGGTGACAGAGGTGTGTCGCCAGGTATGTATACGGTGACAGAGGTGTGTCGCCAGGTATGTATACGGTGACAGAGGTGTGTCGCCAGGTATGTATACGGTGACAGAGGTGTGTCGCCAGGTATGTATACGGTGACAGAGGTGTGTCCCCAGGTATGTATACGGTGACAGAGGTGTGTCCACAGGTATGCAAACGGTGACAGAGGTGTGTCCCCAGGTATGTATACGGTGACAGAGGTGTGTCCCCAGGTATGCATACGGTGACAGAGGTGTGTCCCCAAGTATGTATACGGTGACAGAGGTGTGTCGCCAGGTATGTATACGGTGACAGAGGTGTGTCGCCAGGTATGTATACGGTGACAGAGGTGTGTCACCACTTATGTATACGGTGACAGAGGTGTGTCCCCACTTATGTATACGGTGACAGAGGTGTGTCCCCACGTATGTATACGGTGACAGAGGTGTGTCCCCACTTATGTATACGGTGACAGAGGTGTGTCACCACTTATGTATACGGTGACAGAGGTGTGTCCCCAGGTATGTATACGGTGACAGAGGTGTGTCCCCAGGTATGTATACGGTGACAGAGGTGTGTCCCCAGGTATGTATACGGTGACAGAGGTGTGTCCCCAGGTATGTATACGGTGACAGAGGTGTGTCCCCACGTATGTATACTGTGATAGGTGTGTCCCCACGTATGTATACGGTGAATATGTGCCACATTTGCCCTGAACATGAGAGAACATAACAGGGGCTGTGCAATATGGACACATCGGTGTTCTCATAAAGGAGCAAATGTACTAAGCTCTGGAAAGTGAAAAATTGAGGTTGATAAACTACCAACCAATCAGCTCCTAACTGTCATGTTTCAAGCCTGTAATATAACAGGAGATGGTAGTTTATTACTCTCCAATTTATCACAGGTCATTTTTGAACCTAGTGAACAGTAGATCAGGTGCAAGTACATGATGTTGATGATGACAAGTTTTAAACCAGGCACATATTTTGCTCATATAAAAGTGGCCACATCCTCAGATACCTATATGGGAAAAACACCCTAATTACAGTGCACATTTCTTTTGAGTAATGTGTAGAACTTCAGATATACTTCCAACTCTACTGTACATCAGCCTGTGACCACAAGTAATGAATGCGTTGGAACGCCAGCAACGACACAACAAATCACCCCCAATTCACCCCATTTTTGCTCCAAAATCGCAAATTTTTGTTTGCAGCCCAACAGTATTAAAATATGTGATCTTGGGGCTACCGTAAGTGCGCCATAGGTTCACACCAGATCGTGAGCATCACCCGCAATTCAATCAACCCCTGAGAATGATATAGGAGCATAACTGTCAGTGGCCCTGATTCAGAGCCGGACGCTCTGACCAGAGCGGTCGCTCTGAATCAGGGCCGTCCTAGTTAAATTTGGAGCGGCCTTTTGGACGCTCGCATAGCTGTGGGTTACCACCCACAGCTTATGCGAGCATCCATGATGATGGTCGCGATAGTCAAGACCATCGCGACCATCGGGCTTGCGACGAGACTCTGCGGTAGGCCGCAAGCCCGGGAGTGATTTTGGCTCTATCAGAGCCAAAATCACTCCCACTGACCTCACTAGTGATGTCAGTGGGGCCGGCCCCAGATGGTAGGCGTTTCCATGGGAACGCCTCCGTCTGGGCAGGCACACCCACCAAAGGGGGCGTGCTGTCAATCACCATCGACAGCACACCCCCTTTGGTGCGAGACCCGGAGCGACAGCTTGGCTATCGCTATCCGGATCTCGCGCATGCGCACGACGGAGCTCCCTCCGTTGTGCGCATGCGCATTTGGGTACCATCGACCCACTTGCGAGCGTCCTGCGCTCGCAATCGGGTCTGAATGAGACCCAGTGTCTCAAATAAGTTACACCTGTGGCCCCAAACAAGTTATTTTCTCTTCCTGACTGTGTCATACTGTATATGTAGATAATGCAATACAATAGGGCAGAGGTTCCCATACGCGGTCCTCAAGGCTCCCCAACAGTTCAGGTTTTAGAGATATCCATAGTTGAGCACAGGCAGGGGCTGGCTGGCAACTTTCAGCCTGGGGGGCAGACACAAGCAAGTGGCCCAGTTTTTCTACTAGCGAATGCAATGTAAAAATGGGCGTGACAACAATGCTAGTGGCATAGTTTCCATAATGTGCGCGTGGTTTAAATAGCAAATGAAATATATGAGGGTAAAATTGTTATGACAAAGAGCTATAAATAAATACCATCTATTGTGTGCGTCTCCTGGGGGCGGGGTTGAGTAGCTGCGCCCGGCCCTTTGTTCCGCCTTCCCTTAAAGCTCCGTCCTACAGTGTGTGTGTCTGACTTGGAAAAGGCGGGGCGCAATTCATCAATCACAAAACGGGCAGAATGCATTTCACAGTTAACAAAATGGGCAGGACATGGGCCCTGATTCAGAGCCGGACGCTCTGACCAGAGCGTTCGCTCTGAATCAGGGCCCTCCTCCATTAAAATGGAGCGTACTCCTGGACGCTCGTATAGCTGTGGGTCACCACCCACAGCATATACGAGCATCCAAAAAGATGATCGTCATGGTCTTGACCATCGCGACCATCGGACTTTGCGAGGGAAACCCTGCGGTCGGGTTTCCCAGCCGCAAGGCCAGGAGTGATGTCAGTGGGGCTGGCTTCAGACGGTAGGCGTTCCCATGGGAACGCCTCCATCTGGCTGGCACGCCCCCGGCACGCCCACCAAAGGGGGCGTGCTGTCAATCAACATCGACAGCACGCCCCCTTTGATGCGAGACCCCGAGCGATGGAAAGCCCGTCGCTCGCCGGGTCTCGCGCATGCGCACGGCGGAGCTCCCTCCTTCGTGCGCATGCGCAGTGGGGAACATCGACCCACTTGCGAGCGTACTGCCGCTCGCGAGTGGGTCTGAATGACCCCCATAGTGCCCTGCTAAAAGTACCTAGTGGGAACACTAATATTTATATACATACAGACACATTAAGGGCCATATTCAATTAGAGGCAAAAAGCCTTTTTCACCTGTTTTTTGGGGAGAATATAGCCTAAAAACTTTTTGCCTAATTCAATTCCATGACGATTTCGTCTAAGCAGGAACTCGTGAATTAAGCAAAAAAGTATCTCCAATGAATAGCAGGTGAAAAGAAGTGCAAAATCTTTATTTTGTGGTGCAAATGTGGGGAAATGACTCAGATCCCTTGGGACAGCCCCCCAAAGGACAAATCTGCAAAAAAAAAAAAACACCTAAGAACACCCCCAAAAAGACATGTCATTTTTGGAGTGAAAATGTAAAAAGTGGGGGGACAAGCATAAAAACTAGTGAAATAGGCTTCTTGGGGGTCCCCAAGTATGGGTCAGGTGTTTTGGGGATTACAGGTGCATGCCGCAGGTGGATTTTTCAAGTTTTTAAAAGGTTCACTTTAGAGACATAAAAATATGCTAGCACCGATTTTCATGTACCCCAAATTTGACAGGACTACTTATTTTCACCGAAAAATACTGCTTTATACCATTCTTCACTGCTTTACAAAGACGCTAATAGCAAGCAATTTACACAACTTAAGTACCCAAAATAGTCTTATTAGTACACATCTATATTGATTCCCTATGTTCTGACAGTACTTTTGCCTGTTCCGCATTCGCCAATTTCCGTTATCGCCTGTTTTGCAATTGAATTAGGCGAAAAACGGGAGCGCGCACGGAATGAATTCGCTTCTGAAACAGGCGAATGAGGCGGAAAGTCGGACAGTCGAGAACTTTTCGACTTTTCACCTCTAATTGAATACGGGTGTAAGGGCTTGATTCAGACCCTCTCGCAAGCGGCTGCTCGCTCGGAGTGAGCACTGTTTTTCAATCTGCGCATGCGTACGCTTCGTATTGCGCGTGCGCAAACTGGTATGAGCGATGGGGAAACTGTCGCTCGCCAACCACAGACAGCCCAGCTAAATGAGTGACACGTCAAGCTGTTTGTGGGTGGTAACTGGGGCAGGGCACTGGAAACGGGGGAGTGGAGGTGCGATCGCAGGCGTGCCTGAGAAATTCAACGCCACTTTAGAGGCGTGCATAATTAATAGCCAGCGTCATAGGACACTTCACTTGCTTGAAATCTACACTGAAGTGATCGAAGTGCTTGCGTCAACCTCAAGCGCTGCGATCGCATCCGATGGTGCTCGATGTACCAATGGTTTCTTGCACTTCCTGGAGATGACGTACGCAAGTTGGTATATTAAGACAGGCCGGCGGGCGTCTACAAACAAAAAGTAATCGCTCGCCAATACATAGTGGGTGTGCTTCTCACACCCCCCTGGGGATGCGAGGAAAAATCCGACAAACTTGCCAGCCGTGCGACTGTTTGCCAGCTTAGCGCAACGCTAACAGCCGCGCGGCCAGCACTTTAGTCGGAGAATACCCAGGTTAAGGTATGAGAACCGGCATTCTCCGATTTGAATAGCTCCCGGACGGAGGAGAGAAAAAGAGGGAGAGAAAAAGAGGGAGAGAAAAAGAGGGAGAGAAAAAGAGGGAGAGAAAAAGAGGGAGAGAAAAAGAGGGAGAGGGAGAGGGAGAGGGAGAGAGAGAGGGAGAGAGACACACACTATATTAGCTCCACCCTTCACTTACCTGGTTTTTAAAAGTGTAGAGAAGACAGGTAGCTCAGGATCTCCTGCACTCTGGATCACTACTCACCTCTGCCCTCTCTGTCTCTCTCTTTCCTTGGTGACATCGATCAAACTTCTTTTTCAGCTCCTCTTCCCTGACAGATTCCCCGACAAGCCCCGCCCCCTTTTTTCCACTTTCCAACCTCTAGGGTTCCATTTCTTTGTAGCTTTGTATGGGGGCAGCCATTTTTTATTAGCCTCTGTAGCTAGTCTCAGACCTCTCTAGCAGTGTGGCTGGGCAGCAGACCGTCGGACTTGGAGCTGAAGCATCATCTGCGACTGCCTACCTGACAGTCAGGCGGCCGTGGAATGCAAACATTGTACCGGCCCGGGGGGCAGATGGCACCCTGCCCCCCGGCCCAGTCCGCCACTGAGCACAGGTGACTTATTTAGTACCTCAGTCAATTTGATTTAACCACCTGTGCTTAACCATGGATATCTTCTCTAATACCTGAACTGTTGGGGAGCCTTGAGGACCGTGTTTGGGAATCTCTGCTATAGGGTCTGTCTAGATGTCTCTGAAATGAAGATTTTCACTAATCACAGTGTTTTAAAATCTTCTTTATAGATATTTATAAAACGCAACCAGCACAGGAACAGAGCTTAATGACATCCTGTGCCAGCCCTGTCCCCGAACTCATGACATCACGTGAGGGGGGCAGGGCCACAGACAGGAAAAATTAGAGAGATGTCCGGATGCTCTGAGCAGCTCTACTCACTGCAGGCACGGGTGTCCGGAGGGCCCCTTGGAAGCACTGAGCAGCACTACAGCAGCGTTACTGGTCAAAGGGTGCCATTCCAGACACCAAGTTAGCCAGATGTAGGACCGTGGGGTAGCAACAGTGCTGCCCCCAGGCCCTTGGGTGACAGCTGCTCGCACACCCCTCCCAATGGCCCTGAACACAACATCAGCAGGACAGCTTAACAGTGCTCAGCTCCCAGTCACATTGACCAGCAGCGGTGAGAGCAGCCTGTCGGCACACGTCGACACCCATGGCTAACACCGTCCTTAGATAGCGTTAGAGATCAGCGGCAATACTTGCATGTGGAAACATCGCAGGACTCTCCTGTGATCGCAAAGAAGGGGGTCCTGATGAAAAGGCAGAAAATCCAGCAAAAAGATAAATATAAATGAAACTTCACATTTTGATAGGATTTAGGGGCTTTTCTGTTTACCATAAGTAGACTTGTGCGTCCTATTGCAATGGGCAGCACGTTGCAGAGAAACCTACTGAAACGCTGTTCTCATGTAAACCACATTACTTATAATTATAACCCAAAAATGTATTTACCCTCGTTAATAAATAAACATATTTTCATATTTTTGTGTCCTATTTTCATTTCTTGTCCATACCGCTCAGCATTGGGAAAAAAAATGTTCCATTTTAATTAGTGACTTCAACGGGGAGAAAAGCTTCATTATTCCGGGAAATGCCAAGCAGGGAACATTATTAGCCGATGACAGGATAATGGATAGTGTGATGAGCAGTGGCGCATTTTAGAATGCTATAGTCTATTAGGCATTTGCATAAGTACATCTATATCTGGATCAAAATGCCACAACAGTTAGGGATGAAACAGATTTCCTTCTCTGTAAGTTGCTGGAAATATTGATGTTAACTTGAATTCTCGATTTCCTTTTTGCACAAGCTGAACACTTAGGATGAATTGCAGTTTAATGCAGAGTTTTTTTGTTTTTTTTTTTCAATCAGCAAAACTAGTACTAGACATTCTTATTCCACAGATATGACAGAAGAAAGTTTGCAACGTACAAAAATCTATTTATTTAAAGTACTTGTTAAATGCCTGTGCTGTAAAGGATATTGATAAGACAGTCGTCTCCACTGCAATTATTGTCTGTACAGTTGCCTCAATAGAAGAAGATCCACATGTGGCTAGGACAGGGATAAAGAACTTGCTGCTGTTTCGTCCGTCCATCTTACGCCAGGAATTATCAGGAAGGACGATTCCTGGGCAGTTTTGAGGTAGTGCCAAGTGATTGGCGGCTGGGGAATTGTGGGGACTATTTACTAAGCCTTGGCTGGAGATAAAGTGGTTGGAGATAAAGTACCAACCAACCAGCTCCTATCATTTTTCAAACAGCCTGTGACATGGCAGTTAGGAGCTGATTGGCTGGTACTTTATCTACATTCACTTTTCTCTATTCATGGGTTTAGATAATAAACCCCCTATCTTTTCTTGCAGCCCATCCATATTGGACTCTTCAGTCTGGACATTATTGGAAAAGGACCCAGGGGGTATTCATGAAAGCTTGGAGAAAGATAAAATTGAGAGAGATAAAGCACCAACCAATCAGCTCCTAACTGTCATTTTTTCAAACACAGCCTGTAAACTGACTGTTAGTAGCAGACTGAACAACCCCCCCAGAGAGCAAACTCCACAAAGTCATAACATTAGCCAAGACACAGGGCTCTTTTTACTACAATCTGCATTGGGAATGGAGATTGTAGTGTGACATTACCGACTGAATTCGCATTGCGAATTCAGGCAATATCACAGGGATTTACTAAAAATCCCTTGCAGGGACAAAGCTTGCGATAAAGCTCTGTCCCTGCGAATTCCGTCCGCAGCCTTATCACGGTATTTTTGCAAAAAATACTGTAACAAGGGCCCGCGAATGCGCTGACCGGCCGCCGCTGCTACCCCCCCCGATGCTAAGCCCCGCTCCCCGTGATTGCGGACCCCCCCGCGATGCCCCCTCCCTTGATTGCACTTACCTGCATGATCCGGGCTCCGGTGATGTCCTCCATGACTCCAGTCAGCTGACATCCCATACTGCACTGGGACCCGGTCACCTGATGACCAGGCCGCAGTGCAGTATGGGAGACCAGCTGACGGAGGGAGGACATCACCGGAACCCCGAACTCTGGTCCCTGGTTACTTTTTTTTTGACAATGTTTTTTTTGCAGTGTATCAGCGTGTGGTCTGTTTAGACCACACAGCTGATCACTGGGGCCTGCTGCGGGCTCTGCTCTGCATGTTAGAGCGGAGCAGGAGTCCGGTAACCCGGGGAGACCCTGGATAACGCCACCTCCACGTGGCATTATTATCACAGGGCTTCCCCCGGTATTTTTTTCACAATTTATTTTTAGTAACTTGCACAAAGGCCCTCATTCAGAGCCGCTCGTTAGCGGCAGTACGCTCGTTCCGAGCGATGTTCGCACATCTGCGCATGCATACGGTTTTTAGTACGCATGCGCGAACCAGTCAGTGCGGCCGAAAATCGTTTGTACGCTATATAGAGAGTGCCTGCTATTTTGAGTGACAGAATGAGGCGTATGTGGGTGGTAACAGGGGAAGGTGCTTGAAAACGGGGGAGTGGAATTCGAACGCAGGCGTGCTTAAAGGTCAAAACGGGCGTTTTAAGGGTGTGCATAATTAATCCAGCAGCGTCATTGACCACGTCACTTGGTTTTTTTAAACTCAGAACTGCTCGCAAAATAGCGGTTGAAAAAACCAACCACAAGAATAGCGAGCAGTTCATACGCTGTACGATGTACTCGATTAATCTAATAAATAGCGGACATGACGTATGGTGCGACCGGCCAGGGGGCGTTTTTATCAAATAAACGAGCGTATGTTTTGCTCGCTCGTTCAGACTTAGAGGTGTGAACAGACTGCAATGTGCGAACGGATCATTTGAATAGCCACCCCTTGTTTTTGAACGAACGACCGCAAATAGCGAACGGCTCTGAATGAGGGCCAAAGATCGCATTTCCCATTACAATTATGGGAAATGCAATCTCATTACTAAAAATAAGTGATACTTAGGGGTTGGAGTAGAATTTTATGAATTCTACTCCAATTGCCCTGTGGTAATTTTAGGTGAAACTAAAATAATGTGAAAAGGGTGTGAAAACACCCTTTTTTACTTTATTTTAGTAAAAATAATTATAATAAATAGAGCCCACAATGTGACAAGCATTGGAAGTCCATTTGCATTTGGCACAGCTGTTAGAGAATGACCAGGAACTGGTTAAGTGTGGAGACATGTGACTTAGCACAGGGCAATTGAATAGTAAGTACCACTGGGTCCAGTTATTCATTGTCAATACAAGTGGGTGTCACTATACAGACAGACAGAGGTGTCCATGTGACAGATTTTATTCATTATGATATCAGCATAATTACCAACGTATCTTCTTGAATCAGGGCAGGAGACACTAGACTGACATTCACCCACTACTTGACACACCTCACAACTTTTTTGTCTGATGGTGCAATAGTGGGACAGAGCTCTTACATTAGGCAGTAAACTATGTATCCAGCGATAACAGGAAAAATATTAACCAAGTAAAAGGTTTGCTGAGGATTTTTGTGCCTAAAAACCACGCTGGAGGAGAACCAAGACTTTGCTTGTACTTCAAAGGAAAGATTAATAAGATCAGACATGAGATAATGGACCTGATTCAGAGCCGCTCGCTAGATGCGATCGCTCGCTGGATGCGTATGCAAATTTGTCAAAGTGACACCATGGGAAGCAATCGCTCGCCAAGGCATAAGCACGCCCACTTTGGCTGTGCGAGTGATAGCTCTGTGTATGCTGACACCCATTACCCTATGTAGAGACGCCCACTAGTACACGTCATATCCAGGAAGAGTATTAAACCATTGGTACATCGAGCACCATCGGAAGCAAATTCAGCGCTTGTGGTTGCCTTACCCTGCCGCAAGCACTGCGAGGACTTCAGTGTGAAAAAACAGGCATGTGACGTGTACTATGACGCTGCGTGTTAATTATGCATGCCTTAAAAACGGCGTTGAAACACATAGGCACGTCTGCGTTCGCACCTCAACACCCCCGTTATTAGTGTCCTGCCCCTGTTACCCCCCACAAACAGCCTCTCCTGTCACTCATTTCACCTGGCTGTCTTTGCTGGGCGAGCGAGCGGCCTGCGATCGCACAGAGTAGTTTGTGCACGCGCAGAACGAAGCATGTGCGTACGCAAACCATCAGGACGCTTGCGAGCGGCTCTGAATCAGGTCCTATGTTTTACCTCAAACCAGCAGCTTGCTCAATTCCTTACCTTCACCCTCTGCCACCTTCTATTCCTTTGATCCCACAAATGAATATGAACAGTATCTGTATCTACTGTCTTCTCATATTCTTATAACCTCACAAGTTAGTCTCTGTCTCCTGTGCTCAAAACAGACTTAACTAAAATCTGTAGCTTCTCTCTTCAGTGGTATTATGTCATCTTTATACAAGTATGCAGCAGTTACTCCTATCCTGATACAAATACAATTTCTCACTCAGATTACTGGCCCTGATTCAGAGCCGGACGCTATGACAGAGCGCTCGCTCTGAATCAGGGCCGTCCCTTCTCCTTTTTGGAGCGGCCTCCTGGCCGCTCGCGTAGCTGTGGGTGACCACCCACAGCTATAGCTAGCGGCCAAAATGATGGTCGCGATGGTCAAGACCATCGCGACCATTGGGCTCTGCGACGAGACCCTGCGGTAGGGTCTTGCTGCCGCAAGCCCTGGAGTGCTTTTGGCTCTATCAGAGTCAAAAGCACTCCCACTGACATCACTAGTGATGTCAGTGGGGCCGGCCCCAGACGGTAGGCGTTCCCATGGGAATGCCTCCGTCTGGGCAGCCACACCCCCAGCATGCCCACCAAAGGGGGCGTGCTGTCAATCACCATCGACAGCATGCCCCCTTTGGTGCGAGACCCATAACGACGGCTTGGCCGTCGTTATTCGGGTCTCGCGCATGCGCACGACGGAGCCGCCTCTGTCGTGCGCATGCGCACTTGGGCAACATCGACCCGCTTGCGAGCGCTCAGCGCTCGCGAGCAGGTCTGAATCAGGCCCACTGTTCCATCTCTTAGCTCACACATGCTTCAAAGCTTCCCGAGTGGCTCACTTTACATCAGGCTTCTTCAACCTTGGCCCTCCAGCTGCTGTGGAACTAGACATCCCAGCATGCACTGCAATAGTTTTAGCATGCGGTTATAGCAAAAAGGTGGCAGTGCATGCTGGGATGTGTAGTTCCACAGCAGCTGGAGGGCCAAGGTTGAAGACCCCTGCTTTACATTACTTACTTGTTCACATCACCTATTGTGCTGTCTTCCTCCCCAACACTCCACAGAGACTGGGCAGAGTCAGACTCAGGTGGTCAATGATTTGATCACCGCTAAACTGAAAGGCATTTGCTCTATGCTGCCTTTGACACTTTTAACCAGTATTAACCATTGTTAATCTTTTAACCATTGTTCGAGAGGTTAGAATGACCTCAGCAGAAAGAGCCGATGTCAAGATCCCCCCACTCATACGGCAACATTCACCTACCTTAATCATAAATTAAGAGAGAAGTCCAGGAACAGAGCATTTTGTACCTAATGGAACGGGTCATGTTGGAGGGTCTGCATTCACAAAGCAAACTTGTCACACTTCACTCTGGCAAGCCTCGGCCCTCAGGTGAGCTTTATTCTGGGTGAGTTCACACCCTGATAAGGGCCATCACCTGTTCGCCCCTTATCTACTTCTCTTGTATCACCTGCTGGTTGCAGTAGAATCAGGAATCAAACCTTGGGTTCAGCTTAGCTTTTGTGCACTGACACTGTCAGTCTTCATCTCTAGTATTCCCTGATTGATTTCCATGTTTGACTCCTGGGGGTGAATTTACTAAAGTGAGAGTTTTTAGAAGTGAGTTTTAAAAGTGATGTTGCCCATAGCAACTAATCAGATTCTAGCTATCATCTTCTAGAAGGTGCTAATTAAATACTAAGTAGACCTGATTGGTTGCTATGGGCAACATCACTTTTAAAACTCACTTCTAAAAACTCTCACTTTAGTAAATATACCCATTTTGCCTTCTGTTTTTGCTGTTGCTTTACTCCTCATGTACAGAAAAATGCAAAGACCTCAAGGCCCCCATACATCAGAGATTGATTGCAGCAATCGTGCAATTTGCCATCGATTGTGCATAAAAATCTTTCCCTTTTTCAATCGATTGCAGATTGCAGAATTGCCACAATCGATTGTGTTTAAAAATCTTTCTCTTTTTCAATCGATTGTGGCAATTCTGCAATCTGCAATCGATTGAAAAAGGGAAAGATTTTTATGCACAATCGATGGCAAATTGCACGATTGCTGCAATCAATCTCTGATGTATGTGGGCCTTTAGATATAGGCGCTGTAAATAGTAAAATGCTATTAGGCAATCAAAGAATTCAAATCTGTTAATCAGTCCGATATGTTCTTCTTGAGGTTGTTTCTTCTCTTTTTCCTCCTCGGTAGTTTAGCCGACCATAAAACAACAAAAGAAAGAAGAAGAAATAGAGACAATGGCCCGTATTCAATTTGAGCGGACCCGTGATACTTTATCGCCTCCCGGACTTTTCACCTACATCGAGTGTTTTGCAGGCAGAAAAGTATCGCGCACGTGCACGCGTATCGCAGTATTCAATTTGAAAGTAGGCGGAAACGGGACCTGGCGAAACTTAAACAAGCGGAAAGTACTGTCAGATTTGGGGAAATCAGCCTGACACCCCCCCAAAAGATGTTCTGACATGGGGGTTCACTATGGTACACCCCGATTTGGCTTGCTGAAGGTATTTGGTGTTTTTAAATGGGCTCAATAGCTGCTAAATAGCGTTTTTGTATAAGTGATGCAGAATAGTATTCAGGAGGATTTTTTCCAGAAAATAACTTATCCCAGCAAATTTGGGTACTTGAAAATGGGGGTCAGCATATTTTAAAGTTGCTAAAGATAAGTTTAAAAAATCATGAAAAATCCACCTGCCGGAAGCCCCTGCATTGAAAAAAACACCTGGGGCATACTTGGGGACCCCCCCCAGAGTAAAGTTCGCTAGTTTTTAACTTTGTCCCCCAACATTTTTTTTTCGCCCCCAAATTCATAGTGATTTTTTTGGGTGTTCTTAAGTCTTTTTTTTTTTTTTTTAATTGACAAAGTTTACCTTTGGGGGACTGTCTGTAGGCTACAGGAGGGTTCCCCCAACGTTGCACCCCAAAACCCCAATTCTGCACTTTTTTCCGCCTGCTATTCATAGGCGAAACTTTTTCGTCTATTACATTGCATTGACTTTCCGCCTAGTCTTTCAAATTGAATACAGCGTAAAATCAAAACAGGCGAAAATGACGTCATCGGCGAAAAGTTTTCGCCAAAAACACACGAAAACGGCTTTTGCCTCCAAATTGAATATGGGCGTATGAGTCCGATGTTACCGATTATTTCGCTATGTGGCCAAAGTATACGGATGTGTGAAAGGAAAAGTGGGCGTCCTTATGTTAGGCTGTGATTGCAATGCGAATGCAAACATTTGCATATCACCGCTGATATTAAAATGTAAGCTCTTACGAGCAGGGCCCTCTACCCTCTTGTGCTTCTCCTTACTTTACTTTCATCTACTACTTACCCCCCACCAGGGCACCTAACACTTGGTTGCTTATGCTCTGTTGCTTGTCTAGGTGTTATGGTCACTACTGTAGCAATGCCGGTCCTGATTTTCACTTTATAAATGATAATAGTATAGATAGAAATCTAGACGCACCTTACTTACACATGATAGAAAGTAGGTGCATATATCAAGGTATCTTTGAACATGAATTCATAATCCGTAAGGAAGGGACATACCCCATTCACTTTAACAAGTATCTATATACTCCTATAGCAGTTTCTTTATCAGATGGTGTACCATGTACTCACATACAACATTTTATGTTTCCTCTTATAAAGGTATCTTTTGAGTTGGCTCTAGAAATGGACGTCCACACGATCTTCATGAATTTTAATATTTAATACATACAATAGACAAACAATAGTCACAATAAGCAGATCCAAAATAAGGCTCAAATGTGAAATGTCCGGACAAAATCACAGAGTCCACAGGATCAGTTAATAAAAGTTAATGGTGTCCAAATCGTGGGTCCAGAAAAATCCCTGGGCCAACGTGTTTCTACCCGCAGGTCTTTGTCAAGGCATAATGGTAGTGGATCCTAGAACCAACTTACATACTCTCCCTTCTTAGAGTTAAAAGGGGGGTGGAGTTTCAAGCTATTTAGTACATATGAACTGACAATACAACAATAATATAAAAACAATAAAATAATCATTAACCCCATAGGTATCACAAATCTCATATACAAAATATGATATGATATTTTTACTGACTTTTTTATGATAATATATATCCACCATTTGCGTTCCACCACTGTGGAACGCGGAACCACCCTCAACATAACTATGTGTCCGAGGACTGGTTTATGAGGCCGGAGATGAATCTGGCCAAGTGATATGTGACGATCGTTTCACCTGGCCGGGATGCCCAATTAGAACTTAGCTGTTAACTACACTCAGCAGCCCTAGGTGAGTCTCGATATACATGATGTGCTTTCACCTCTGTTGTTTATTATTGGTTGTATCCACCACAAAATTACATCCTAGCCCGTCTGGGCACTAACTAGACAGGTTGTTCCCTCTCTACAATTGGGAGGACCTACTGCCTTACCACAAACACAGCACTTTCAAATATCACAGTGTCTCTGAACAAAGGAGAACGAGGGAGAGGTTAGGTTTAGGCACCCCCCCGGGAGGGTTAGGTTTAGGGAGCAGTGAGGGGGGGGGTTAGGGTTAGCACCCCCGGAGGTAGGTTGGGGCTAGGCACTAAGGGGGGAGGTTAGGGTTCGGCACCACTAAAGGAGGGTTAGGGGGGGACAAGGAAGGTTAGGGTACTTACTTGTACCTGTTGGGATCTTGATCCTGTCAGCATCCGTTGCCGGTATTTGAACCGGCCGCCGACAGTTCAATCCCATTCTGAAGAGAAGTCATCAGCTTTTAGCACAAAGCCCTGAAGCAGAGTTGGACTGAATTTGGGTGGATGTTGCTCCCAAACTGTATGTGTGGAAGAAATGTATATTACTGTAAGTGTTGGAGGCAGAGTGGCGGTGCATTATAGAATGCACCGGCTCCTATGCTTATATTTGGTTTGCTGCAAGTCATCATCATTCTCTCTGCACCTCCATTTTGCGAATGATTCTGCATGAACTGAACTTGCAAATGGCCACTAGCTCTATGCAGGGTGAAGGGATTGCAGTGCACACTGGCTCCAGAGTCATGGAGGACTCACAGTGCACGCCCAACATTTACTGCATTCACTTTCCTACCACCGCACGCTCCATTATCCTGGTGATTATTCTGGAGTTATGTCATCGGCGACATATTTGTGTAAAAAAAAAAATCACTGGAAAGATCCCTTTGGTGCCATATTTCCAAAGACAGTGGACCTTATTCAGAGGCGGCCATACGGTCTACGACCGCACGGCCGCCTCAATGTTTTGCCAGTGCGCATGCGCACGAGGGAGCCGGCTCCCTCGTGCGCATGCGTGAGACCCACTACGACCGACAGTGCCGGTCGTAGCAGATCTCTTTCCAAAGGGGGCGAGCTGTCGATGTTGATTGAGAGCTCGCCCCGTTTGGAAGGCGGGTCGGGGGGGTGGCAGCCCAAACGGAGGCGTTCCCATGGGAACACCTGCCGTTTGGGGGAGGCCCCACTGACATCACTAGTGATGTCAGTGGAGGGCTTCCGGCTCTGACAGAGCCAGAAGCTCTCCGGGGCTTACCACAAGTGAGACCCTACCCTAGGGTCTCGTCGTAAGCCCCGATGGTCGCGATGGTCTCTGACCATTGCGACCATCACCCGAGCGGTCGTTAGAGCTGTGGGTGTTAACCCACAGCCTAATGACCGCAACAGAGGCAGCCGGTCAGGATGCAAGTGGCCGCCCAGTTTCTTGCATCCTCCGACCGCCTCTGAATGAGTCCCTGTGTCTCTTAAGCTTGCAAGCAGGGCCCTCTCTGTCTGTCTGTTATTATTAGCCGGTCTTGTTTTATTACTGTTTCATTCCAATTCCTAATTGCAAAGTGCCATGGAATATGCTGGTACTAAATAAGTACCTGTTACTACATAAATAGTGACAGAATTATGGCGCATGTGCAGGAGCCTCTGGCACAGTGAGAGACTCTTTGTAACCTAATGTACATGTGCCAATTTTAAGGGGGACAAGGAAACCTGCACACGATCCTCTACCTGTCACGAAATACACCGGTCATAAAATGCCCCTGCAACAGGGGTACAGAAGTACATTCAACTTTCTCAGGGCGGGATGTACTAAGCATTTCATCCGCGATGCGGTACATCCCATCTCTTATCAGATACATCCCAGAGTTAATTACGCCTGTATGTACTTAGCCTCAGATTGAGGGGCTTCTGGGTTTACCTCCCACAAGTCCCTCTGGCGTCCTTCTGTGCATGAGCAGAAGGATGCACGCGCGACGGGGAGGAGCTGGGAGGGATCCGATTGTATCCCTCTCTGGGGGCGTCCCAAAAAGAAACCCATAGGCCAAAGATGGAGTAACCCACCGGGACAAACCACCAGAATGCATTGCATTCCGATGCTTAGGCCCTGATTCAGAGCCGGACGCTCTTTCACAGCGCTCGCTCTGAATCAGGGCGTTTTTTTTTTTTTATGGAGCCGGCCACTTTTGCAAGCAGGCAGGTGATGGTCGCGATGGTCGCGACCATCGGGGCTTGCGACGAGACCCTTGTGGTAGGGTCTTGTTCCCGCAAGCCCCAGTGAGCTTCCTGCTCTAACAGAGCAGGAAGCTCACCACTGACATCCTTCGGGAACGCCTCCGTTTGTGTAGCCAACCCCCTGCCTACCTCCAAAATGGGGTGAGCTGTCAATCACAATCGACAGCCGCCCCAATTTGGTGCGAGACCCGTAGCGAAGGAGCGCCCGTTGCTGGCCGGTTCTCACGGATGTGCACGCAGGAGGCGCCGCATGCGCAGGGGACAAACATTGACCCGCTTGCGAGCGGGTCTGAATCAGCCCCTGAGTACATTTGAAAAATCCGGAAAAACCGCTTAAAACTGCGTTTTTGGGGGTTTTGCCACATTTCTGCCATTAGTACATCCCGCCTGAAAGTGAATGAGAAACCACTCTAACTACTGTGGATCCTGTATAATATATTTGCTAATAGATATAGAACTACAGAGCAAACATGTAGTCAGGAAAACTTTCTGTAAAACAGTTCATTCATCCCTTGATAATTCCTCATTTCTGATAACCAGAATTGTTTCTTACACAACATTACCGGCAAATTAATATCCTAAACTAGCAAAACTGTACCTCCCTTACCAAAACCACTATGCGACCTTTCCACAGACCAGGCATCATGAATAAATTACTGAGCCATTAATGCAGCCAGTCAGCTATATTCACAGCTGTTAGCAACATAACCCCATCTTGTTCTCCCTCTCCTGGCCCAGCTAAGAGTCTATTAGTTCAGTGGTATTTACACTAATATCTTTATTTATTGGACGCAATTGTCCAGCCGTTAGGGGGAAGATTAAACTGCAATGAATCTGCTAATGGAGACAGCGTTAATATTTGTGAATCTTAACCTTTCCCACAAGATAAAAATGTCATGTTTACAATCTGTGTAGGCAAGAAAAAGCATTAAAATATAGGGACGACGATGGGTCTAGAGTGTTTGTGCTATTTGTAAACAAGCAGGTACCTTGCAAATTATAATACTGTATGCACAAAAGATGTGTCTGCTATATTTACATAGTCATACATAAATCATCTTAACTTTTCCTGAAAACCGAACACATCCGAAATTTGGGGTCCGATTAATTTGTGGTTCCGAGTAGAACTGATACCTGACTTGGGTCTTCTCGCCAAGTTCGGAACTCGGATCTATAAACTGGATCTTGCGTATTTTGGATTGCATTTAAGTCGCTACCTCATGATTTCGAGTGCTGTGAGGTGGTCAAAATTGACTGAAAATGACCTCTAAATGAATGTTATGGATGTTAATAATACTATAGTAAAAAAAACAGGTCCAAGTTACATGATTTTATCTTTTTTTTTTTAGCAATTTTAAATAAATCCAAAAACAAAATTGAACCAAAAGAGTCGTGGGTGATTTTACCAAAACAAGACGATTATTTATAACCAAAACCAAAATATGGGGTGTCTCTACATTAAGGACAAATTTTCAAGACTGTTAAACCGTGGTGCCACAGTGCAAATGACATTAATGAACACCCCACAACTTGGCTTCCCCTAATTTTGAAATGAAAACCTAGGAACCCTAAATAATGTAACATTTGGTCAGGCTGACAAATCCACCTCATACAGCATTTTTGTTGCTAAATAAAGTAAAACCATGGAATCTGTTGTGATACCAGACACTGAATTCCTGATATCAACCTCTACAACTAGACAAATCATGGTCTCTGTTTATAGCAGCCCCCTTTCCCATAGAACTAAACATGCTTATCTGGTTTTGGTTGCCCACAGGTCTTATTCACATATTAGTGTTGCTGGATTGATGCCGACTCTGGAAATATTGGAAATATCATTAAACAATACTGAAAAATGAATACCATGAGAATGGAGGTACAATGGAATTAGGGGTGTGCACCGGCCACTTTTCGTGTTTTGTGTTTTGGTTTTGGATCTGGATCTTTCTTCGTGTTTTGGATCTGGATTGGTTTTGCCAAAACCACCCTTCGGTGTTTTGGGTTCTGGGTTTTGTGTTTTGGATCTGTATTTTTTTTAAAAAAAGCATAAAAACAGCTAAAATCACAGAATGTGTTGATTTTTCTGCTCCTATGCTATTATTAACCTCAAAAACCTTAATTTCCACTCATTTCCAGTCTATTCTGAACACCTCACACCTCACAATAGTGTTTTCATGTCCAAAAGGTGGCACCGAGGTAGATGGATGACTATGCTAAGCGACACGAGTGGGCGGCACAAACACGTGGCCCATTTAGGAGTGACACTGCAGTGGCAGACAGGATGGCAGTTTGAAAAACTAGGCCCCAAACAGTACATAATTCAAAGAAAAAAAAGAGGTGCAAGATGGAATTGTCCTTAGGCCCTCCCACCCACCCTTATGTTGTATAAACAGGACATGCACACTTTAACAAACCAATCATTTCAGCGCCAGGGTCTGCCACACGACTGTGGCTGAAATGATTGGTTCGTTTGGGCCCCCACAAAACAAGCTGGCAATTAATCTGTCCCTGCACAAACTGGCTCTATGGAGTCTTGATGTTGTCCTCATCCTCATCCACCGATTCCTCACCCTCTTCAGTGTTGTGTACATCCTCATCCTCACAGAGTATTAACTCGTCCCCGCTGGAATCCACCACCACAGGTCCCTCTGTACGTTCTGGAGGCTGGTCTCCCTGGAAGAGTTGATAATTCATTTTTATGAACATCATCTTCTCCACATTTTGTGGAAGCAACCTCCTACGCCTTTCGCTGACAAGGTTCCCGGCTGCACTAAACACTCTTTCGGAGTACACACTGGAGGGGGGGCAACTCAGGTAAAATAGAGCCAGTTTGTACAGGGGCCTCCAAATTGCTTCTTTTTTCTGCCAGTACAGGTACGGACTGTCTGACATGTCTACTTGGATGCTGTCACCGATGTAATCCTCCAACATTCTGTCAATGGTGACAGTATCATATGCAGTGACAGTAGACACGTCAGAAATTGTTGCCAGGTCCTTCAGTCCGGACCAGATGTTCAAACTTGGTCCTGCCTGCCCTGCATCACCGCCAGCGGGTTGCTTAGGATACCTAAGTTTTTTCCTGGCAGCCCCAGTTGCGGGAGAAAATGAAGAAGGAGCTGTTGACGTGTCACGTTCCGCTTCAGCTGACAGTGTTTTCACCAGCAGGTCTTTGCACCTCTGCAGGCTTGTGTCGGCTGGAAAGAGAGACACCACATAGGCTTTAAACCTAGGATCGAGCACGGTGGCCAAAATGTAGTGGTCTGATTTCAACAGATTGACCACCCTGGAATCCTGGCAAAGCGAAAGAAGGGCTTCATCCACAAGTCCCACATGCCGAGCGGAATCGCTCTGTCTTAGCTCCTCCTTCATTTTCTCCAGCTGCTTCTGCAAAAGCCTGATGAGCGGAATGACCTGACTCAAGCTGACAGTGTCTGTACTGACTTCACGTGTGGCAAGTTCGAAGGGCTGAAGAACCTTGCTCAATACGGAAATCATTCTCCACTGTGCTTGAGTCAGGTGCATACCCCCTCCTTTGTCATAGGTGGAGGTATAGGCTTGAATGGCCTTTTGCTGCTCCTCCATCCTCTGAAGCATATAGAGGGTTGAGTTCCACCGCGTCACAACCTCTTGCTTCAGGTGATGGCGGGGCAGGTTCAAGAGTGTTTGCTGGTGCTCCAGTCTTCGGCACGCAGTCGCTGAATGGCGAAAGTGGGCAGAAATTTTTTGGGCCACCCAGAGCGTCTCCTGCATGTCCCTGTCACTTTTCAGAAAATTCTGCACCACCAAGTTTATTGTGTGAGCAAAACATGGGACGTGCTGGAATTTGCCCAGATGTAATGCCCGCACAATATTGGTGGCGTTGTCAGATATCACAAATCCCCAGGAGAGTCTAAGTGGGGTAAGCCACTGGGCGATGATTTCCCTCAGTTTCTCTAAGAGGTTGTCAGCGGAGTGCCTCTTACTGAAACCGGTGATATACAGCGTAGCCTGCCTTGGAACGAGCTGGCATTTCTGAGATGCTGCTACTAGTGACGCTGCTGCTGTTGCTGCGTAAGGTGATACATCTACCCAGTGGGCTGTCACAGTCATATAGTCCTTAGTCTGCCCTGTTCCACTTGTCCACATGTCCGTGGTTAAGTGGACATTGGGTACAACGGCATTTTTCAGGACACTGAGGACACTTTTTCTGATGTTTCTGTACAGTCTCAGTATCACCTGCCTAGTGAAGTGGAATCTAGACGGGATTTGGAACCGGGGACACACTACCTCCATCAATTGTCTAAATCCCACTGCACTAATGGCGGATACTGGACGCACATCTAACACCAACATAGCAGTCAAGGCCTCAGTTATAAGTTTTGCTTCAGGATGACTGCTGTCGTACTTAAAGGACTGTTGGAGGGTCAGTTGTTTAGTAAAAGTAGTGGTGTTCCTACTTCCTCTCTGGGATGATGAACGACTCCCAGCAGCAGCAACAGCAGCAGCGGCAGCAGGAGGCGTAGCAATGCAGGATCCTCCGGAGGAATCCCGGATAGGAGAGTCAGTCATGCCAGTGACATGGCCTGCAAGACTACTTCCGATCCTGACTAAGGAGGAAATTGACGAGGAGGGAGTTGACGGTGTGGTTTGCAGGCGCTTGGATACAACAGGACAATGGGATTTAGGTGTCCCTGGACTGCTTACGGTCTTAGCCAAAGTTTCTGAACTTGACAGTAACTTTTTATGAACGCGCTGCAGGTGCTGTATAAGGGAGGATGTTCCTAGGTGGTTAACGTCCCTACCCCTACTTATTTCACCTTTACATATGGTACATATGGCAAGACAGATGTTGTCCGGATTTGGATAGAAATATTGCCAGACCAAAGAGATGGAATGTTTGGTCTTCTGCCCAGGCATGACCGTGATGGGCTTTTTCATCCCACGGACAACAACTGTCTCCCCCGGAGCCTGATTTAAACAAACCACATCACCATCAGAATCCTCCTCGCCAACTTCCTCCTCAGCGCCAGCTACACCAGTATCCTCATCCTGTTGTACTTCAACAGTGACATCTTCAATTTGCATATCAGCAAGTGGACTGTGGGTGCTCCTTTCAGCACTTGCAGGGGGCGTGCAAACGGTTGAAAGAGCCACCTCTTCCTGTCCAGTGCTGGGAAGGTCAGGCATCGCAACCGCCACCACACTTGGACTCTCCTTGGGGATTTGTGATATCTTCTTAGAACGCACAGTTCTTTGCTGTGCTTTTGCCAGCTTAACTCGTTTGATTTTTTTAGCGGGAGGAGGGCTTCCATCGTCATGTGAAGCTGAACCACTAGTCATGAACATACTAGTCATACTAGTATGACACACACTAGTCATAGGGAAAGACCTTAGCCGTTCCTTGCCACTCCGTGTCATAAATGGCATATTGGCAAGTTTACGTTTCTCTTCAGATGATTTAAATTTTTTTTAAGGTCATTTTCCTGAACTTTGTCATTTGGGATTGTATGTGGCCTCTACTATGACCTTGGGCATCGGCCTTGACAGACGACGTTGATGGCATGTTATCGTCTATGTCATGACTAGTGGCAGCAGCTTCAGCACTAGGAGGAAGTGGTTCTTGATCTTTCTCTATTTTATTTTTATCGGAGAAAGTTTGGTCCTCCATTTATGTTATATCGATTTGATATATACGTGCGGATAAGGTGCACACAAACACAGAAAATATTTTTTTATTTTGTTTGGAGTGTACTTTGGGGGTTACAGCACCCTTTAACGGACAAGACAGCCGGCCCTTTACTTATGACACAGGCGCACGCTTGGTACTACTTTGTTGATGCAAGTGTGGCTACTGCGCACACAATTCACAAACACAAAAAAATATATTTTTTTATTTTGTTTGGAGTGCCCTTTGGGGGTTACAGCACCCTTTAACGGACAAGCCAGCCGGCCTTTTACTTATGGGACACAGGAGCACGCTTGGCGCTGCTCCTTCGTTGATGCACTTGCGGCTACTGCGCACACAATTCACAAACACAGAAAATATTTTTTTATTTTGTTTGGAGTGTACTTTGGGGGTTACAGCACCCTTTAACGGACAAGCCAGCCGGCCCTTTACTTATGACACAGGCGCACGCTTGGCACTACTTTGTTGATGCATGTGCGGCTACTGCGCACACAATTCACAAACACAGAAAATATTTTTTTATTTTGTTTGGAGTGTACTTTGGGGGTTACAGCACCCTTTAACGGTCAAGCCAGCTGGCCCTTTACTTATGACACAGGCGCACGCTTGGCACTACTTTGTTGATGCACGTGTGGCTACTGCGCACACAATTCACAAACACAAAAAAATATATTTTTTTATTTTGTTTGGAGTGCCCTTTGGGGGTTACAGCACCCTTTAACGGACAAGCCAGCCGGCCTTTTACTTATGGGACACAGGCGCACGCTTGGCGCTGCTCCTTCGTTGATGAACATGCTGCCACAGTGCACACAATTCACAAACACAGAAAAAAAAAATTATTTTGTTTGGAGTGCCCTTTGGGGGTTACAGCACCCTTTAGCGGTCAATCCAGCCGGCCCTTTATTTATGGGACACAGGTGCACGCTTGGCACTACTTTGTTGATGCACGTGCGGCTACTGCGCACACAATTCACAAACACAGAAAATATTTTTTTATTTGGTTTGGAGTGTACTTTGGGGGTTACAGCACCCTTTAACGGCCAAGCCATCTGGCCCTTTACTTATGACACAGGCGCACGCTTGGCACTACTTTGTTAGTGCACGTGCGGCTACTGCGCACACAATTCACAAACACAGAAAATATTTTTTTATTTGGTTTGGAGTGTACTTTGGGGGTTACAGCACCCTTTAACGGTTAAGCCAGCCGGCCCTTTACTTATGACACAGGCGCACGCTTGGCACTACTTTGTTGATGCACGTGCGGCTACTGCGCACACAATTCACAAACACAGAAAATATTTTTTTTATTTGGTTTGGACTGTTGTGTACTTTGGGGGTTACAGCACCCATTAACGGTCAAGCCAGCCGGCCCTTTACTTATGACACAGGCGCACGCTTGGCACTACTTTGTTGATGCACGTGCGGCTACTGCGCACACAATTCACAAACACAGAAAATATTTTTTTATTTGGTTTGGACTGGAGTGTACTTTGGGGGTTACAGCACCCTTTAACGGTCAAGCCAGCCAGCCCTTTACTTATGACACAGGCGCACGCTTGGCACTACTTTGTTGATGCACGTGCGGCTACTGCGCACACAATTCACAAACACAGAAAATATTTTTTTATTTGGTTTTGAGTGTACTTTGGGGGTTACAGCACCCTTTAACGGTCAAGCCAGCCGGCCCTTTACTTATGACACAGGCGCACGCTTGGCATTACTTTGTTGATGCACGTGCGGCTACTGCGCACACAATTCACAAACACAGAAAATATTTTTTTATTTGGTTTGGACTGGAGTGTACTTTGGGGGTTACAGCACCCTTTAACGGTCAAGCCAGCCAGCCCTTTACTTATGACACAGGCGCACGCTTGGCACTACTTTGTTGATGCACGTGCGGCTACTGCACACACAATTCACAAACACAGAAAAAATATTTTTTTTTTAGCACTTGGGGGGAGTTCCCCTGACGGACAGAGCACCCCCTGGACAACACTACAGCACCCCTTTAGGACTGGGACACTGCACAGGACTTTGGAGTGGACACAGCCCCTATGGACAACTGACTGCACAACACAGTCCAGCCAGTCCCTATGGACTTTGAAGTAGTGGACACAGCCCCTATTAACAACAGCAGCACAGCACAACACAGCCAGCCCCTATGGACTTTGAAGTAGTGGACACAGCCCCTATGGACAACAGCAGCACAGCGCAGCACAGCACAGCACAACACTACACTGCACTACACTACACTACACAGCCCAGCCAGCCCTAACTCCCACCCTCCCTCTTCACTGTCCACAGCCGAGTGAGAAAATGGCGCAGACGCGGGTACCTTATATAGGATCCAAAACCCGCGAGACCCGGAAGGCGGGATGATGACGTTTTGCCTCGATTTCAGATCCGAGTCAGGCGGGAAAAGTCGAGCCTGACTCGGATCGGCCTCGGATCGGGGGGGCTCGGGGGGGTTCGGATTTCAGAAATCCGAACCCGCTCACCCCTAAATGGAATAGACGTATGTTTGAGCAGAAGTCAGAGCAGACTGAATTTCAGGCATGGTCAATATCTGGGTGATTGGTCAGGACAGGCAGGAAAATAGTCAGAGTCAAGTGCAAGAAGATCTGTACTGTAATCCAGAGAATAGTTGGGTTTAATGCAAAAACAAAAGCCGAGTTTTACTGCATAGAGAAAGTATGTCTTGCAGTGCTCAGATACTATAGGTGCGTATCCACTAGACGAGAGTGGAACGACTGTACGATTACAACATTGTAATCGTGCAATCGTTCTTCATCTTGTGTAGTGGATAATGTGCCCACCGATATGTCGTTCAGTGCAGGCACCCTCCCTCATCCTCGAACATGCCCAACCTGTCGTTATCGGCAGGTTGGCCTGCATGTTCAGGCGATGATAGATGTCAAAAACAACCAGCGGTAGCACGCGTCACTGGTCGACATTTTAATGCACGATTTATGAACGATTAATGAGCGATTGAACTTCACACCAATGTTATTAATCTGTCTTCCAAAGTAGAGGGTAAGTGGTCAAATGACGGCTGAAATGGCGTAATGGTCCTGCATGTTTTATAGCCAAATATAATTAGCACCTGAAGTTCTTAGATTTTCCTACAGATGTGTCCTCCTCATTCACCCATCCTGCTTATGCCATATGGCACAAGACACATGGCGCGGCCTAGACACTACACCACAGGCAGTGATTCTCAGACTTTTGTACCTATTTGGGGTATATGTACTAAGCCTAGGAGAGTGATAAAGTGGACAATGATAAAGTACCAAACAATCAGCTCCTAACTGTCATTTTTCAAACACAGCCTATAAAGTGACAGTTAGGAGCTGATTGGTTGGCACTTTATCTCCATCCACTTTCTCTCTCTGCAAAACCTAGTACACAGACCCCTTTATCTTAATTTAGTGTATGTGTAGCATCGCGGCTGCATCCAAAGTCACTTATAATGTGCTGGATGGATAGGGGAGGATTTTCGGTTGCATTGGCATTGGTGTTAAGCACAGGGCTGCGTGGCAGGATGCCTGGTGTGGCTCACTCATATTGGTCCTCAGGCCTTTGCCCTTCTTTCCCAGGTTAGCGTGAGTCGTGCACAGCAGCTGTAAGCAATGTTGGCACCAGTGTCAAGGGTACCCGCATTCGTACAAACTGCGTGGTGAGACGATTGGCATGGCTTACAGTAGTAGCATAACTAGTGGCCACATTTGGGGATACTTCAGGGGTGTATCTATAATGGGTGCAGGGTGTCCAGGGGGACCCACACCACACACCCTGCACCCATAAGTAATTACACTTACCTCTCTGCCAATTCCCGAAGTGCTTCTCCGCAGTACTGGACCGGCGCTATAGAGCAGCAAACACTCACTGATACTGTTGGGCATAGTACTCCTGGTTGGAGGATGGTCAATGAAGGGTGTCAGTTGGGAAACCTTGGCCTCAGTTTTAACATGTCCTTGCTTGCCTCTCCTGTTGTCTGAGATTTTTGCTGTCTCTTGGTTCACTCCATCCTTCCTGCATTTTATGTTTATTCTCTCCCTCCCTCCTTAAGGGCTCTATTTACTACAATCCGCATTTGTAATACAGATTGTATTGTGATATTACCGACTGAATTCGCATTGCGAATTCAGGCAATATCACAGGGATTTACTGCAAATCCCTTGCAGGGACAGAGCTTGCGAGCTCTGTCCCTGCGAATCCCATCTGCACACGGTATTTTTGCAACAAAATATAGTGACTAGTGCCCCGCCCCCCGATTGCGGACCCCACCCGCGACCCCTCCTCCCCTCCCCACGACCCCGCTTCTCCCTTAATTACACTTACCTGCATGATCTGGGCTCCGGTGATGTCTTCCATGTCCTCTGGTCAGGTGATATCCCATACTGCACTGGGACCCGATCACCTGACGACCGGGCCGCAGTGCAGCATGGACCAGTTGACCGGAGAGAGGGCATCACCGGAGCCCCGACCACCGGTCCATGGAGTCAGGTAAGTTAATTTTTTTTTTACTTTTTTTTTTACACTGTATCAGCGTGTGGTCTGTTTAGACCACACAGCTGATTACTGGGGCCGGCTCTGGGCTCTGCTCTCCCCGTTAGAGCAGGGCAGGAGTCCGGTAACCGGGTGAGACCCTGGATAACGCCACCTCCACGTGGCGTTATTATCACAGGGCTTCCTCTGTATTTTTTTACAATTTATGTTTAGTAACTTTGGTTGGATCACATTTCCCATTACAATTATGGGAAATGCGATCTGCTTACTAAAAATAAGTGATAATTAGGGCTTGGAGTAGATTTTTATGAATTCTACTCCAATTGCCCTGTAGTAACTGTAGTTGAAACTAAAATAATGTGAAAAGGGTGTGAAAACACCCTTTTTCACTTTATTTTAGTAAAAATAATGTTAATAAATAGTAGGGGTGAGCGGGTTCGGATTTCTGAAATCCGAACCCCCCCGAGCCCCCCCGATCCGAGTCCGATCCGAATCAGGCTCGATTTTTCCCGCCTGACTCGGATCTGAAATCGAGGCAAAACGTCATCATCCCGCCTTCCGAGTCTCGCGGGTTTTGGATCCTATATAAGGTACCCACGTCGGCGCCATTTTCTCACTCGGCTGTGGACAGTGAAGAGGGAGGGTGGGAGTTAGGGCTGTGTAGTGTAGTGTAGTGTAGTGCTGCTGTTGTCCACTACTTCAAAGTCCATAGGGGCTGGCTGTGTTGTGCTGTGCTGCTGTTGTTAATAGGGGCTGTGTCCACTACTTTAAAAGTTCATAGGGGCTGGCTGGACTGTGTTGTGCAGTCAGTTCTCCATAGGGGCTGTGTCCACTCCAAAATCCTGTGCAGTGTCCCAGTCCTAAAGAGGTGCTGTAGTGTTGTCCAGGGGGTGCTCTGTCCATCAGGGGTGCTCCCCCCAAGTGCTAAAAAAATAATATATTTTCTGTGTTTGTGAATTGTGTGCGCAGTAGCCGCACGTGCATCAACAAAGTAGTGCCAAGCGTGCGCCTGTGTCATAAGTAAAGGGCCGGCTGGCTTGACCGTTAAAGGGTGCTGTAACCCCCGAAAGTACACTCCAGTCCAAACCAAAAAAAAATTATTTTCTGTGTTTGTGAATTGTGTGCGCAGTAGCCGCACGTGCATCAACAAAGTAGTGCCAAGCGTGCGCCTGTGTCATAAGTAAAGGGCCGGCTGGCTTGACCGTTAAGGGTGCTGTAACCCCCGAAAGTACACTCCAGTCCAAACCAAAAAAAAATTTATTTTCTGTGTTTGTGAATTGTGTGCGCAGTAGCCGCACGTGCATCAACAAAGTAGTGCCAAGCGTGCGCCTGTGTCATAAGTAAAGGGCCGGCTGGCTTGACCGTTAAGGGTGCTGTAACCCCCGAAAGAACACTCCAGTCCAAACCAAAAAAAAAATTATTTTCTGTGTTTGTGAATTGTGTGCGCAGTAGCCGCACGTGCATCAACAAAGTAGTGCCAAGCGTGCGCCTGTGTCATAAGTAAAGGGCCGGCTGGCTTGACCATTAAGGGTGCTGTAACCCCCGAAAGTACACTCCAGTCCAAACCAAAAAAAAAATTATTTTCTGTGTTTGTGAATTGTGTGCGCAGTAGCCGCACGTGCATCAACAAAGTAGTGCCAAGCGTGCGCCTGTGTCATAAGTAAAGGGCCGGCTGGCTTGACCGTTAAAGGGTGCTGTAACCCCCAAAGTACACTCCAGTCCAAACCAAAAAAAAAATTATTTTCTGTGTTTGTGAATTGTGTGCGCAGTAGCCGCATGTGCATCAACAAAGTAGTGCCAAGCGTGCGCCTGTGTCATAAGTAAAGGGCCAGCTGGCTTGACCGTTAAAGGGTGCTGTAACCCCCAAAGTACACTCCACTCCAAACCAAAAAAAAATTTATTTTCTGTGTTTGTGAATTGTGTGCGCAGTAGCCGCACGTGCATCAACAAAGTAGTGCCAAGCGTGCGCCTGTGTCATAAGTAAAGGGCCGACTGGCTTGACCGTTAAAGGGTGCTGTAACCCCGAAAGTACACTCCAGTCCAAACCAAAAAAAAAATTATTTTCTGTGTTTGTGAATTGTGTGCGCAGTAGCCGCACGTGCATCAACAAAGTAGTGCCAAGCGTGCGCCTGTGTCATAAGTAAAGGGCCGGCTGGCTTGACCGTTAAAGGGTGCTGTAACCCCCGAAAGTACACTCCAGTCCAAACCAAAAAAAAAATTATTTTCTGTGTTTGTGAATTGTGTGCGCAGTAGCCGCACGTGCATCAACAAAGTAGTGCCAAGCGTGCGCCTGTGTCATAAGTAAAGGGCCGGCTGGCTTGACCGTTAAAGGGTGCTGTAACCCCCAAAGTACACTCCAGTCCAAACCGAAAAAAAATTATTTTCTGTGTTTGTGAATTGTGTGCGCAGTAGCCGCACGTGCATCAACAAAGTAGTGCCAAGTGTGCGCCTGTGTCATAAGTAAAGGGCCGGCTGGCTTGACCGTTAAAGGGTGCTGTAACCCCCGAAAGTACACTCCAGTCCAAACCAAAAAAAAAATTATTTTCTGTGTTTGTGAATTGTGTGCGCAGTAGCCGCACGTGCATCAACAAAGTAGTGCCAAGCATGCGCCTGTGTCATAAGTAAAGGGCAGGCTGGCTTGACCGTTAAAGGGTGCTGTAACCCCCGAAAGTACACTCCAGTCCAAACCAAAAAAAAAATTATTTTCTGTGTTTGTGAATTGTGTGCGCAGTAGCCGCACGTGCATCAACAAAGTAGTGCCAAGCGTGCGCCTGTGTCATAAGTAAAGGGCCGGCTGGCTTGACCGTTAAAGGGTGCTGTAACCCCCAAAGTACACTCCAGTCCAAACCGAAAAAAAATTATTTTCTGTGTTTGTGAATTGTGTGCGCAGTAGCCGCACGTGCATCAACAAAGTAGTGCCAAGTGTGCGCCTGTGTCATAAGTAAAGGGCCGGCTGGCTTGACCGTTAAATGGTGCTGTAACCCCCGAAAGTACACTCCAGTCCAAACCAAAAAAAAAATTATTTTCTGTGTTTGTGAATTGTGTGCGCAGTAGCCGCACGTGCATCAACAAAGTAGTGCCAAGCGTGCGCCTGTGTCATAAGTAAAGGGCCGGCTGGCTTGACCGTTAAAGGGTGCTGTAACCCCCGAAAGTACACTCCAGTCCAAACCAAAAAAAAATTATTTTCTGTGTTTGTGAATTGTGTGCGCAGTAGCCGCACGTGCATCAACAAAGTAGTGCCAAGCGTGCGCCTGTGTCATAAGTAAAGGGCCGGCTGGCTTGACCGTTAAGGGTGCTGTAACCCCCGAAAGTACACTCCAGTCCAAACCAAAAAAAAATTTATTTTCTGTGTTTGTGAATTGTGTGCGCAGTAGCCGCACGTGCATCAACAAAGTAGTGCCAAGCGTGCGCCTGTGTCATAAGTAAAGGGCCGGCTGGCTTGACCGTTAAGGGTGCTGTAACCCCCGAAAGTACACTCCAGTCCAAACCAAAAAAAAAATTATTTTCTGTGTTTGTGAATTGTGTGCGCAGTAGCCGCACGTGCATCAACAAAGTAGTGCCAAGCGTGCGCCTGTGTCATAAGTAAAGGGCCGGCTGGCTTGACCATTAAGGGTGCTGTAACCCCCGAAAGTACACTCCAGTCCAAACCAAAAAAAAAATAATTTTCTGTGTTTGTGAATTGTGTGCGCAGTAGCCGCACGTGCATCAACAAAGTAGTGCCAAGCGTGCGCCTGTGTCATAAGTAAAGGGCCGGCTGGCTTGACCGTTAAAGGGTGCTGTAACCCCCAAAGTACACTCCAGTCCAAACCAAAAAAAAATTATTTTCTGTGTTTGTGAATTGTGTGCGCAGTAGCCGCACGTGCATCAACAAAGTAGTGCCAAGTGTGCGCCTGTGTCATAAGTAAAGGGCCGGCTGGCTTGACCGTTAAAGGGTGCTGTAACCCCCGAAAGTACACTCCAGTCCAAACCAAAAAAAAAATTATTTTCTGTGTTTGTGAATTGTGTGCGCAGTAGCCGCACGTGCATCAACAAAGTAGTGCCAAGCGTGCGCCTGTGTCATAAGTAAAGGGCCGGCTGGCTTGACCGTTAAGGGTGCTGTAACCCCCGAAAGTACACTCCAGTCCAAACCAAAAAAAAATTTATTTTCTGTGTTTGTGAATTGTGTGCGCAGTAGCCGCACATGCATCAACAAAGTAGTGCCAAGCATGCGCCTGTGTCATAAGTAAAGGGCCGGCTGGCTTGACCGTTAAAGGGTGCTGTAACCCCCGAAAGTACACTCCAGTCCAAACCAAAAAAAAAATTATTTTCTGTGTTTGTGAATTGTGTGCGCAGTAGCCGCACGTGCATCAACAAAGTAGTGCCAAGCGTGCGCCTGTGTCATAAGTAAAGGGCCGGCTGGCTTGACCGTTAAAGGGTGCTGTAACCCCCAAAGTACACTCCAGTCTAAACCGAAAAAAAATTATTTTCTGTGTTTGTGAATTGTGTGCGCAGTAGCCGCACGTGCATCAACAAAGTAGTGCCAAGTGTGCGCCTGTGTCATAAGTAAAGGGCCGGCTGGCTTGACCGTTAAAGGGTGCTGTAACCCCCGAAAGTACACTCCAGTCCAAACCAAAAAAAAAATTATTTTCTGTGTTTGTGAATTGTGTGCGCAGTAGCCGCACGTGCATCAACAAAGTAGTGCCAAGCGTGCGCCTGTGTCATAAGTAAAGGGCCGGCTGGCTTGACCGTTAAGGGTGCTGTAACCCCCGAAAGTACACTCCAGTCCAAACCAAAAAAAAAATTATTTTCTGTGTTTGTGAATTGTGTGCGCAGTAGCCGCATGTGCATCAACAAAGTAGTGCCAAGCGTGCGCCTGTGTCATAAGTAAAGGGCTGGCTGGCTTGACCGTTAAAGGGTGCTGTAACCCCCGAAAGTACACTCCAGTCCAAACCAAAAAAAAAATTATTTTCTGTGTTTGTGAATTGTGTGCGCAGTAGCCGCACGTGCATCAACAAAGTAGTGCCAAGCGTGCGCCTGTGTCATAAGTAAAGGGCCGGCTGGCTTGACCGTTAAAGGGTGCTGTAACCCCCAAAGTACACTCCAGTCCAAACCGAAAAAAAATTATTTTCTGTGTTTGTGAATTGTGTGCGCAGTAGCCGCACGTGCATCAACAAAGTAGTGCCAAGTGTGCGCCTGTGTCATAAGTAAAGGGCTGGCTGGCTTGACCGTTAAAGGGTGCTGTAACCCCCGAAAGTACACTCCAGTCCAAACCAAAAAAAAAATTATTTTCTGTGTTTGTGAATTGTGTGCGCAGTAGCCGCACGTGCATCAACAAAGTAGTGCCAAGCGTGCGCCTGTGTCATAAGTAAAGGGCCGGCTGGCTTGACCGTTAAAGGGTTCTGTAACCCCCAAAGTACACTCCAAACCAAAAAAATATATATTTTCTGTGTTTGTGACTTGTGTGCACTGTGGCTGCACGTGCATCAACAAAGGAGCAGCGCCAAGCGTGCGCCTGTGTCCCATAAGTAAAGAGCCGGCCGGCTCATTTCTTAAAGGGTGGTGTAACCCACAAAGTGCACTACTCTCCAGCAAAAATAAAAAAATATTTTCTGTGTTTGTGTGCGCTTTAGCCGCACATATATATATCAATATAACATAAATGGAGGACCAAACTTTCTCTGATAAAAATAAAATAGGGAAAGATCAAGAACCACTTCCTCCTAGTGCTGTTGCTGCTGCTTGGAGTTGTTCATCATCCCAGAGAGGAAGTAGGAACATCACTACTTTTACTAAACAATTGACCCTCCAACAGTCCCTAGCGATGAGGATGAAGTACGACAGCAGTCATCCTGAAGCAAAACGTATAACTGAGGCCTTGACTGCTATGTTGGTGTTAGACGTGCGTCCGGTATCCGACATTAGTGCAGTGGGATTTAGACAATTGATGGAGGTAGTGTGTCCTCGGTTCCAAATCCCGTCTAGATTCCACCTGCATCCTCAAAGCAGCAGCGACAAGCGTGCGTCTGTCTGTTAAAGGGTGGTGACACCCTCAAAGTGTGCTACACAAACAATTAAAATATTGTTCTTTTTTTTTCTGTCTTTGTGAAATGTGTGGGCTGTAGCCGCACCTGCATCCTTAAAGCAGCAGCAACAAGCGTGCGTCTGTCTGTTAAAGGGTGGTGACACCCTCAAAGTGTGCTACACAAACAATAAAAATATTCTTCTTCTTTTATCTGTCTATGTGAATTGTGTGGGCTGTAGCCGCACCTGCATCCTTAAAGCAGCAGCGACAAGCGTGCGTCTGTCTGTTAAAGGGTGGTGACACCCTCAAAGTGTTCTACACAAACAATTAAAATATTGTTCTTTTTTTTCGGTCTTTGTGAAATGTGTGGGCTGTAGCCGCACCTGCATCCTTAAAGCAGCAGCGACAAGCGTGCGTCTGTCTGTTAAAGGGTGGTGTAACTCTCAAAGTGCTCCAAAAAATAAAAAACTATTTTTTTAATGTGTTTGTGACTTGTGTGCGATGTAGCCGCACTTGCATCCTCAAAGCAGCAGCGACAAGCGTGCGTCTGTCTGTTAAAGGGTGGTGACACCCTCAAAGTGTGCTACACAAACAATAAAAATATTCTTCTTTTTTCTGTCTTTGTGAATTGTGTGGGCTGTAGCCGCACCTGCATCCTTAAAGCAGCAGCGACAAGCGTGCGTCTGTCTGTTAAAGGGTGGTGACACCCTCAAAGTGTGCTACACAAACAATTAAAATATTGTTCTTTTTTTTTCGGTCTTTGTGAAATGTGTGGGCTGTAGCCACACCTGCATCCTTAAAGCAGCAGCGACAAGCGTGCGTCTGTCTGTTAAAGGGTGGTGACACCCTCAAAGTGTGCTACACAAAGAATAAAAATATTCTTCTTCTTTTTTCTGTCTTTGTGAATTGTGTGGGCTGTAGCCGCACTTGCATCCTCAAAGCAGCAGCGACAAGCGTGCGTCTGTCTGTTAGAGGGTGGTGTAACCCTCAAAGTGTGCTCCACAAACAATAAAAATATTCTTTTTTTTTTTCTGTCTTTGTGAATTGTGTGGGCTGTAGCCGCACTTGAATCCTCAAAGCAGCAGTGACAAGCGTGCGTCTGTCTGTTAAAGGATTACATCGGTGACAGCATCCAAGTAGGCATGTCAGACAGTCCGTACCTGTACTGGCAGGAAAAAGAAGCAATTTGGAGGTCCCTGTACAAACTGGCTCTATTTTACCTGAGTTGCCCCCCCTCCAGTGTGTACTCCGAAAGAGTGTTTAGTGCAGCCGGGAACCTTGTTAGCGAAAGGCGTAGGAGGTTGCTTCCACAAAATGTGGAGAAGATGATGTTCATAAAATGAATGATCAACTCTTCCAGGGAGACCAGCCTCCAGAACGTACAGAGGGACCTGTGGTTCCAGCAGGGACGAATTAATACTCTGTGAGGATGAGGATGTACATAACACTGAAGAGGGTGAGGAATCTGTGGATGAGGAGGATGAGGACGACTTCTTGCCTCCGTAGAGCCAGTTTGTGCAGGGACAGATTAATTGCCAGCTTGTTTTGTGGGGGCCCAAACGAACCAATCATTTCAGCCACAGTTGTGTGGCAGACCCTGGCGCTGAAATGATTGGTTTGTTAAAGTGTGCATGTCCTGTTTATACAACATAAGGGTGGGTGGGAGGGCCCAAGGACAATTCCATCTTGCACCTCTTTTTTTTCTTTGCATTATGTACAGTTTGGGGCCTAGTTTTTCAATGCCATCCTGTCTGCCACTGCAGTTTCACGCCTAGATGGGTCACGTGTTTGTGCCACCCACTCGTGTCGCTTAGCATAGTCATCCAGCTACCTCGGTGCAACCTTTTGGACATAAAAACACTATTGTGAGGTGTGAGGTATTCAGAATAGACTGGAAATGAGTGGAAATTAAGGTTATTGAGGTTAATAATAGCATAGGAGCAGAAAAACCTACAAATTCTGTGATTTTAGCTGTTTTTATGCTTTTTTTCAAAAAAATACAGATCCAAAACACAAAACCCAGAACCCAAAACACGGAAGGGTGGTTTTGGCAAAACCAATCCAGATCCAAAACACGAAGAAAGATCCAGATCCAAAACCAAAACACAAAACACGAAAAGTGGCCGGTGCACACCCCTAATAAATAGGCACTTACTGTGCCTGGTGCTTTCCCCCTCTACATTTGATTTCCTCTTCTTCACATTAAGAGGTATATTACTAAAGTGAGAGGTTTTTTTTAGAAGTGGAGATGTTGCCCATAGCAACCAATCAGATTCTACCTATTATCTTCTAGAAGGTGCTAGTCAAATGTTAAGTAAAATCTGATTGGTTGCTATGGGCAACATCTCCATTTCTAAAGTAAAAACTCACTTTAGTAAATATACCCCTAAGGGCCACATTCGGAGGTGCATGCTAACCGCACACTGAGCTGATATTTCCGCAGTTGGCCGATGTTGCAAGTACTGCCCCTGAATCCGGGTCTCTCAACGCATGCGTCCCAATGGTAACCGCAGAAAGACGCAAATCAAATTTGGATGCAAGAGCCGTGGATTTCGGTGGGCGTTTTTGGGAGGTAACGGGAGGGTGGTTAGGAAGATACGGGCACCTTACGGGCATGTTTTTGACAGCAACTGCATCTAAAGATGCTGCAGCGCTGACACAGGACGCCATGTTCAGACAGAGAAATTGCACCTGCCATAGGGCTGGAGCAAGCTTCGATGGTGCAAACAATGAGGCGTCTAAAGACGCACCAAGGCGGATTAGCGATGCTGCAAGTGGGCGTCTCCAGTATGCACAGGATCTGTCCCGGCACTAGCATAAGGACGCAGAGCCGGCTGTGGCAAAAACACAGCCGCGACTGCGTGCACCCCTGAATCAGGCCATAACTCCCTGTTATTTGTCTCCGTCACCTCACAATAACTTTCCTATATTCTCCGACTGTCTCTTTACTCGTTAGAATCATCCTCTCTCTGACTTATTCTGCCATCTATCATTCTCTGACTGACATTTCCAGCTTGCTAAAATGTGTTGGCAGCAATGTTCTCTACACCGAGAGAAAATGTCACCATCCCCGAAACAGAGAAAGGTGAAGCACCAGTCAAGACGAGATACCAAGAGATTGTGGGGCAAATTTATCAATCTTTTTTTTTTTTTACTAAAATAATGTATCACAGAAATGTATGAAAGGGCAATTGGAGGAGAATTTGCAAAATACTCCTCCAAGCTCTTAGATTCGCATTATTTTAGTAAGCAATTGCATTTCCCAATACTTGTAAAGGGAAATTTCATCTGCTCAAAGTTACTAAATTAAAATGTGAATAAATACCGGGAGGGAGCCCTGCGATAGTAACACTGTCTAAAGATGGCATTATAAAGGCTTCCCTCCATTTCCACTACTCCTGCTTAGACTTCCTTGCCTGCTGACAGGGAGAGCAGAGCCCACAGTATTTTTCTGTGATCAGCCATGTGTGTCCACAGGCTGATCACAGTGGAATAAAAATAGTAAAAAAAAAAAAAGTATCTCAATTCAGTGAGTGGTGATTCGGTGAGGTGCCCGGGTCATCTGATCACTGAGATGCTGTGAAGGCCCGACCGGCATCTCACTTTACAGAAAAGATCAGCGGACAGAGCAGAGCAGGAGCTGATCCCAGTGGTCCGATGATCGGATCTCAGAGGAGCTTACCGGATCACCAGAACGGGGGCAAGTGTAAGATTAGCGGAGTGGGAAGGGGGTGTAGCCGGCAGCACATTTTCTGGGTATTTTTTGCAAAAAAAAACCATGAGAAGTGTCTGGGAGAGGATTCACAGGGACAAAGGGCCTGATTCAGACCCACTCACTAGGCT
Source organism: Taudactylus pleione (assembly GCA_031769625.1). Lineage (NCBI taxonomy): Eukaryota > Metazoa > Chordata > Amphibia > Anura > Myobatrachidae > Taudactylus > Taudactylus pleione. Next base: position 779,795 of record JAUIMM010000650.1, on the reverse strand, counting down.
GCGTTCGCACGTAGCTGCCGATGTTTCGCAATGTGCGCATGCATATGTATCGCAGTGCACGTGCGCAAACTATTTAATGCGATCGTGAAGCATTCAGTCACTGCGCATAGCCAGCTCGCTAGAATGAGTGACAGGATGAGCCATTTATGGGTGGTGACAGGGGATGGTCAAAGAAAACGGGGGTGTGGTGGTGCGAACGCAGAGTGTCTGAGTGTCTTAACGACGTTTCAGAGGCGTGCATAATTAAGACGCAGCATCATAGTACACGTCACATGGTTGTTTTACACAATGATGCACTCGCAGTGCTTGCGGTAGGGTATGGTCGACCACAAGCGCTGCGCTCGCTTCCGATGGTACCGATTGTTGCATACACTTCCTAGAGATGACGTCGGACAGTGGGTGTCTTGTAACAGGCTGGTGGGCATCTAAATACACACTGCGATCACATGGTAAGTCATAGTGGGCGTGCTAATGCCTTGCGGGATTTCGCGGGATTTGCATACTTTGGCTGCGTGCGAACGCATCTAGCGAGCGGGTCTGAACTGTGCCCAGAGCTTTCTCGCAAGCACTATCCCTGCATGCGATATTTGATACATCCTTGTGATGTATTCAAATATCACATTGTGAATTTGGGTGATTTTATCACATCCCATCTGCATCTGAGATGCGGATTGTGATAAATACGCCACAAATAAATTATTTCTATTAGGGAAGAAGAGGGATATTTAATTTGATTATACTAAACACTATTATTACTTAGAACATCAATAATAAACACAATAAATGCTGTGTTGTATACTATGGGGTACATTTACTATTAGTCAATTTGCAGGTCGATTTGAGGAATGATTTAGCACTTCTCAAACCGACTCAAATCGAAAAACAGGGATTTTGCCAAATTTACTAATATTCGATTTGAAATTCGATTTGGCAAAAAAATTTGATTTGAGTCGGTATTGAAGAGTGATTTGCAGTTCAATTTGACATGTTCATGTCCAAATCGAACAGCAAATCACCCTTCAAAATGACCTGCAAATCCCCGACACACGAACTGCTTCATGCTTTCACTTTCAGCATGAGCAGTTAGTTGTCACACAGATACATGCAGACATCAGTGAGATACCTGCATGTATCTGGCTGTAAAAAGTGTGTAAATAGTTAATTTAAAAAAAAAAAAAAAACTGTGAGGTCACCCCTAAATCATAACCAGCCCCAGACTGCTGAGACCCAGTTCTGGTTGACTAAGTACAGGGAAAACATGACGTAGGGTCTCCCTGTACTTAGTGCAACCAGCACTGGGCTATGGGAAGCAGGGCTGGTCCTGGATTTACAGGGAAAAAATTGCGTAGGGTCTCCTTGTAAATCACAGAACCAGCCCTGGACCCTTTCTAACAGGGGACTGACGCCACAGCCAGGGGAGCCCTATCACCGGGCCCCCCAGCTGCAGCATCAGCCCTGACCGTTAGTCAGCCAGGCCAGGGAGCCCTGGGGAGTTGGAGACTCCTTCAAAAAAAGGGGTCTCCCTCACCAGGGCACCCCAGCCTGCGCTGATAGCCCGGGGCTATCCCCGCCACCCCTGGGCGGTGGGTGGCGGGATGATTGTGTAGGTGTTGTGTAAAAATAGATAAAAATAAACATTGTCTTTCCAGTAGAACTGCAGGTCCCAGTAAGCCTCCCCGGCATGCTGGTACTTGGAGAACCACAAGTGCCAGCATGCGGAGCATTAAGGGCCCACTGGGACTTGTAGTTCACCTGTAAAGAAATGTTGCAAGAAACACACACACACCTTACACATTATAACTTTAATACATACATACAGTACATACACACTCACACAATACTCACCTATATTACCTCCAGTGGTCCTCTTCTCCAGTAGGCATCCATGGGTTGAAATAATAAAACGAAAACCCGACCATCGCATTAAGGAGTAACCATTCTAACCAGAATGATTACTCCTTCCCGAATGAAGCGCAGACGCGGCTTCATCCTTTGAAGCTCCGTGTCTGTGCGTTCATTGGCTGAGAGAGGTCAGGCCCCGCCTCTCAGCCAATGAACGGATCAGCCATTGTACTCAATGGTGGGAGCCGCGGGGTTACTAAAGTTTATCCTGCGGCTCCCACCATTGACTTCAATTTGAACTCTTTCTTTGCTTTTTACAGTCAGATACATGCAGGCATCTCACTGATGTCTGCATGTATCTGTGTCAATCCGACCTGCTGATGCTCAAATCGAAAGCATGAAGCAGGTCTATTCTATTGGGGATTTGAAGTTCGATTTTGAGGTCGATTTTAAATAGAATGATAGTAAATAAGGGTTTTGTGTGTTGTGTGTAAAAGTACCAATGTTTTTCCGATGGTCGATTTGAGTCCAAATTCTCTGATTTTACATGCGATTTGGCCTTTAGTAAATACTCCAAACCCGAATCGAAGCCAAATCGAATGAAAATCGCACCTCAAATCACTCAAAATGCCAAATCGACCTTTAGTAAATTTACACCTATGTATCATATATCTCTAAAGTTGAGCAGATTTATAACTTTGAACAAAAACTTAATAAAGTTGTGGTGCTGTGTTGCTGCCCCTTCACCTAGACATGTGTCATCAACTGAGGGATCTTTTTACTAAGCAGTGTTAGGAGACAAAGTGAAAAGTGATAAGGTGCCAGCCAATCAGCTCCCAACTGTCATCTCACAGGCTGTGTTTGAAAAATGACAGTTGGGAGCTGATTGGCTGGCACCTTATCACTTTCTTATCACTTTTCACTCTGTCTCCTAACACTGCTTAGTAAAAAGACACCTAAATCTTTTTCAATAAAATTAATTTAGAGTCTCTCTCTTGTTACTTGTGATCTATTGCAATTTCCCAAAAATACTTAACTTCATTATAAAGAAATAACATATTATCAGGTCTCCCAAATAAAAGTTATCCTAGATCATAGGATTTGGTGAATGTCTTAAGTGAAAACAATAGGTCTGATTCGGAGATGTATGCAATGGCCGTCACTGCTGTGATTCCATATGCAGAGGACTTGCGAAAATATGCTAATGACTTAACCGATGTCTTGTGCACGCCCACTTTACGAAGCCTCACTTCCGACGCTTACGCACAAAGCGGAAACATCAGTGGCACATCAGTCACATATCGAACATCTGAGCAAGACTTTGCGGTCTCTGAATGAGTGTCTCACGTAAGATGCCAAGGATTCTCCAGCTGCATACAAATTTGCAGAGGCTCACTAGGACGCGCTCAGAAAACGGTTCCGACACACCTGCGTTTTTGAAGCCACTCCCCATTGGCCCCCAAATGCTGACTTCCTGTCTCTTAACCGCGATGGTCATGGCCGCTCGCAATAGGCGGGCTTGCGATGACACCCTTGTGGTAGGGTCTCTTGGCTGCAAGCCCCAGAGAGATTTCAGCTCTAACAGAGCTGGAATCTCTCCACTGATGTCAGTGGGGCCGCCCCCAAAGGGCAGTCATTCTCATGGGAACGCCTCCATTTGGGCAGCCACCCCCCCCGGCCCGCCCACCAAAGGGGGCGTGCTGTCACTCAACATCGACAGCTCGCCCCCTTTGGTGCGAGACCCGGAGCAACGGATTGCCCGTCGCTAGCCGGGTCTCGCGCATGCGCACGATGGAGCCGGCTCCGTCGTGCGCATGCGCTGTGGGCCACCATCGACCTGGTTGCGAGCGCTCAGCACTTGCGACCGGGTCTGAATCAGGCCCTAAGTCCCCTGTGTACTGGCATATCATGTGGTGACTGGATTTTCTCCAGAAAAAATATTCAAAATGAATTAAAAAAACAAACCAGGAAATTTATCAGAGAGTAATTTACTTTTAAATTGAAATTTAATTGTTTTCAATGTGCAAAAATGTAGAACAATTGTAAGATTACGACATCGTAATCGTTCATCATACTGTGCAGTGGATATTGTGCCCACACTAAACTAATGTCGTTCAGTGCAGGCACCCTCCCTCATCCCCGAACATGGCCAATCTGTCGATATCGGCATGTTCAGGCGATGACAGATGCCAACAATGACCAGCGGGAGCGCGCATCGCTTGTCGTTGACTGCATGTTCACTGCATGATTAATGAACGATTGAACGATAACGTTGTCGTAATCGTTCAATCATTCATTTTTATCGTATAGTGGATATGCACCTTAAGTCGGACACTTCCAGGGCTGTTTACTATATTATGGTAAGGCGAGAATCCGGGTGCGTATAGTGAAAACCTGTGCGCTTGCATTTAGAAGCCCATCCCCCGCCCACTGTACTGACATCTGCAGGTGTCATCATTAGTATCAGGACTACACCAGCCCCCATGTTGGGTGCAAGAGATCCATCTGAAAAATAGGTCCCATCTCCGGCCGCATGCTAAGAATGAGCACTGAAGTCGGTCAACGTGCCCGTGACACATCCAAGAGAGGTTTCAGTGCGATCGATTTAATGGCGCCCAGTTATGGCCCAGAAGCATCTATTTCACAGATAATGTGATCTGCCGACAGATGGATCAGTCCATAGACACTAGCGGAGTTCTTCCTTTGGTGAATAAAGAAATCCCATTGAAAATCCCACTATACTCTATCCATAGGCCAACTATAAAAGCCTGGGGTTTTTCTGAGCAAGATAAGCAATGCAGCCACCTATATATAGGACGAGTAAATCCAAAAGTTTGCTAAACGGCCTCCCCTTTTAGTTTGCTCATCAATCAGGATAGCTCATTCACTGTTTCTTCGGGATCTGGCCAATATCCCGGCAAAGGGGATACCGGTGCTTAGAATACCGGTGCTGGAAGCCCGACACCTGCCAGAATCCTGGCACCGGCATCGCTACCGCTGGCATTCCGAAGGTAAGTAGTGGGGTTAGGCACTAGGGGGAGGGTTAGGGTTAGGCAGTAGGGGGCAGGGTTAGGTTTAGAGTGTGGGAAGAGAGGTTAAGTTTAGGCAATGTGGAAGGAGGGTTAGGGATAGGAGAATGGTTAGGATACCTACCGACAGGTGTAGGTATCCTAAACCTGTCGGAATGCCGGTGTTGATATTTTGACCGCCAGGATCCCGAGCGCCGGAATACCGCACCCAACCCATTTCATCTCTATTCCAGAGTAAAACAAATACATGTTTCTGTTTAGTTACATCTGTTGAAGCTCTCAGTTCTCAGACTGACCTGTTAGATCTATGGACAGCCATCACCACATACACAGATAAAGTACTAAAGGAGATACAATGGCTTCACAAATAATATTGCACTATGGTGAGCAGCTCCCGGGTAAATGACCCCCTGTGTATTGTGATAATGAAGTGCAAGAAAGAAAGAAGATTAGGAAGCGCAGGAGTGAGGAAATCTTCAGCTATTCAGCTTTAACTATTAATATGTGTGACATCTGTGCAATGCTTTAGCTATTAATATGTGTTATGCTTTAGCTGTTGGCGTCATGGTGTTAATGTCAGAAGGACATGATATACAATAATAAGAAACTGCCAGCTGATACATTCTAGAGTAACGACTGCTGGAAATAAATCTCAGGGGTATTACCATTGTGAGTTTATTCCCTAGACAATGTCTCTTTGTCAACTGCTCCTGCGTTTTATAAAGATTCTTTGCAATTTGTCTCTGTAGTCACGAATTTGTATTGGAAATCTATCGATTCAACTCTTGCTGTTCGTTACAAGTTTGGAATTACTGTTATAAGTTTCAACTCTCAAGAGACTATGCTGCCTTGATAACAATCTGAAATTTATTCAAGATATAACGCAAGGTCTGGAGCATCGTGGATTTGTGCTTCCCGGAGTAGTTATTCAAGCCATCCTTAAATCTCTTGTGATGTGGTTGTCAGGAATAACCATACAGCCTCTCCTTATTGTAAATCCAATTCACATATCTTGTGTCTTATGTGGGATAGGAATTCTTCTGAAAACATGAAGGTCATCTCTCTCCTATGGATAATTCACAAATGCACTGTTAGGAACTGGGTGTATTCATTATGCAAATATTACCTGTTATATGATCCACAAACTCTTAAAACTACTGTCACTTCTTCAAATGAATATTGCTGTTCTAGTAATTTAGCTCTTATGGTATACTGCCAAAGTCAGGAAAATTAGAATATTCGATTCATTTGATGGTTCTGACATTTAGTGGGCAATTCAATTGTGTTGCACGCGCACCGCTGGGCGTCTATGCGAACAGGCGCCCAATGAGGCATACAGGCACTGTGTTTAACCACGCATTTAAAGTAGGGATGTGCAGGCTCGGATAGGTTCGAGTTTGCACGTGGAGTTCGGATTTTTCCCTCCAAAAAAACGGAACTCAGAACGAGGCAAAACGTCATCTTACATGGACGAACATCATCATTCCTGGTCTTTTGTCCAGGAATGATGATGTTCGTCCATGCAAGATGACGTTTTGCCTCGTTCTGAGTTCCGTTTTTTTGGAGGGAAAAATCCGAACTCCACGTGCAAACTCGAACCTATCCGAGCCTGCACATCCCTAATTTAAAGAGGAGGTTTGAGCAACCAAACCACTCTCGGGGCGCCCCCAAAAATTGGACTTTAAACATATTTTTATGGCACCTCCGGAGGCTGCAAGAAAAATTGCCGCGGTTAATGGGCATCAATCAGAGAAAAAATTGAATTGATCTGATAGACGCCCATTACTATAGATGGCCAGCGGGGGATAAGCGGCACAATTGAATCACCCCCTTTAATTGCAATTGTATTGCTTCCCCATGGGTTGATCTAAACTTTTAAAGCTCAGTTTGAGGGTCAATCTCCAGTTGGATTCTAATTGAGTGTCTAGGGTTAGAAAAAGAAAAAGTAAATCTTTGCGGCTCATCTGCCCTTTTGCTGCTTGGAAGGGTTGTGTCTTCCCTGAGCTCGCCTAAGGACACTGGCGTTACGGTTTGACAGGTGTACCGCCTCAGTCAATCTCCCCACCTACCACTGTCCCCGTCTCTGAGTTTGCCCAGTCAACTCTACATTTGCTAATTTAAATATTGTGTGGAGCTGCTATTTTTATTGTTTTTTTTGCACAAAATGTTCCTATTACTGGAATCCTATGGTTCAACCCATATCCAGAAATCGTCCAGCCTCATTCTTGGCGTGATGTTGAGTTGGACAGAAATATATGTATTATGGAGCTCACCAGAGTGATGAGTTCCTGGTGCAAACAAACCTTTGAAAGAGATGCCCAAAGCAATCAGTCAGCTTCTAACTATCATTTATCTAGCACATGAGTCTCTGAAATGACAGATAGACACTGATTGGATACTATTAGCAACTTCACATCTTTATCATCCTCTCTAAAGTTTGTTACATTTCCCATTTAGAGTCTCAGGAGAGTCAGATGTTTACCAGGGACCTGTGATGGTATTGCATTACATATATACTTAATATTTTTAGATACTTCCTTTCTTACGTGGAAGCCCGAATCGTCAGTGAGGGTCCCTAGGACCATGGAGAATGCTGGGATGTGAGTGTAGCCCAGGATATAGTCAGGGGCATATCTATAATGAGTGCAGGGTGTGCGGGGCAAATGGGCCCCAGGGTCCAGGGAGGCCCACACTGCACACCATGCACCCATAGTCCTATACTTACCTCTCCGTAGTGCTGAGCTAATGCTGCAGAGAAGAAAAAATTACTGGGAAAATGGCGGCAGACATTTTCCCAGTGACCTGCGCATGTGCAATATTACTGTCCCCAGGAAAACGGAGCGGGTGCCATTTTCCTGGAGACCTGCGAATGCGCAGTACATTCTGGCACTAAGCCTGATTCTACAGTGCACCGCGGGACCGCTGGAGAGAGGAGGGGCCACACTGAGGGCCTGATTCAGACCCGTTCGCTAGCAAACGATCGCTCAGAGCGAGCGATGTTTTGCAAAGCGCGCATGCGTATGCATCACAGTGCGCGAACTAGTCCGAGCGATCGGAAAGCAATTGCTCGCTCCCAGCAGAGACAGCCCAGCTTGATGAGTGACAGCTCAAGCCATCTGGGGGTGGTAACAGGGGCAGGCCACTGGAAACTGGGGAGTGGAGGTGTGAACGCAGGGCTACCTGAGCATCTTAACGCCGTTTCAGAGGCGTGCATAATTAACAGGCAGCGTCATAGTACACGTCACCTGGTTGCCTCAAAGACATAGAGGGCGTCCTTACACCAGACAGTGCGATCGTGGAATTTGCATACCCTGCCCCTTTTAGCTGCGAGAGAGCGCAGCTTAGCGCCTGGATCTGAATTGACCCCTCTGTTACTTTTAAGCACGCTGAATTCCTCACTGCGGTCCCTTTCATATATGTTTTGACAGTCAGTTCCACTATATGTGACTTGGCAACACTAATGCTGGATATACATCTGTACGACCAGCATACGTTCCGATTCAGCATCCGGCTCCCCGGAGCTCCCCGGCAGTCCCGGCAGCATGTTTGTTTTTTTTTCTTAGCACAGGATCTGTCGTATGATCGATCCTATGCCTCACGCGCTCATTAGGGAAACAGTCATTGAAATTACTTGAATTGCCACACGATGGACCACATGAAGAAAATAAATGGCACGATCAGAACACGATAGGATGGAACATACAGTATGCGCTGCACATCTGATCACAAGATCCGATTTAAGGAGCTGCGGGAGCGCGCGTCGTATCTTATCTTACTAAAAAAATACCCGATTTTCACAAGATCCATCATATGACCCGTCGAAAATGGGGCAATTGGCCTGAAATTGTGCAGGTGCATGGGCACCTTAACAACCTCTAGAATCAAAAAAGAAATTAGTGAAAGGTAACAATTTGGTGTTAGTTTTCCCTTACTGCTCTCCCTGAGAGGATTCTGAGTTTAACTTTATTGAATACAGCTAAGCTTTTATTTCATGTGCATCCTCGGTAGCAGGCTTCTATATTAGAAAGGGTTACTTCTCTGAGTGCAAGGTTGCTAGGGAGTATTTTCCTCAAAGCTTGTTCTATGTAGGACTTTATCAGAACTATGCGGACCAAGTTTAGTTTTCCCACTGATTAATGCTCCCTCATTATCTAGCATTTAAATGTAGGGAAATAAGTCACTGTCTCTGTAACTGATAAGGCTCCTAAGCTGTATTTCTTCACTATCAGTACTGCTGAACACTAAGGGGTCTATCCACTAGGTGACCTGAAAGATTGAACGACTAGCATCCAGACCTTCAGGTCGCTGAGGTGCGGTGCTCGCACTGAACGGTGTTCACTAAACATCATTCAGTGCAGGAGCCCTAATTTCTCTCTCTGAACATGCCGAACCTGGCGATCGTCGTCAGGTTGATGGGCATGTTCAGTAGATAGTCGGGATCGGCAAGGACCCAGCCTGCACGCGCATCGCTGGTCCTTGCCGGCTATCCATTACACGACTTTTTTTACGATGCGACCAAAATCTCCTGGTTTTGGTCGGATCGTGCAAAAAGTTGTGTAATAGATAGGCGTTCAGCCTTTAAGGTCGCCTAGTGGATTATAGGCCCCTTTAGGATGGCCACTGGAAAAGTGAATCTGTAAGGCGGTAGTAAGGGTTATTTTCGCTAAGTTCTCTAATGGAGATTGTAGTTAGGAGCACCTATATGTGAGATGTGCCAGATTTCTCCTTCCCGCTCACACACAGACCTCTCATCCAGCTACTGCAGAAGTATTCACTGTGGCCCTGATTCAGAGCCGGACATTCTGACAGAGCGCTCACTCTGAATCAGGGCCGTCCTTCCTGATTTTAGAGCGGCCTCCTGGCCGCTCACATAGCTGTGGGTGACCACCCACAGCTATAGCGAGCGCCCAAAAATATGGTCGCAATGGACAAGTCCATCGCGACCATCGGGCTTGCGACGAGACCCTTGTGGTAGGGTCTCGTCTGCAAGCCCTGGAGTGCTTTTGGCTCTATCAGAGCCAAAAGCACTCCCACTGACATCACTTGTGATGCCAGTTGGGTTGGCCCCAGACGGTAGGCGTTCCCATGGGAACGCCTCTGTCTGGCCAGTCACTCCCCCGGCACGCCCACCAAAGGGGGCATGCTGTCACTCATCATCGACAGCACGCCCCCTTTGTAGCGAGACCCATAGCGACGGCTTGCCGAGGCCTGTCGCTATCTGGGTCTCGCGCATGCGCACGACGGAGCCGGGTCCATCGTGCGCATGCGCACTGGCCCAACATCGACCCGCTTGAAATCGCTCAGCGCTCGCGAGCGTGTCTGAATCAGGCCCTGTGTTCCTTTTCTCTACTTGTAGCCCCGCCTGAGCCGCACATTTTGGGGGACATCCGACACACCTCCGCTGGAGCTCTGGCTATTGATAGACACTTTGGATGGCTCCTCCTACTCTTCAGAGGGGAGGTCCATCACAGCTACACCCGCTGCCTGTTCTGGAGGAAGTCCACAGCCACCACAGGTAAGTCACTGGAGATGTAGTCCCGTTCAACCACTCCTACCTGATGGCACTGATTAGCAGCAGTGCTGCCTTATGACCACTCCTCAGGACTCTCAGTGGTCAGACCGGGGCCGGGATGTACTAAAGAAAAAATGCGGTAAAAACCCCGTTTTCGGGGGTTTTACCGCATTTCCATATGTACTAAGACCTGGCCGCACTTTTTTCGGTGCAGAGGGTAATGGCAGAAAAACCTGGCGTTACCCTATAGAAGCCTATGGGCTTCTTACCGCATCCGGCTCCCAACAATTCGCCACCGCCTCGCCGCTCCGTGCCCCCCACTCACCTGCTGTCCATGGTCACCTGCCCGCGCTCCTCCTGGGTCCTCCGCCTCCTCCTCCTCCTAATCTTCTTCCGGGTGTAGGGAGGAGGAGGAGCCTGGGACTTCATGCACAGGTGTCCAGCAGGAAGCTCCCGGGGCTCGGAGGGGGCGGGGTCCCACGGAGGCCCCGTCACCCGGCGTCAGCTGCTTCGCAAAGGGCAGCTCTCGCAAGAGCTGTCCTGTCCTTTGCGATACTAATCGCATATGTTAGTACATATGCGATTATTAAGGTTGCGTTGATTGGCGGAATGGTCACTGCAACCTTAGTATATCCAGGCCCGGGTCCTTCCTTTTATCTCCTCTGTCTGGGACTCCCGCGGCCACCGCATGTGTCAAATCTAGACACCCCTCCCACTCCCCCCCGTGGTATTGTGGGGGTCTGATCCGCATCCCTTTCCACCCCTCTGTGGCCACCGTGGGTGTCCGATCTGGATCCACCCCCTACGGCATCGCAGGTGTTCGACCTCCCCCCTTCCACATCCTTCCCTCCCACTCCCACTTTCTGTCTGCTGCCGGTGAGTTGAGCAGAAGCAGGGTGGCCACATGTCTGCGGTGCCCCAGAGCTCTCAGCTCCCGGGGCTCTGCAGTGCAGACATAGGGCCTGATTCAGAGCCGCTCATAAGCGGGCGCTCATTCGCTCCGAACGATGTTTGCCCAACTGCGCATGCGTACGAATCGTTATACGCATGCGCGAACCAGTCAGTGCGGTCGAAATTCATGTGCTCACAAAATAGCAAATGCCTGATAAATTGAGTGACAGAAAGAGGCATATGTGGGTGGTAACAGGGGAAGGTGCTTGAAAACGGGGAGTGGAGATCCGATCGCAGGCGTGCTTAAAGGTCAAAACGGGCGTTTTATGGGTGTGCATAATTAAAACAGCAGCGTCATTGACCACGTCACTGGGTTACTTTATAGCCAGAACTGCTCGCAAAATTGTGGTAGCAAAAACCAACCACAAGAATAGCGAGCAGCTCATACCCTGGTCGATGTACTCGATTAATCTTATAAATAGCGGACATGACGTAGGATGCGAGCGGCCAGGGGGCGTAGTTTCCCAAAAAACGACCGCAAGTTTTGTTCGCTCGTTCAGACCTAGAGGCGTGAACAGACCGCAAAGAGCGAATGGTTGATTTGAATAGCCAGCCCTATTTTCTGGACGAGCGAGCGCTAATTGCGTCCGGCTCTGAATCAGGCCCATAGTATAGCAGGGAGGGATAAATCAATATAGGTATGCAGATCTGTATCACTAAGAAAGTTTCTGTCTAACTAACAACTATACCAAAAGGAACTGCGACCCACTAAAAATAGACAATATAAAAAAAGGAGAAAGGTAGCGCTTATAGACTAAAAAAAAAGGAATATTTATTAAAACAATAGAAATGAAGACATCAATTAATAGCTGCCGAACTATGATTTAGAAAGCAATCCTCTCCAAAAGTGGATCTAGATTTCTCTGGAGGATATAATAAATAATAGTCTGTTGTAATACCTCTCCAGAGGTTAGGTCAAGATACTGTAAAATCCCCGTAATTAAATGTCTCACCTTCTAATTGTAAGGAAGAGTAGCTCAGTCCTGATCTTTTAGAAATTGTATCCACAGGAGCATGTGTGACTTAAAAGATACCTCGATAGCAGGCTGTTGAATGTACCTGTGTCTGTGACCGGGTTTCCAGTCACAGAGCTGCAACCGCAGTGAGGCGGTCAGGACCTGTAGTTGGCGGCAAGCTGGGCAGGCAATAAACGCTGGCGCTGTTCGCCCGTGTAGCGGCAATAGTAGAGTCCCGGGTGTTCTCAAATATAAGGAGCGCTTATGATGGAGGAATTATAGCCAATAAATAGTAGTGTCATGGAGGGCATAAAAAAACAGACAGCAGCATAAGGTAGTCACCCCAACACCTGGGTTTAGGCTCCCAGTTTCTTCAGAAGGAGAGTATGACTTTTCATTGATCCTGAGCAGTCTTTTATTCTGTTCAGTGTCCACACCCTCTCATTAATAAACACATGTGTGTTAACCATGGTCTCACTTGTTCAATAGATTCAATATTAAGATACAGAGATACAAACACAAGATAGCAAGCAGTGTGATACAATCTTTTAGAATCTCACAAGTAACTTGTTACTATTGTCAATAATATATTTTCTTCCAATATTCAATAAAAAAAGAGAAGGAGCACCTTAATCACAATACGTATAAACTGAAATTGATTTTAAATTGATTTTACCACTACATACAGTAGTCTAATTAATAGATCTCTCTACTGGCTGCAGTGGCTGGGCTGGCATGTAAATCTTCACAGGCTGCCATGTAAACAGCAGCCTGTGAAGATTATCGGGGGCTGTATGCCATCTCAGGGTGGCGTACAGTTTCTTACTCAAGTTCCAAAAAAAAACATTTTCAGAACTTGATGAATTTCATAATTTTTTTTTCATTATCGAGGCACAATTGTAACCAGGAGATATCTGTGATATCTCCTGCGTTACATGAATGATGAATGGGTCTGACACTTAAATTGTACAAAAGTAGATGAAAATGTAGGTGAAAATTTCACCTACTTTTGTATAGATTAAGTGATGATGAATAAACCCCTAAGACTTTAGAGTAAAACCTAAAATTAATTTAGCCAATGTGAAAGTTACAGGCTATACCAGGGAGAATATTTCTATGAAAGGACACTGAAATATAGAGAGAAGCAGTTTAAAACATCTCTACTGCATGTGGACAAAGCTATACAGACAACTTTAGCTTGACTTGTTAAAAATGCGTTTTTTTATGGTGACATCACAGTGAAATCAGGGCCTGATTCAAACCAGCTTGCGAGCGCTGAGTGCTCGCAAGCGGGTCGATGTTGGCCCAGAGCGCATGCGCATGATGGAGCCAGCTCCATCGTGCGCATGCGCGAGACCCAGATAGCGATGGGCAAACCGTCGCTCCGGGTCTCGCACCAAAGGGGGCGTACTGTCGATGTTGAGTGACAGCACACCCCCTTTGGTGGGCGTGCCGGGGACGTGACTACCCAGAAGTGGTTGCCCACAAGTGATGCCAGTGGGAGTGCTTTCGGCTCTGTTTGAGCCGAAAGCACTCTAGGGCTTACGGAAACGAGACCCTACCACGAGGGTCTCGTCGCAAGCCCGATGGTCACGATGGTCTTGACCATCACAACCATCTTCCTGGCCACTCGCTATAGCTGTGGGTGGTCACCCACAGCTATACGAGTGGCCAGGAGGCCGCTCTAAAAATCAAGATGGACGGCCCTGATTCAGAGCGAGCACTCTGTCAGAGCGTCCGGCTCTGAATCAGGGCCTCAGTGTTTACAGAATACACTGATGTGTTTGAGCATAAGATAAATTTAGACCACAAGTTCCACCAGTGATATACATGTGCGTGGACCCCTGTGTTTTGGTTTTGGCAAAACCACCCTCAAGTGTTTTGGTTCAGATTCGGTTTTGGATTTCTTTAAAATTGATAAAACCGGCTAAAATCTTGTAATTTGGACCTGTTTACATTCGGTTTTTAAGATCTGAGTTCCAAATTTACAGCAGACCCGAGCCAGGACTCAGTTCTACTAGGAACCCCAAAAGTGATCTGAGCCGGGACTCGGCTCTACTAGGAACTCAAAAAGTAATCTGAGCCGGGACTCAGTTCTACTAGGAATTCCAAAAGTGATCTGAGCTGGGACTTGGTTCTACTAGGAACCCCAAAAATGATCTGAGCCGAGACTCGGTTCTACTAGGAACCCGAAAAGTGATCTGAGCCGGGACTTGGTTCTACTAGGAATCCCAAAAGTGATCTGAGCCAGGACTTGGTACTACTAGGAACCCCAAAAGTGATCTGAGCTGGGACTTGGTTCTACTAGGAACCTCAAAAGTGATCTGAGCTGGGACTCGGTTCTACTAGGAACCCCAAAAGTGATCTGAGCTAGGACTCTGTTCAACTCAGAACCCCAAAGTTTGGGTGTGTTTGCTTTTCAGGAAAATTGAACCGCACATCTCTACCATGAAAGCCTTCGGAGTGATAGAGAAAGTTGGTGAGCCTACAGAATGGGTGAGCATTGGTAATTGTGGAAATAAATATGGACAACTCAGAATATGTCTGGATCCAAGAGATTTAAGCAAAGCCATTAAAAGGGAACATTTCAGACCACCAATTAGATAAAAAAAAAATTCACAATTTGAGTGAGCAAAATAGTTCAGCAAAATTTGACGCATTTTTAGGATTCTGGTTAATGAAGCTAGATGAAGCCACCTCCTAGTTGTGTACATCTAATACACTAGAAGGTTGATGCAGGTTCCTTCGGCTACTGTATGGAATATTGTCTGCTCCAGGAGTATACCACAATAGAATACACATGATGTTTGAACATATTCCAGGTGTTGAAACAATGATGGATGACATTATTTTCTGGGGTTTTACAAAGGAAGAACATGATACTACCGTAGATTGAGACAAGTGATGGAACTTACCAGGAAAGTGAATCTAAAGCTAAACAAGGAGAAATGTGAATTTGGCATGAAAACACTTATCTTTATGGGTGACGTGATCTCAGATCCAGATGTGAAGCCTGACCCAAGGAAAATATCAGACATAGTGAATACGGAATGTCCTAACAACAAAGACGACATCAGAAGATTCCCAGGAATGATTACTTACTTAGAAAGTTTATGTTTCAATACTCAGAACAATCAGCTCACCTTAGGTGGTCATTGGACAAAGATAATAAGTGGATGTGGTCAAATGAACAAGAAGAAAGTTGTCGGAAATGGAAACAGACCATTACAGAGCAAGCGGTACTAAGATTTTTTGATCTTGCAAAAAAGATTTCTGGAGATGCTTCGCGATTTGGCCTAGGATCTGTATTTTTGCAAGACTAGGAGGAAACATGGCAACTGTCTATGCATCTAGAGCTTTGACCAATTCTGAAACAAGGTATGCTCAGATAGAAAAAGAACTTCTAGCAATCACTCATGCATGAGAGAGATTTTATCAATTTGTGAATGGTCAGGCGTTTACAATAGAAACAGACCACAAGCCATTGGAAGCTATCATGACTCAATCGTTACATGACTGTCCCATGAGAATTCAATGAATGCTTATAAGACTACAGATATATGATGTACAATTGCTGTACTGGCCCGATAATATATATGTACATTGCTGACACACCTTCTCATGTTGTGGACAAATGTAAAAGTCATGGAAGTCTTATGAACAAAGAGATATGTCCACAGGATTGTAGCTTCTCTTTTGGGGGTATATAAAGTGCGAGTTTACAGAAGTAGAGATGTTGCCCATAGCAACCAATGAGATTCTAGCTATTATCTTCTAGAAGGTGCTAGCTAAATGATAAGTAGAATCTGATTGGTTGCTATGGGCAACATCTCCACTTCTACAACCCACACTTTAGTAAATATACCCCCTTAGTGTCTCTTGCAAGACAAAAACAGATTAGAAAAGAAACAAAGACAGATGACACAATGAAAATGTTAAAGAAAATCATCTGAAAGAATGGTCAACAGTAGAAAAAATGGTGGTCCACTGCCTATTCATGATTATTGGATGTACCGAAGTGACCTTACCGTAGTAAATGACATCATTTAGAAAGGCAATAGATTTGTCTTACCTGCATGACTAAGTAAAACTATGCTGTGCAAAATACAGGAAGGCCACTTAGGAGAAGAAAAGTGTAAGGAGAGGGCAAGAGACGTGATGTATTGTCCAAGAATGAACCAAGACATAGCACAGACGGCAGCTCCATGTGAATTACCTCTTACGTATAGACCAAAACAACAAGTCCAGTCGCTAATATAATAACCAAAACAATCTGAAAGTAGGATGGCGCAGGATATACAATGTAATAGAAATAATGTCCAGAAGAAAGAATTACTTAATCCTTTTCCCGATTATTCGATGATGGATAACCGTCTTTTACAGCTGATCAACATCTTCTAGAATCCTCCATATCGTGTATACTGGAAAGACATAAAAAAATACACACAAAGAGTTCCTTTTTAGGAATGATTCTAATAGAAGTGGTTCCTAAATTAAATTAAAATGGCCCTTTACTCAAAGTAGATGTCGTACCCCAACTCACATAATAACAAGTGGGGGTATCCCTATCTGGGTGTATTTTTCCCCCTCCCTCTTTGCTCTATTTCCCAGTGTGCAAGTGGAACAAACAGGGATTATAGACAGGAAAAGATGCTTACCCTACTTACAAGCAGGGATGGATCTTGAGGCTCATCAAGGTTTCTTTATCAAGTCCTCCTGCCTATTCCTATAGCAGGGTTTGTAGGTACTCCTTCCCCTCGTAAAATCTCCTCTACAAAGCTGGTGATATTGTACTTTCGGCCATGGATGACCAGCCACAGCTCCTTCGCAGTGTTCCATTTACACACATCCCAAGTCCACTCGGTGAGTACTCGTGCGGTGGCAGAGAGACCATACCAGAAGGCAGACACAGATTTGTTTGACTGTAATGGGAAGATATACTGTACATTGTCATGACTTATTCTTACTCTAATTACCTTGAGGTGAAGGCGCTACATAAGGCTACTAGTAGATTTGTAATCAATTGCATGAAGTTAGTCTGACATGGTGTTCCTGTGCAAGTGTTCACTGACAATGGTCCTCAGTTTTCCAGCGCTGAATTTAACATTTCACTGAAGATTGAAGATTTGTTCATACAACATCAACTCCCAACTATCCACGTTCAAATGGATTGGTGGAGAGTTCAGTAAAAATGACAGAGCCTTATAAAGAAAGCACATGATGGTAAAGAATATTTCTACAAAATTCTCCTAATTCACCCAAGTGCACCCCTACAGAATGGACTTTCTCCAGCTTAAATGCTGATGGGAAGGAGGATTAGAGCAAATCTTCTAATACATGATGAACTGCTTGATTCAACATTAATCAGACTGAGGAAGGAACAACAACAACGGGTGAAACAAAAACTGTTCCATGATAGAAGAGCAAAAAGCCTGATTAATCTTAGATCGGGTGACCAAGTCCTTCTTAGAGACCATGAGAATGGCATTTGGATGCAGAAAGGCACCATGCAAGCACAAGTAGCACCAAGATATTATATTATATGCACAGAGCTTGGAACTGAAGTGAGAAGTGTTGAAAGCTGGAGAGCACTAATACGTAGTTTCCATGATGTTCCTTTAGTGAGACATCAGCACATAACCAAGATAGCTGCCATTTGGTCTTCAGCGCATGAGTGAGGTGGCATCTTGTCACTGTGAAGGAGCACCACAGAGGGACATGTACATGTTCCACATAGCTCAGATAGAGCCTGCAATGGGATGTAGTCGGGAAGCTGGCGCTCAAAATGACGACCGCCGGCTTCCCGACAGTGAAATCCCGCATGGGACTAATGATAGGCATCTAAATACCAATGCCTATCATTAGTCCCATGCCGAAATCCCGACGCTCGGCATACCAAACGTAGGTAAGCCGGCGTCGAGAGGTGATATAGCCGCGGGGGGAAGGTTAGGATTAGGGACTCCCGGGGGTTCTTATGGTTAGACACCCCCCCCAGGAAGGTTAGGGTCAGGCTGGGGAAAGGGTGGGTTAGCATCAGGCACCCCCAGGGGAAGGTTAGGTTTAGGGGAGGGTTAGGGGGTCTTACTTACCTCTGTCGGGATCTTCATGTACTGGCCTTCCAGCATCGGTATTTCATCCACCAGGCAGTAATTCAGATCGATTCCGCCTGAAATATATTGCATTCAATACCGCAATCCGCTATCTGCATACAGTCACCTGCTGGTGGTCAGTATGCTCCGCTCCATGCTAAGTGTCTGTTATGTGCATAACAGTGAGTACAGCTGTACTAATCACGTTACTGCTACATAATCCAACCCACTGGCTAAGTCCTGGGCTGTTTTGTAACTTTGAGGGATCTGCTGGAGTGTACTATTATTCAGCTATTACCATCACCAATAGTACACACATATTTCAACAAGAACAAATCAGGTGGATTTAAGACCTTAACATAACCATCATGAAGACAACATGACTGAAGAATATCCTTCACCTGAAACAGTATGTATGATCATCTTGATAACAATGAAAAAAACGAGTCTCACTAGAAGTCCAGCATGGTTGATGAAAAACAGACTGTGTATGAGAGATCCAAAAAATCATGACCTCAGTAATGTGAGGCAGCAATGCCTACCACTACGCCACTAGTGCTGTCTATCCAGGTGCATCAATGTTGAGCCAAGGTGTTTTGCATTGCCCACCCACAGTGCTTCATAAGTGAGCCCCAAAATGTCTGTGTTACACGTAAAGACTCACAAAACAAGAATGAAATAAAACCATTTTTATTGCCAGTTGCAAACTCCAACCTAAATCGTTGTTACATAATTTTCACTGCGCATATTACACTTGTTTCACCGGGTTTCTGAATTCTGTTGACGAGTACAGTATGTGACTTCTATGAATAATAAGTTCACCAGACAAGAAAATATTTTTTTTTCCATAGGTATCTTCTTTATAACATGTGACACAAGTCAGCGCATACAGATATTATCTGCTAAT
Organism: Taudactylus pleione; assembly: GCA_031769625.1. Classification (NCBI taxonomy): domain Eukaryota; kingdom Metazoa; phylum Chordata; class Amphibia; order Anura; family Myobatrachidae; genus Taudactylus; species Taudactylus pleione. The sequence goes on along the minus strand of JAUIMM010000650.1, from coordinate 760,509 downwards.
ACACAGAACCTCATCTGACAGTCAGGGCTCTAATTGCCCCAGTGTATGCTAATGCAGACGGCATTCTGTCTGTAGATGTCATCCCAAGGATGAAAATAACTTTCACTAAGTTTCATATATTACTGTTTCCAAGTTTTTGTGTAATAGACTTTATTACTGGCGTTCAAAAAAAAAAAAAAGAAGCAAAATCTCAAACTAAACTTTGAGTTCTACAGTATTGTAAAAATCCTGACACAATATGCGCTGTTGTATATGTAATTTATATAATTTGGAGAGCAAACTGTTCTGTGTTTTCTATGCAAAAGAACTGGAGCCACAATAGCTCTTTTCTTTACACTGCAGTTATTTTGACAGAATGTGATTAGGGTCAGGAATGGCATCCAATTTACTGTGTATGTGTGTTACTAAAATAGGTGCAGTATTATCTCAGCCTCATAGTATAATGTAATCGGCGTGATAGAATAGATTCTGGGGCTTATGCACAGTTGCTCCTGCATTGTGTTTACAGAACTGACTGCGCACATTAGCCCTCTGTGTGCATCTCTGCAGACGTGCAAGGGGGCTGCGTGGGGGTGCCAAAGTGGCAACTCCTCAGTGACAGGAGTCGGGTGCTGTAATGTAGCATTACGTGGAGTTGAGGGAGTGAGGGACCCGGCACTGCACACAGACTGGTCCCCAGGGGCAGTTCTCATCTCTGGGACCCCCGGAGTGACTAAAACAGGGATTTGGGCTGTGAGACCACACCCCCTACCCATGAGGCCATGCCCCCTACCAGCGAGGCCACTCCCTCTTTTTGCCTCTGGGACCCCCGGAGTGACTAAAACAGGGGTTCGGGCTGTGAGACCACGCCCCCTACCCGTGAGGCCATGCCCCCTACCAGCAAGGCCACTCCCTCTTTTTGCCTCTGGGGCCCCCAGAGTGACTAAAACAGGGATTCGGGCTGTGAGACCACACCCCCTACCCATGAAGCCATGCCCCCTACCAGCGAGGCCACTCCCTCTTTTTGCCAGCATGCATCTTCGCCTTACGCACTACAATCCTTTCCGCACCTGGTGTCACCATGGGGAGGGACACCACTGTGTTGACACATCCGCAATTGCATTGATACACCCTCACTGAACATAGCCTATGTGAGAGCGCCCCATTACAACCAAGTTACGCAGCTTCAGGTGCAAGTGGAAATGCATTTGGTTTTCATAGAACTCTGTATCCCCTGGCACGATCAGCTGCCAGCGCTACATTTCAGCTCGCAGTCCCTGGCGGATGAGAGCTGAAATGTGCGAAAAATGACATGTTTGGGCGCCCAAACATCACTGATCGCGCCCAGCACTTTGGTCAGGTTTAGCTGCTTTACGCGGCTAAACCCGACCACTTTGGGCGCGATCAGCACGAAAAACTGGAACAATTGCATAGCGGCCCGCGATCCCCTGTCACTTTAGACGGGAGATGCGGGCCGTGAAAACAATTGAATTCCGCCCATAGAGTGAAAATGCAAAAGATAAACTCGGCAATTTTACTTGCATTCTCTGTATAATGCCCTCTGGCCCTGATTCAGAGCCGCTCGTAAGCGATGTTCGCACAACTGCGCATGCGTATGGGTCATAATGCGCATTCGCCAACCAGTCATTGCGGTCGGAAATCAAGCGCTCGCAAAATAGCGAGTTTCTGCTAATTTGAGTGACAGGATGAGGCGTTTGTGGGTGGTAACAGGGGAAGGTGCTTGAAAACGGGGAGTGGAGATCCGAACGCAGGCGTGCCAAACGGTCAAAACGGGCGTTTTAAGGGTATGCATAATTAACAAAGCAGCGTCATCGGCTACGTCACTTGGTTGTTTCTTAGCCTGAACTGTTCGCATGATTGCGGTAGGAAAATCCAACCACAAGTACTGCGAGCAGTTCATACGCCTTTCGATGTACTCGATTAATCTAATAAATAGCGGAGATAACGTAGGATGCGAGCGGCCAGGGGGCGTCTTTACAAAATAGCGAGCGCATGTTTCGTTCGCTCGCTCAGACATAGAGGCGTCAACAGACCGCAAAGAGCGAGCGCTCAATTTAAATAGCGGCCACTTTTTCTGAACGAGCGAGCGCAAATAGCGTCCGGCTCTGAATCAGGCCCTCTGTGTGATACAGAGAATCAGATTGCATCAGTAAGGTTCTCTTAGTTGCTGATTTGTAGCTCAGTTCAGGTTCTATAAATCCCTTTAGTGATCACTGTAATAGATGTTGAGTCCTTCACTGATGTCCATTGCCGGCTCTCTCACACTGGGCAACTTCCTCTACTACATCGTGGATTATTTTTGTGACACCTGCAGTGGTGGCTCCAGAGGTGGCGGCTGCAGCGCAGTCCAAAATTCAAATAGGGGAAACACACCAACTGCCAGAGAGTCCTGGCCAAGTTTGGCAGAGTTTGGAGTGGCAGTTGGTGTGTTTCCCTTATTTGAATATTGGACCTCGCTGCAGCCGCCACCTCTGGAGCCGCCACAGGTCACCTGTGTCTCCACTTCCACCCTTCACTTCACCCCTTCTGCTGAACGCCAAGCGGCTGCGACTGAGATCCAGCTTGCTGAATTAATTTTGGACCCACATGCAATAAAGGGTGGAGAAAGTCAGGTGACATTTACTGTATAAGCGAACCACAGAGCATTTTACTTACAGCAAAAGGACCCTTGTATTTTTTTTTACAAGTACTTTGAAAGGGAATCGGTATGTAATGCCGGCGGCTGTTTAGCCGCCGGATCAAATACCGACAGCAGCAGCCTGACGGATCGAAATTCCGATTGCAGCAGTTAAGTACCCTAACCCTCTCCTCTCCCCCCTTAACCCTCCCTTAGTGGTGCCTAACCCTAACCTCCCCCCGTTAGTGCCTAACCCTAATCCCCCCTTTCCCTACCCTAACCCCAACCCTCCTGGGGGGTGCCTAACCCTAAGACACCCCGGGGGACCCTCCCCCCTGCAGCTAAACACTAAGACACTCGGCTTACCTTCATTCGGTATGCCAGTTGTCAGGATTTAGTAGTGGGGCTAACGATAGGCGTCGGGATGTCAGTGTCGGGATATCATCGGGCAGGACAGCGCCCGCCGGTATCCTGACAGCATCGTGTTTGAAAGTATACGGCTGTTATCCATCATTTCCGTGAAAAACTTTTGCACTGCCAGTGTGTTATATATATATATATATATATATATATATATATATATGACATCCAACAATACGATAGGTATAAAATTCAAATTAGAAGGGATTTGATGTGACTTCTCAATTTTTCCTCCATTTTTCTGAATGAAAGCAAGAAATGGTCAGTTAGACAGAAAAAAATGAATGTACATATTTTATGGTTCATAAATGACCTTGCGACCAGCATTATGCTACAGATGTACAGTAATCAGCATTATGCTACCGATGCACAGTAATCAGCATTATACTACCGATGTACAGTAATCAGCATTATACTACAGATGTACAGTGACCAGCATTATGCTACAGATGTACAGTAATGAGCATTATGCTACAGATGTACTGTAACCAGCATTATGCTACAGATGTACAGTAATCAGCATTATACTACAGATGTACAGTGACCAGCATTATGCTACAGATGTACAGTAATCAGCATTATACTACAGATGTACAGTAATGAGCATTATGCTACAGATGTACTGTAACCAGCATTATGCTACAGATGTACAGTAATCAGCATTATGCTACAGATGTACAGTAATGAGTATTATGTTACAGATGTACAGTAATGAGCATTATGCTACAGATGTACAGTAATCAGCATTATGCTACCGATGTACAGTAACCAGGATTATGCTACAGATGTACAGTGACCAGCATTATGCTACAGATGTACAGTAATCAGCATTACGCTACAGATGTACAGTGACCAGCATTATGCTACAGATGTACAGTAATCAGCATTATGCTACAGATGTACAGTAATCAGCATTATGCTACCGATGTACAGTAACCAGGATGATGCTACAGATGTACAGTAATCAGCATTATGCTACCGATGTACAGTAACCAGCGTTATACTAGAGATGTACAGTAATCAGCATTATGCTACAGATGTACAGTAATCAGCGTTATACTACAGATGTACAGTAATCAGCATTATGCTACCGATGTACAGTAACCAGGATTATGCTACAGATGTACAGTAACCAGCGTTATACTACAGATGTACAGTAATCAGCATTATGCTACAGATATACTGTAACCAGCATTATGCTACAGATGTACAATTATCAGCATTATACTACAGATGTACAGTGACCAGCATTATGCTACAAATATACAGTAACCAGCATTATGCTACAGATGTACAGTAATCAGCATTATACTACAGATGTACAGTGACCAGCATTATGCTACAGATGTATAGTAATCAGCATTATGCTACAGATGTACAGTAACGAGCTTTATGCTACAGATGTACAGTAATCAGCATTATGCTACAGATGTACAGTAACCAGCATTAAATTGGCAACAGACGTGTCATGTCACCATTCATATAATGCGATGTGGCACTTTAAAGGTAGCAGTAGTATCTCAAAGTGTAGCCAGCAATTGCAGGAGCTATTTGTCATTTGATTGAAAGTAGCAATTAATTTACAGGCAAAACCAGATTGGATTTGCATTTAAAACTAATGACCACTTTAAATTCAGTGCCTTTTTTGCTAGAATTGTGCTGGCTCCTGCTAATCACGGGATATTACATTTGATCCCATGTGTTGTATCACTGATTTCCCATTGATATGAACCCCTGAGATTAAATATTATCATTTTATGTGATATTTAATCTCAGGGGTTCATATCAATGGGAAATCAGTGAGCCAGTTACCACTAAAGTATAGGAGAAAATAATCTTGGACACCATTGCAAGAGAAGTAACCACCTCTGTGCTATGTCAGGCTGAGCTCCTCACGCTATAATGGGGGTTCATCCTGAAATCATGTGCTGCATAGCAGTGGCCATTATCATAGTACCCTGGTGTGGTGGGTGGCAGGGTTATAGTAAATTAGATTAAGTACTATAGCTACCTCTCAACATGACCCATTCCAGCAGGGACAATGGGCCTGATTCAGAGCCGCTCGTAAGCGGCAGTACGCTCGTTCCGAGCGATGTTCGCACATCTTCGCATGCGTACGGTTTTTAATACGCATGCGAGAACCAGTCAGTGCGGCCGAAAATCGTTTGTTCGCTATATAGCGAATGCCTGCTATTTTGAGTGACAGGAGGAGGCGTATGTGGGTGGTAACAGGGGATGGTGCTTGAAAACGGGGAGTGGAGATCAGAACGCAGGCGTGCTTAAAGGTCAAAGCGGGCGTTTTATGGGTGTGCATAATTAATACAGCAGCGTCATTGACCACGTCACTTGGTTGTTTTATAGTCAGAACTGCTCGCAATATAGTGGTAGGAAAAACCAGCCACAAGAATAGCGAGCAGTTCATACACTGTTCGATGTACTCGATTAATCTAATAAATAGTGGACATGACGTATGATGCAAGCGGCCAGGGGGCGTATTTTTCAAATAAACGTCCGCATGTTTTATTCGCTCGTTCAGACATGGAGGCGGCAACAGACCGCAAGGAGCGAACGGTTCATTTGAATAGCCACCCCCTTTTTCTGAACGAGCGAGCGCTAATTGCGTCCGGCTCTGAATCAGGCCCAATATTCTCTGTTTCTGGATTTCCCCTAGGCAACATTTCACCCACTGCCCCTGCTCCTTCCAATTTATAACATGTCATGCATTAGTGTCCTCAATTTGTAAGATGCCACACAGCAGTGCCCCAAATTCATAATATGCTATATAGAATATGCCACACAGCAGAGTGCAATAATCATAATGAACCTCAATAAAAATGCCTGAACCGACCTCCTGCAGTGCTGCACAGCGCTCCAACAATGCCAATGAAAGTCCCTGCCCTCCACCCACCTCCTGGAGGAAAAGGTATGCGCTCAGGGGCAGAAGGGAGGCAGGGGGCAGTGAGAGGGGTGGCAGTGCTGCACAGGGCACACTGCCTTCCTGATACAGTGCTGTATGCCACACATCAGTGCCCCCAATACATTATGGCACACATCAGTGCCCCCAATACATTATGCCACACATCAGTGCCCCAATACATATTTATGGTACACATCTGTGCCCCAATATAGAATCTGTTTGGCAGTGCTCAGTTATAGCTTCTCCTGTACAATATGTATCCCAGCTAAGAGAATAGTTAGGTTTATATTTTTATTACTTGGATGGTAGTTATTAGGGTTGTTTGAAGCGATAAAAATTTCCCAGAGTGGCCAGTCTCACTTAATTTCTGCAGAATCAAACACAATAAATAAAATGGCCCCTTTTCAAGGCTCAGCACTTTCCTTGTTTAAAGTAAAAGAAGAAATAAATAAAATGCTCTATAGTTAACACATATATTTAAAGGGACCCACATGGTGGTGAGGGGTTTCTGCAAGTTTCCTTACCACTTCACATGCACAGTCCTCTCTATGTAAAAACAGACACCCCCCACCCTGAATGCTCCACCCTCCCCAGGGTTTAATGGCTTTTGCTGCATTCCATTATCTCAGGGAGTCAGTGAATTGGTTTCCGCATGCTATGGTGAAACACAGCCCCAGATCTACTGAGGAAAGAGGGAAGACTGTAGCAGCCAAAGGTATATAGAGTCAGAGCCGTAACTAGACTTTTTGGTGCTCTGTACCAGAGAGAGCATTGGCGCGCCCTCCTCCCCATTTTTTAAATAGGGACATAAGATCGTGCACCTGAAAAAGTGCCATGGCCTCCTGGGGAAGGGCCAGGGAAGAGATAGGGGAGGCCAGGAGATGCTGGGGACAGGGCCGGATTAAGGTCTGTGGGGGCCCCTGGGCAACAAACTTGTGGGGGCCCCTTATGCAATGTCCCCAGTAGCAGTGCCCCTTATGCAGTGCCTCCAGTAATGGTCCCCCTATGCAGTGCATACTGTAGTAATGCCCCTTGTATAATGCCCCCAGTAGTGCCCCCAGACCCAGTAGTGGTCCCCCCCTATGCAGTGTCCCCAGTAATGGTCCCCCATATGCAGTGCCCACTGTAGTAATGCCATTATGCAGTTCCCCCAGAAGTGGTTCCCCTATGCAGTACCCCTTATATAATCCCCCCAGTAGTGGTCTCCCTATACAGTGCCCCTTATAAAGTGCCCCCAGACACAGTAGTGGTCCCCCCCTATTGCCCCCAGTAGTAGCCCCCCTATACAGTGGGGCCAGTAGTTGTCCCCACTATGCATTGACCCTAGAAAACCCCCCCCAGTGCCCCAACGAAGCGGCCCCCTATACAGTGCCTCCTATAGCGGCCCCCCTATGCTGCGCTCTCTGTAGTGGCCTCCTCCCCTATGCAGTCCCTTGTAGCTGCCCCCCCCATGCAGTGACCTCTGTAGCGGCCCCTCCCCTATGCAGTGTCCCCTGTAGCTGCCCCCCCATGCAGTGACCGCTGTAGCGGCCCCCTCCCCTATGCAGGAACCTCTTTAGCGGCCCCCTCCCCTATGCAGTCTCCCCTGTAGCTGCCCCCCATGCGGTGACCTCTAGGGGCCCCCTCCCCTATGCAGTGTCCCCTGTAGCTGCCACCCCCCCTATGCAGTGTCCCCTGTAGCTGCCCCCTCCCCTATGCACACACAAACAAAAAAAAAAATCACCACTTACCTGAATTCCCGCTCCTCACGCAGTCGGCGCTGCCCGCTCCGAGTCCCGGCTCTTCCACTGCACTATGGGAGAGACGTCAGCGTCATGACGTCTATCCCATTATCAGCAGATGCGGGGGGAGCCGGAAGTCGGAGCTCATGAGTGAGCTCCGGCTGGCTTCCTCCATTGTGCAGCAGCCAATGAGAGTCTGACTCTCATCGGCTACTGTAACATACACACAGCTGCCGCCACTGGCTGTGTGTATGTCACTATGTAGTGTAGACTGCGCTCACTGCGCGGTCTACACTACACTAGCGGAGGGGTCACTAGCGGTGGGTGCAGACAGCGCACCGCTGCTAGTGGGGGCCCCTCCGGGTGTGGGGGCCCAGGGACGACCGCCCCTGTCGCCCCTCCCTTAATCCGGCCCTGGCTGAGGATAAAAGAAGAGGAAGCTACATGTGAGAATGATAATAAACAGGAAAACTGACAGCCCAAATAGCGCCCCCTGTCCTGCGGTGCCCTGTGCCATGGCTTTGATCGCACTACTAGAGTTACGGCCCTGTATAGTTAGACTATTCTACAAATTGGGAAAAAATATAGACACTCAATAAATCCACCCCAGCACACACACTCACCCTATCAGCACTCATTAATCCCCCCCCACAAACAGACACTCACCCTATCAGCACTCAATAAATTCAACCCCTCACGCACACACTCACAATGCCAGCACCCGGCTCTCTTCAGCAGCAGCAATTCCTAGTGTCGCTTGGGGGGGGGCTACAAATGTGAGTGGTAGGCTGGCAGCAAATGGAGGGAAGGAGGGGAATGCAGGAGCGAGGGCTGCCACCACTGCTGCTGAGTGCTGACTGTACCCACTGACAGGTGAGATTGAAGTGCCAGGGGCTAGGGAAGATCCGGAAGTTTGCTGGGACTGAAAGAGACCTCCATTTTTCTTTTTTACTTTTTTGTGGACTCAGAAGCGCCCTCCAGTGGCCGACGCCCTTAGGCAGCTGCCTAAAGCTGCCTAATGGTAGCGCCGTCCCTGGTTGATCTAGTTAATTGATATGAAAAGTGTTTCAACTGAGCATTTTGTCCCTCCTGGAATGGGTCATGTTGGGAGTTTGGAAGCCATTGACTGCTTGAAGATGTTGGTGTTTGTTGAACTGCGAGCACCACTAAAAAAAAAACCACATATAAAACAATTATTTTAAATAGAAACTACCAAATCCTTATACACTGTTTTATTTAACTGCTAAAATAAAAAAAGAATCTCCTTCTCGAAGTAGTACAAATGGAGTCTTCATCAAAATAAAATAAATACAACATAAAAGGCGAACGCAACTTCTCTTTATGGAGCTAAATGACTCTGAATGTAATGAGCTGGACAAGTCTTTTGTCTTCTACTTAAGTGTAATGTTGTTATGTGTATAAGGCTTCCTTGCTCCACAACATCTATACACCAGTATATATAATACAATGTGGTATAGTATTCTAGTGAAGTATACTGTTATGTTAAGAATATGATGCATTTTTGCTATTTGGAGCCACATTCAATTAGGTGCGAGAAGTCCGGGCTTTTCGCATGCCGAACTTTTCGCACCACATTGCAGGTTCGACAGGGGATAAAGTATCGGGCGGGTGCCAGCTTATCCCCGTATTCAATTCAGAAGCTGCAGAATAAGGACCCGACGGAAAGATAAGCGGCGAAAAGTCCTGTAAATTTTTGTGAATTCATCCTGGCACCCCCTAAAGATGTCCTGACATGGGGAATCACTATGGGTACCCCCGATTTTGCCTACTGAAGGTAATCGGGGTATTTTAATAAATGCGCCAGTGAAGAAGGTTGAAGAATTTAACTTAGGGTTATTTTGGGGTGAAAAATAACTTGTTCCATCAAATTTGGGGTACATGAAAATGGGTGCAAGCATATTTTTAAGTCCCTAAACTAATTTTTTTAAATTCTTCAAAAATGCACCTGCCGCTACCACCTGCGTTCTTGAAAACACCTGCCGCATACTTGGGAACCCCTCAGGAATCAATTTAATTAGGTTAGAAGTTTGTCCCCCATTTTTTTTTTTAACCCCAAAATTCAAGTACCTTTTTCAGGGTGTCCTGAGGATTTTTTTTACATTTTTTTTTACACGGATTACTTTTATAGGACACTCCCAGGGCTGCCGGCTATTTTTTTTTAAGCCTGCACCTCTATTTTTCACCATGTATAACATGGTGAAAATGTATCCCCGATTTTTAACAAAGACTTTCCACACCTGCGAAAAGTCTTTGCAATTTAATACGGGGATAATTGAAACAGGCAAAAAATTATGTCATCGGGGATAAATTATTGCCGATAACAGACTTTTCGCCTCTAATTGAATACCCCCCTTTGTATCGGATTATGCAGTAATAATCTTTCATGAGACCCAAGAAAATATATAACATGATACATATTCCTTGGAATCTCTCTGGTGGAAGGAAAAACATTATTCCCCCGGAATGTTTTCTAACATGGGCAAAATTGGATATCAATGCTATGGAAAATAATTTTATAGTGCATCTTTCCTGATAAAATGTCAAGATTGTAACCAAAAGGTGATTCTTTCTTGATTCTATAAACAGTATTGTACTTCATAGTGAAAATGTACTTGGCCAGCAGCGGCTCCTACCATCTTCTGTGATGGGGGGCTGCCGAAGGAGAGGGGGACATGGTCCCGGCCTGTCGGTCCCCGGCACTTGTGCAATGGATCTGGCACGTGCCATGACTGCGGAATGCGAACAAGCAACTGTGGCGCCGCATATGTTCAAAACACCGGCTTTTAGGGACTGCATCGGCTGAAGCCCCTAGAAGCCGGGTAGGGCTGCCCAAAAGGCAGAGCAATCACTTCTACTGAAAGCATGCTCTCTGCTCAAACACCTCCCCCTTGGACTGCCTGTCCTGTGTGTGATTGGCAGGTACTGCATAAAATGGGAAGTCACTGCCAGTGACAGTGTAGCTAGGGTAGTCACGGACTACAACTGGCTAACTGAGGTGGCAAATTTTACTGGGGAAGGGCTGCAACCCCTCAGCCCCTAGGTAAAATCCACTACTGTTCTGTATATGACTATAGAGTAAAATTGCACCAATGGTGTTCGTGGTGGTAATGAATACAATACCATTTCTCTTTGGTAGCAATATTCAGAATACAGTCCATTCCCTAGACCAGGGATGGGAAACCTCAGGCCCGGGGGCCAGAGCCGTAACTAGACTTTTTGGTGCCCTGTGCCAGAAAGAGCATTGGCGCCCCTCTCATTTTTCAAAGGGACATAATGCACCCAAAAAAGGGCCATGGCTTCATGGGGAAGGGCCAGGGAAGAGATAGGGGAGGCCAGGAGATGCTGAGGATGAAATAAAAGGAAGCTACAAGCACGAATGATAATATACAGAAATTTGACAGGCCCAAACAGTGCCCCCTGCCATGCGGTGCCCTCTGCGACGGCACCGGCCGCACTACCCTAGCTACGGCCCTGCCGGGGGCTTTATAAGGCCCTGGGAATCATTTGGTCTGGCCCTCGGAGCTATTTTCTGCTAGCCTCATCTGGATAGCAGGGTGCCTAGAATGACGCCCTGCAGACAAAATTTATGCAGCAGTGCCGCCTAGAGCGTCCTAAGGACGCTTCAGACGGTCACACTGCTGCCCTTACAGCTCCCCGGAGCATCCTCAGTCAGGATGCTCCGGGCATTGCTGTAATTACTGGCAATTGAGGCCCCGTCCCGATATGACATCACACGGAGGGGGCGTGGCCTGCACTGCGCCCGCGAATAATGTTATAAATATCAAACTGGCCCTCGGCAGAAAAAAGGTTCCCCATCCCTGATCTAGAAAAAGAGTAGATAATGTTTAAAAAGTACCACAGCCAGTTGCAAGCCACAAAAAAGCAATTGTGCAAAAGAGCTAATTAAGTATTAAGCAATAATGTTATGATCTAGGCCCTCATTCAGAGCCACTCGCTAGCGGCAGTACGCTCGTTCCGAGCGATGTTCGCACATCTGCGCATGCGTACAGATCGTTATACGCATGCGCGAACCAGTCAGTGCGGCCGAAATTCATGTGCTCGCAATATAGCGAATGCCTGCTATTTTGAGTGACAGAATGAGGCGTATGTGGGTGGTAACAGGGGAAGGTGCTTGAAAATGGGGAGTGGAGATCCGAACGCAGGCGTGCTTAAAGGTCAAAACGGGCGTTTTATGGGTGTGCATAATTAATACAGCAGCGTCATTGACCACGTCACTGGGTTATTTTATAGCCAGAACTGCTCGCAAGATTGTGGTAGCAAAAACCAACCACAAGAATAGCGAGCAGTTCATACGCTGGTCGATGTACTCGATTAATCTAATAAATAGCGGACATGACGTATGGTGCGTGCGGCCAGGGGGCGTTTTTAACAAATAAACGAGCGTATGTTTTGCTCGCTCATTCAGACTTAGAGGTGTGAACAGACTGCAATTTGCAAACTGATCATTTGAATAGCCACCCCTTGTTTTTGAACGAACGACCGCAAATAGCGAACGGCTCTGAATCAGGCCCCTAATGTCCAACTTGTTTATGTCAAGAAGATAGATGTGAAAAAGAAGAAGTGTAGACATAATACTCAGTATATGCTGTAAATAAGCACAGAGAAGAGAGAGAAAAGCCTCACTAACACCATCCAGGAGCAATTTGTTTTGTACATTTTTATATTGTTTATCAGCTGCTATATTACAATATTTTATAGTGTGTTTATATTGTATGTAAATAAATGTGCTTTGTTTATTCAGTACTCCTGAATTGAGTTCTCTGGGAGCGCAGGTTTTAATACCTTTTCCTGTGATACTTATTCCACATGTTGAATAATGACAAATAAATAAAGGGGATATGTATCAAGCCTTGGGGGTAAATTTACTAGGTGTTGGTTTTTGTTCTAAATTAAACCAACAGAGTCTGTCAGTTATCAACGTTGTGTTGCTGTCTAAAAAAAGAGTATTTACCATCCGTCAGGTTTCAGTTTCAATTAAAACCTGACGTTGATGTCTGATGTTTTTGTCTGCTGCAAAGTCTGTTGGTTTTTCAGTTCATAACCCACAGCAAATAGAAATAAAAAACCGACCACAAAATGATGGTAATCTTAGTCCAAGCAATACTATAGACCTGCCTGGGGAAGGGGAGTTTGGGAGAAGCCCAGCACAGATTGCCGGTATGCGTGAAGGAAAGCGCCAAGGACCGCTCTCTCGGTAAGAGCAGTCTTATTGCATCGCATTCCAGGGCTTGGTGCATATGAGAAATGCAGCCACACCACCCGCATTTACGGGGTTTGACCGCATTTCTCCGATTGCTGCATTCCAGCCTGAGGGGTCTATTTGCTAAGCAGTGTTAGGAGAAGTGAAAAGTGAAGAGTGAAAAGTGATAAGGTGCCAGCCAATCAGCTCCCAACTGCCATCTCACAGGCTGTGTTTGAAAAATGACAGTTGGGAGCTGATTGGCTGTCACCTTATCACTTTTTAACTCTTCACTTTTCACTTCTCCTAACACTGCTTAGTAAACAGACCCCTAAAAGTTTTATCAGCCAGAAGAGAGGCATCAAGCATGGCCTTGTGGCGTGTTCTAAGATTGTTAAGTTTAAGCAGCAAGGCATCCCTCTGTTTATCTTTCTGTTGATAGATTTACTAAGCCATGAAGATAAATAAAATGTAAAGAGACAAAGCACCAAACAATCAGCTCCTAACTGCCATTTTAAAGGCTGTGTTTGAAAAAATGACAGTTAGGAGCTAATTGGTACAATATCTCTCTCCACTTTATCTCTCTCCAAGACTTAGGGCGGTATTCAATTTTCACACCCGCGATAAAGTTCTGCCTGCCGGACTTTTCGCATGCATCGTGTCTTTTGGCCTCGGAAACTTATCGTGCACGTCCCCGCTATTCGCTGTATTCAATTCCAGAAGATGCGAAAACGGCAACACGCAAAGGCAGAACAGGCGGAAAGTGGTGTCAGAATGGGGGAAATCAGCCTGAACCCCCCAAAAAGATGCAGAAACATTGGGGATCAAAGTAGTAGTGCCCGATTAGTCCTAATAAAGCTATTTGGGGTACTTAAGTTGGTACAATTGCCTCTAATTAGCGTCTTTGCTAGTGGTGAAGAATGGCATTAAGCAGTATTTTTGGGAGAAAATAAATAGTCCGGGCAAATTTGGGGTACCTGAAAATGGGTGCTAGCATACTTTAATGTCTCTGAAGTGAAGTTTTAATAAAAGTGAAATTCCTCCGTCATAAAAGCACCTGCGATCCCAAAAACACTTGACCCCTTCTTAGAGCACCCCCAGAACCTTATTTCGCTAGCTTTTGAATTTGTCCCCCCACTTTGTGCTTTTTCGCCCCCAAAATGAAAGTACTTTTTTGGGGTGTTCTTAAGTTTTTTTTAAGGATTTTTTTCATGCAGTTGTACTTTGGGGGGGCTGTCCCAAGGGTTCTGATTGGTTTCCCCACCTTTGCACCCCAAAATAAAAAATGTTGCACTTTTTTTCTCCTACTATGCAGAGGCGAATCTTTTTCGTCTATTACAATGCACTGACTTACCGCGTACGTGAAAAGTATTTGGAATTGAATATGGAGATAAGTTTCCGACGGGCGAAGAGTCACATTCAGCTATACTTTTTTGCGGATCTCGGCTTTTCGCGTCTAATTGAATACGGGCCTTAGTATATATACCCCTTAGTCAGGGAGTCTAGCTGGATAAATTTGCCCCAAAGAACACACTTAAGGGCCTCCCGGAGGTTGGGCATGCTGATGTCAGCCTATCAATGTCCATCTAATAGCCTTTAATAGCAGCCTCAATTTGGGGTTTAAATTAATATCTCATTAAGATACCATGGGTCTCTACCGTAACCTATGTGGGAAGAGTGTGAGAGGTTCAAGTGGCAATGACTGTAGAGGAGCATGTCTATTCTAAAAGGCTGCCATCTTTAATGGACATTTCTAAACCAATATTTGGAAGTGTGACAACTCTTGTTTATAGATTAGGCATTAGTTAAACATAGTTTTGTTAAACATGAAAGTTTGCATAATATTGGAGCGTACACACGGTCAGATTTGTCAGACTTGTCAGATTTGTCAGATGAACGATTGAACGATTAAACGATCTGAACGATTTGAACGATTTTACCAAAGTTTTGAACGATTTGAACGATTTGAACGATTGAACGATTTTTGACTGCATTAAAATGAATGGAATCGTCCAAGTCTGACTGCAAACCCATCAGATGTCAGATATCGTTATCTGACAAACGGGAACGCGCATCGTTGATCGTCCATCGTTCAGGCATGTCAGATATGAACGATTTTCCTTCAGATATGAACGACTGAACGATTTTTAAATCGTTATCGTCCATATCTGAAGAAAAAATCTGATCGTGTGTATGCACCAATAAAAACTTGTCGAGGCATCAACAGCTATCATGTTCCAAATCTGTACTTTTTATTAAGCTTATTATAAAGAACTGTTATACTCGCAGCAATGGGTTATGTGCACAATATTTCTGTACTGTAAATGTCAGTCTGTTACCTTTACAGGGATTTCCTAAATGTAATGTCTATTTAATTCATCAGACTGTACAGTTACCTGCATGTTAAGCTTACTAGTATCAGCCTTTGGGGTCTATTTACTAAGCAGTGTTAGGAGACAGAGTGAAAAGTGATAAGGTGCCAGCCAATCAGCTCCCAACTGTCATCTCACAGGCTGTGTTTGAAAAATGACAGTTGGGAGCTGATTGGCTGGCACCTTATCACTTTTCACTCTGTCTCCTAACACTGCTTAGTAAATAGACCCCAGAGTGAAAAGTGATTAGAAAGTGATAAGGTGCCAGCCAATCAGCTCCCAACTATCATCTCAGGCTGTGTTTGAAAAATTACAGTTGGGAGCTGATTGGCTGGCATCTTATCACTTTTCGCTCTGTCTCCTAACACTGTTTAGTAACTAGACCCCTTTGTTCTTTATGTACAGTTTTTACCTTTTGTCATTTAAATTGGAAGTTTGTAATATACAGTATGTGAACTTATTCTTGCTTACCACACTATTTGGGGTATTTTTTCTTCCATACTGTATGTATGGGAATTTGCATTAAGAATACTCCATATGAACGTAGGAGCTACAAGTTTGAAGGAACTAAAGAGATAAACACCTTTGCAAGAAGGGAAATAGCTTATATATTTCAGTTTGTCTTTTTTATTTTTCATTGAATGTTGGTACTATTTCATTGATTTGAAGGTGCTAGCGCCATTCACCTATTCGTATCTAATTATCAAATGAAGCTGTATTATGTCTTCTGCATTGGCGTATCTATAAAGAGTGCAGGGTGTGCCTGTCTATAATGGGTGCAGGGTGTGAGGTGCACATGGACCCCTGAGTCTAGGAGGACCCAGGGCCAGATTAACAATGGGGTGGATGGAGCTACAGCTCCAGGCCTCAACATAAAAATAGGCCCATTGTCATGACAACATGATGTTGCTTACCTCCCAACATGACCCTCTCCTGGAGGGACACAGGCCCTCATTCAGAGGCGGTCGGAGGATGCAAGCGGTCGCTCAGAAACTGGGCGGCCGCTTGCATCCTGACCGGCCGCCTCTGTTTCAGTCGTTAGGCTGTGGGTTTACACCCACAGCTCTAACGACCGCTAGGGTAATGGTCGCGATGGTCATAGACCATCACAACCATCGGGGCTTACGACGAGACCCTAGGGTAGGGTCTCACTTGTCGTAAGCCCCGGAGAGCTTCTGGCTCTGTCAGAGCCGGAAGCTCTCCACTGACATCACTAGTGGGATGTCATGGGAATGCCTCCGTTTGGGCTGCCACCCCCCCGGCCCGCCTTCCAAAGGGGGCGAGCTGTCAATCAACATCGACAGCTCGCCCCCTTTGGAAAGAGACCCGCTACGACCGGCGCTGTCGGTCATAGCGGGTCTCACGCATGCGCACGAAGGAGCCGGCTCCCTCGTGCGCATGCGCACCTGACAAACATCGAGGCGGCCGTGTGGTCGTGGACCGTACGGCCGCCTCTGAATGAAGCCCACAATGCTCTGGTCCTGGACTTCCCTGGTAATTTACGATTGGTGGCGGCTCCAAGGGTGGGGCTGCAGTACAGTCCAAAATTCAAATACGGGAGTCACACCAACTGCCAGTGAGTCCCAGCCAGTGATGTTGGGCAGTGTGTGAAATGACAGTTGGTGTGACTCCCCTATTTGATTTTTGAACTGTGCTGCAGCCCCGCCTCCTACTAGGGAAGTCCAGGACCAGAGCATTGTGTCCCTCCTGGAGAAGGTCATGTTGGGAGGTATGATGTTGACTGGCCATCTGCTCTCCACACACTTGGCCATAAATCATAAGTATAAAAATTGTATTTCTATTTACCTCACAAAATTAAGCATTTTATTTCTTTTACATATTTAGGGAGACATTGGGACTGAGAGTATAGGCGGTACACGCCCACATGGCACTGGCCACACCCACACAGCACTGGTCACACCTCCTCTCTTCTCATAATAGGCCTTTGGTCATTTTCAGCTCCAGGCCCATGTGGCCCTCAATCCGGCCCTGGGAGGACCCACTATACACACCCTGCACCCTTATAATTAAACTAACCTCTCCAGAGTCCCATGTCAGCCAACACTGTAGAGCAGCAGTAATTACCTGGAAAATGGCACATATGCACAGTACAGAGGGCCTGATTCAGACCTGCTCGCAAGCGCATAGCGCTCGCAAGCGGGTCGATGGCCGGGCAGTGCGCATGTGAGCCCCGGAGCAAGTTCATTCGCTCCGGGGCTCGCTACAAACGGGGTGGCTGTTGATGTTGATCGACAGCTCGCCTCGTTTTGTAGGCGGGTTGGGGGGGTGGCTTGCCAAATGGAGGCGTTCCCGAAGGAACACCTGCCATTTGGGGGCGGCCCTACTGACACCACGAGTGATGTCAGTAGTGAGCTTCTGGCTCTATTAGAGCCGGAAGCTCACTGGGGCTTGCGGCAGATGAGACCCTACCACAAGGGTCTCGTTGCAAGCCCGATGTTGATCACCCACAGCTTAGTGAGAGGCCAGAAGGCCGGTCAAAAAAAACGCCTTTCAGACCTGCGAGCTGCCTCCGGCAGCGAGTGGGTCTGAATCAGGGCCAGAGTTCCCTCATTTTATTCACTGTCCCATTATAAGTCCAGGGTGCTCCTTGGTAGGCATTCAGGGGCTTGTGTAGAGTTGGACAGTAATGTAATATGCACTTTGTCACCTCACAATGTACAGTACATAATTTTCACTTACTCGCCAAAATTTTGTATTATTGAATCCTTAAACATGTAGACTGAGGCGCATATTGGACTGATGACTCCATGGGCTATGGGGGTAGAAGGGGGTGTGGTGGCACACCGAAAGTGCAGGAAGAGCATGTACATCAACAATACATCGCAAGATGATGCAAGAGTCAGGCACCTCTTTCTGGTCATTGGCCCTCTGTCCAAAATACACACTAATGATGATTATGGCGAGGCGTAACTGATTGGCTGAATGAGTCAGAATCCCACCCACTTATGTTAATTCTACAGTAAAGTTGCTGCTGTGCTCTATCCACAGTCATACAGTGATATTAGCAATTGTACTGAGACAATAAAGATTTTTTTCAATGTATCTTTTAAAGGGGAAGGGAAGGGGTGTGTCGTGTGTGTATTGTCGCAATCCTTAATAAGACTTTCATTTTGTATTTGCAACTTGGTCTAATTTCCATCTACATGGTGAATATGACTTTTTTAGTTATTAATAACACTGTCTAGGCATGTACTATATTGTATCTGAATGGTGTACTGTCATTTTAGGATCTACTTCTGTCACTATGGGTCTGCAACTCCTGAAGATAACAAGACACATATACTGTACTATGGTTCTCTCTAGCGGTAAAGTAGGCGCATATGCAACTCTTGCGGAGCAGGGCACATCTTGTGTATATACGGCCAGCTCTGCATTCTATGTAAAGTATCTCTTTTCATGGGATGAATTTTACACCATCGATTTTGATGCAAATTTTGTCTAACTCAGCATGTGCCCCTCGATGAAATTGACCACCAAATTTCAAAAGCCCTCAAACATTCCTGGGCAGGCTCAGACCATTAGTCAAATATTTAGAACTTACAAAAGTTCAACGAATTCAGGTGATCTTATTGAACTTGTGCATATATAGATATAACAAACTTGTCTGAAAAAACATTTTCAAAAAGTTCAATCATCTCTACTTACCCTATGTTGTACATGGATTGGGTATGATATATTTTCAGCCACCGGTTCAAATGCAGACGCCGGAAGCCCTATGGATTGAAATCCCAACTGGGACGGTAATGGTAAGTACCCTAACCCACCCTCCCCCCCTTGGTGGTGCCTAACCCTAACCTCCCCCCTGTGGTGCCTATCCCTAACCCCCTCTTCCCGCACTTTAAATCCAACCCTCCCAGGGGGTGCCTAACCCTAACCTCCCCCTGATGGTGCCTAACACAAACCCCCCCTCCCAGTAGCCTAACCCTAAACCTCCCCGGGGGATGCCTAACCCTAATCTTACCTCAGGGGTGCCTCAACCTAACCCCGCTATCCCCGGGCTAAGTATCATACTTACCTGTCTACTTACCTTTGGAATGGTAGGGGTTGGGATTCCGGTGTCGGTATATCGATGCCCGAGATCCCGTCTGCCGGCATATTCAATGTATCCCATTGAACATTCCTCTTCTTTTTCACATCTTCTACTGCAATATTTACACTGTGAGGAGTATTCTCAGCTTTTACCTTAGTTTCCTTTTACACATTGCTGTCTGTAAAATGACATTAGTTCGCTTTCTTCTATTGTCTGCTCAGAGGCTAGGCATATTTGAAGTAGGGGTGAGCGGGTTCGGATTTCTGAAATCCGAACCCACCCGAGCCCCCCCGATCCGAGTCCGATCCGAGTCAGGCTCGACTTTTCCCGCCTGACTCGGATCTGACATCGAGGCAAAACGTCATCATCCCGCCTTCCGAGTCTCGCGGGTTTTGGATCCTATATAAGGTACCCGCGTCGGCGCCATTTTCTCACTCGGCTGTGGACAGTGAAGAGGGAGGGTGGGAGTTAGTGCTGTGTAGTGTAGTGTAGTGTAGTGCTGCTGTTGTCCACTACTTCAAAGTCCATAGGGGCTGGCTGTGTTGTGCTGTGCTGCTGTTGTTAATAGGGGCTGTGTCCACTACTTCAAAGTCCATAGGGGCTGGCTGGACTGTGTTGTGCAGTCAGTTCCAAAGTCCTGTGCAGTGTCCCAGTCCTAAAGGGGTGCTGTAGTGTTGTCCAGGGGGTGCTCTGTCCATCAGGGGTGCTCCCCCCAAGTGCTAAAAAAATAATATATTTTCTGTGTTTGTGAATTGTGTGCGCAGTAGCCGCACGTGCATCAACAAAGTAGTGCCAAGCGTGCGCCTGTGTCATAAGTAAAGGGCCGGCTGGCTTGACCGTTAAGGGTGCTGTAACCCCCGAAAGTACACTCCAGTCCAAACCAAAAAAAAAATTATTTTCTGTGTTTGTGAATTGTGTGCGCAGTAGCCGCACGTGCATCAACAAAGTAGTGCCAAGCGTGCGCCTGTGTCATAAGTAAAGGGCCGGCTGGCTTGACCGTTAAGGGTGCTGTAACCCCCGAAAGTACACTCCAGTCCAAACCTAAAAAAAAATTATTTTCTGTGTTTGTGAATTGTGTGCGCAGTAGCCGCACGTGCATCAACAAAGTAGTGCCAAGCGTGCGCCTGTGTCATAAGTAAAGGGCCGGCTGGCTTGACCGTTAAAGGGTGCTGTAACCCCCGAAAGTACACTCCAGTCCAAACCAAAAAAAAATTATTTTCTGTGTTTGTGAATTGTGTGCGCAGTAGCCGCACGTGCATCAACAAAGTAGTGCCAAGCGTGCGCCTGTGTCATAAGTAAAGGGCCGGCTGGCTTGACCGTTAAGGGTGCTGTAACCCCCGAAAGTACACTCCAGTCCAAACCTAAAAAAAAATTATTTTCTGTGTTTGTGAATTGTGTGCGCAGTAGCCGCACGTGCATCAACAAAGTAGTGCCAAGAGTGCCCCTGTGTCATAAGTAAAGGGCCGGCTGGCTTGACCGTTAAAGGGTGCTGTAACCCCCGAAAGTACACTCCAGTCCAAACCAAAAAAAAATTATTTTCTGTGTTTGTGAATTGTGTGCGCAGTAGCCGCACGTGCATCAACAAAGTAGTGCCAAGCGTGCGCCTGTGTCATAAGTAAAGGGCCGGCTGGCTTGACCGTTAAAGGGTGCTGTAACCCCTGAAAGTACACTCCAGTCCAAACCAAAAAAAAATTATTTTCTGTGTTTGTGAATTGTGTGCGCAGTAGCCGCACGTGCATCAACAAAGTAGTGTCAAGCGTTCGCCTGTGTCATAAGTAAAGGGCCGGCTGGCTTGACCGTTAAGGGTGCTGTAACCCCCGAAAGTACACTCCAGTCCAAACCAAAAAAAAAATTATTTTCTGTGTTTGTGAATTGTGTGCGCAGTAGCCGCACGTGCATCAACAAAGTAGTGCCAAGCGTGCGCCTGTGTCATAAGTAAAGGGCCGGCTGGCTTGACCGTTAAGGGTGCTGTAACCCCCGAAAGTACACTCCAGTCCAAACCAAAAAAAAAATTATTTTCTGTGTTTGTGAATTGTGTGCGCAGTAGCCGCACGTGCATCAACAAAGTAGTGCCAAGCGTGCGCCTGTGTCATAAGTAAAGGGCCGGCTGGCTTGACCGTTAAGGGTGCTGTAACCCCCGAAAGTACACTCCAGTCCAAACCTAAAAAAAAATTATTTTCTGTGTTTGTGAATTGTGTGCGCAGTAGCCGCACGTGCATCAACAAAGTAGTGCCAAGCGTGCGCCTGTGTCATAAGTAAAGGGCCGGCTGGCTTGACCGTTAAAGGGTGCTGTAACCCCCGAAAGTACACTCCAGTCCAAACCAAAAAAAAATTATTTTCTGTGGTTGTGAATTGTGTGCGCAGTAGCCGCACGTGCATCAACAAAGTAGTGCCAAGCGTGCGCCTGTGTCATAAGTAAAGGGCCGGCTGGCTTGACCGTTAAGGGTGCTGTAACCCCCGAAAGTACACTCCAGTCCAAACCAAAAAAAAATTATTTTCTGTGGTTGTGAATTGTGTGCGCAGTAGCCGCACGTGCATCAACAAAGTAGTGCCAAGCGTGCGCCTGTGTCATAAGTAAAGGGCCGGCTGGCTTGACCGTTAAGGGTGCTGTAACCCCCGAAAGTACACTCCAGTCCAAACCTAAAAAAAAATTATTTTCTGTGTTTGTGAATTGTGTGCGCAGTAGCCGCACGTGCATCAACAAAGTAGTGCCAAGCGTGCGCCTGTGTCATAAGTAAAGGGCCGGCTGGCTTGACCGTTAAGGGTGCTGTAACCCCCGAAAGTACACTCCAGTCCAAACCTAAAAAAAAATTATTTTCTGTGTTTGTGAATTGTGTGCGCAGTAGCCGCACGTGCATCAACAAAGTAGTGCCAAGCGTGCGCCTGTGTCATAAGTAAAGGGCCGGCTGGCTTGACCGTTAAGGGTGCTGTAACCCCCGAAAGTACACTCCAGTCCAAACCTAAAAAAAAATTATTTTCTGTGTTTGTGAATTGTGTGCGCAGTAGCCGCACGTGCATCAACAAAGTAGTGCCAAGCGTGCGCCTGTGTCATAAGTAAAGGGCCGGCTGGCTTGACCGTTAAAGGGTGCTGTAACCCCCGAAAGTACACTCCAGTCCAAACCAAAAAAAAATTATTTTCTGTGTTTGTGAATTGTGTGCGCAGTAGCCGCACGTGCATCAACAAAGTAGTGCCAAGCGTGCGCCTGTGTCATAAGTAAAGGGCCGGCTGGCTTGACCGTTAAAGGGTGCTGTAACCCCCGAAAGTACACTCCAGTCCAAACCAAAAAAAAATTATTTTCTGTGGTTGTGAATTGTGTGCGCAGTAGCCGCACGTGCATCAACAAAGTAGTGCCAAGCGTGCGCCTGTGTCATAAGTAAAGGGCCGGCTGGCTTGACCGTTAAGGGTGCTGTAACCCCCGAAAGTACACTCCAGTCCAAACCTAAAAAAAAATTATTTTCTGTGTTTGTGAATTGTGTGCGCAGTAGCCGCACGTGCATCAACAAAGTAGTGCCAAGCGTGCGCCTGTGTCATAAGTAAAGGGCCGGCTGGCTTGACCGTTAAAGGGTGCTGTAACCCCCGAAAGTACACTCCAGTCCAAACCAAAAAAAAATTATTTTCTGTGTTTGTGAATTGTGTGCGCAGTAGCCGCACGTGCATCAACAAAGTAGTGCCAAGCGTGCGCCTGTGTCATAAGTAAAGGGCCGGCTGGCTTGACCGTTAAAGGGTGCTGTAACCCCCAAAGTACACTCCAGTCCAAACCAAAAAAAAAATATTTTCTGTGTTTGTGAATTGTGTGCGCAGTAGCCGCACGTGCATCAACAAAGTAGTGCCAAGAGTGCGCCTGTGTCATAAGTAAAGGGCCGGCTGGCTTGACCGTTAAAGGGTGCTGTAACCCACAAAGTACACTCCAGTCCGAACCAAAAAAAAAATTATTTTCTGTGTTTAGCCGCACGTATATATCAAATCGATATAACATAAATGGAGGACCAAACTTTCTCCGATAAAAATAAAATAGAGAAAGATCAAGAACCACTTCCTCCTAGTGCTGAAGCTGCTGCCACTAGTCATGACATAGACGATAACATGCCATCAACGTCGTCTGCCAAGGCCGATGCCCAATGTCATAGTAGAGGGCACATACAATCCCAAATGGCAAAGTTCAGGAAAATGACCTTGAAAAAGACATTTAAATCAGCTGAAGAGAAACGTAAACTTGCCAATATGCCATTTACGACACGGAGTGGCAAGGAACGGCTAAGGTCGATCCCTAGTATGTTCATGACTAGTGGTTCAGCTTCACATGACGATGGAAGCACTCCTCCCACTAAAAAAATCAAAAGAGTTAAGCTGGCAAAAGCACAGCGAAGAACTGTGCTTTCTAAGAAGATATCACAAATCCCCAAAGAGAGTCCAAGTGTGGTGGTGGTTGCGATGCCTGACCTTCCCAGCACTGGACGGGAAGAGGTGGCTCTTTCCACCATTTGCACGCCCCCTGCAAGTGCTGAAAGGAGCACCCACAGTCCACTTGCTGATATGCAAATTGAAGATGTCACTGTTGAAGTACAACAGGATGAGGATACTGGTGTAGCTGGCGCTGAGGAGGAAGTTGGCGAGGAGGATTCTGATGGTGATGTGGTTTGTTTAAATCAGGCTCCGGGGGAGACAGTTGTTGTCCATGGGATGAAAAAGCCCATCACGGTCATGCCTGGGCAGAAGACCAAACATTCCACCTCTTTGGTCTGGCAATATTTCTATCCAAATCCGGACAACAACTGTCTTGCCATATGTACCATATGTAAAGGTGAAATAAGTAGGGGTAGGGACGTCAACCACCTAGGAACATCCTCCCTTATACGGCACCTGCAGCGCGTTCATAAAAAGTTACTGTCAAGTTCAGAAACTTTGGCTCAGACCGTAAGCAGTCCAGGGACACCTAAATCCCGTTGTCCTGTTGTATCCAAGCGCCTGCAAACCACACCGTCAACTCCCTCCTCGTCAATTTCCTCCTTAGTCAGGATCGGAAGTAGTCCTGCAGGCCATATCACTGGCATGACTGACTCTCCTATCCGGGATTCCTCCGGAGGATCCTGCATTGCTACGCCTACTGCTGCCGCTGCTGCTGTTGCTGCTGCTGCTGGGAGTCGTTCATCATCCCAGAGAGGAAGTAGGAACACCACTACTTTTACTAAACAATTGACCCTCCAACAGTCCTTAGCGAGGAGGATGAAGTACGACAGCAGTCATCCTGAAGCAAAACGTATAACTGAGGCCTTGACTGCTATGTTGGTGTTAGACGTGCGTCCGGTATCCGCCATTAGTGCAGTGGGATTTAGACAATTGATGGAGGTAGTGTGTCCCCGGTTCCAAATCCCGTCTAGATTCCACTTCACTAGGCAGGCGATACCGAGACTGTACAGAAACGTCAGAAAAAGTGTCCTCAGTGTCCTGAAAAATGCCGTTGTACACAATGTCCACTTAACCACGGACATGTGGACAAGTGGAACAGGGCAGACTAAGGACTATATGACTGTGACAGCCCACTGGGTAGATGTATCACCTTACGCAGCAACAGCAGCAGCGTCACCAGTAGCAGCATCTCAGAAACGCCAGCTCGTTACAAGGCAGGCTACGCTGTGTATCACCGGTTTCAGTAAGAGGCACACCGCCGACAACCTCTTAGAGAAACTGAGGGAAATCATCGCCCAGTGGCTTACCCCACTTAGACTCTCCTGGGGATTTGTGATATCTGACAACGCCACCAATATTGTGCGGGCATTACATCTGGGCAAATTCCAGCACGTCCCATGTTTTGCTCACACAATAAACTTGGTGGTGCAGAATTTTCTGAAAAGCGACAGGGGCGTGCAGGAGACGCTTTGGGTGGCCCGAAAAATTTCTGGCCACTTTCACCATTCAGCGACTGCGTGCCGAAGACTGGAGCGCCAGCAAACACTCTTGAACCTGCCCCGCCATCACCTGAAGCAAGAGGTTGTGACGCGGTGGAACTCAACCCTCTATATGCTTCAGAGGATGGAGGAGCAGCAAAAGGCCATACAAGCCTATACATCCACCTATGACATAGGCAAAGGAGGGGGTATGCACCTGACTCAAGCGCAGTGGAGAATGATTTCCGTGTTGTGCAAGGTTCTTCAGCCCTTCGAACTTGCCACACGTGAAGTCAGTTCAGACACTGCCAGCTTGAGTCAGGTCATTCCCCTCATCAGGCTTTTGCAGAAGCAGCTGGAGAAAGTGAAGGAGGAGCTAAGACGGAGCGATTCCGCTCGGCATGTGGGACTTGTGGATGAAGCCCTTCATTCGCTTTGCCAGGATTCCAGGGTGGTCAATCTGTTGAAATCAGACCACTACATTTTGGCCACCGTGCTCGATCCTAGGTTTAAAGCCTATGTGGTGTCTCTCTTTCCGGCCGACACAAGCCTGCAGAGGTGCAAAGACCTGCTGGTGAACACACTGTCAGCTGAAGCGGAACGTGACACGTCAACGGCTCCTTCTTCATTTTCTCCCGCAACTGGGGCTGCCAGGAAAAAACTTAGGTATCCTAAGCAACCCGCTGGCGGTGATGCAGGGCAGGCAGGACCAAGTTTGGACATCTGGTCCGGACTGAAGGACCTGGCAACAATTTCTGACATGTCTACTGTCACTGCATATGATACTGTCACCATTGACAGAATGGTGGAGGATTACATCGGTGACAGCATCCAAGTAGGCATGTCAGACAGTCCATACCTGTACTGGCAGGAAAAAGAGGCAATTTGGAGGCCCCTGTACAAACTGGCTCTATTTTACCTGAGTTGCCCCCCCTCCAGTGTGTACTCCGAAAGAGTGTTTAGTGCAGCCGGGAACCTTGTCAGCGAAAGGCGTAGGAGGTTGCTTCCACAGAATGTGGAGAAGATGATGTTCATCAAAATGAATTATCAGCTCTTCCAGGGAGACCAGCCTCCAGAAGGTACAGAGGGACCTGTGGTGGTGGATTCAAGTGGGGACGAGTTAATACTTTGTGAGGATGAGGATGTACACACTGAAGAGGGTGAGGAATCGGTGGATGAGGAGGATGAGGATGACATCTTGCCTCCGTAGAGCCAGTTTGTGCAGGGACACATTAATTGCCAGCTTGTTTTGTGGGGGCCCAAACGAACCAATCATTTCAGCCACAGTTGTGTGGCAGACCCTGGCGCTGAAATGATTGATTTGTTAAAGTGTGCATGTCCTGTTTATACAACATAAGGGTGGGTGGGAGGGCCCAAGGACAATTCCATCTTGCACCTCTTTTTTTCTTTGCATTATGTACAGTTTGGGGCCTAGTTTTTCTAACTGCCATCCTGCCTGCCACTGCAGTGTCACTCCTAGATGGGTCACGTGTTTGTGCCGCCCACTCGTGTCGCTTAGCATAGTCATCCAGCTACCTCGGTGCAACCTTTTGGACATAAAAACACTATTGTGAGGTGTGAGGTGTTCAGAATAGACTGGAAATGAGTGGAAATTAAGGTTATTGAGGTTAATAATAGCATAGGAGCAGAAAAACCTACAAATTCTGTGATTTTAGCTGTTTTTATGCTTTTTTTCAAAAAAATACAGATCCAAAACACAAAACCCAGAACCCAAAACACGGAAGGGTGGTTTTGGCAAAACCAATCCAGATCCAAAACACGAAGAAAGATCCAGATCCAAAACCAAAACACAAAACACGAAAAGTGGCCGGTGCACACCCCTAATTTGAAGACTTCTGTCTTAGGTCTTTTGCCCTAAACAATCTCTTTGGAAGACGAGAGTCTCCGATTCCACCCATTATTCTGCTGTGAAAAGAAACCAATTCACAGGTTGCTGCTGTATTTTCTGTATGTGACATAATCGTCAATATTTTCCCCAGGTCCTTAATTGCACTAAAAAAGAAAAATTGTTCCATACTCGTATGAATCACAGTATTAACGATATGCCTGGATAATGTCTGTCAGTGTGAGGATTTCAGAAGCGATTGATGTGTATAACGTCTGTGATTTTTTTTATATAACCTTTTCTCTAAGAATATAATAAACTTTTTTTTTATAGTGTGGTTCTTATCATTGTCAGCTAACGTAAGATCCTTATACAGAGTGTACTCATCTTTGCAGCAGTTCTATGCTGGTTCTATGCTTGTGTCAGTTTCATTCAAACTATAAGGGGATTTCAGATCACTCTCCAATGTTGTACTAATGTTAGTAATGGCTGGATGCTCAAAATTACTTTGCTGTTTTTCTAAAACTTTGAACTTGACCCCAGCATAAGCCTCAATAGGGCTAAGGACGAGTCTTACTCATCCTTAGCACTGGCAGTTACATACTATGGGGCATCCATGTGTGAAAGAGGGGAATTTCCTCTTTCAAAAAATGTGTAGTTTTTGTCTAGTGATCAACACCTAATACTACAAAGTGCGCAAAGTTGGAGGTTTCTAATGCCCAGCTCTACCCCTTCATGGTTTTCAAACTGGTATACCTTGCTGGGCTGCCATATTATTCCCGCACATTTTATACATTTCATTAAAACTAGCAAACAATTAACAATGATCATTTTTGAAGTGCAGATTTTATAATGCGTTGAATCCTGCTTTTTGCTGTTCTGGAAAGGTAGATTTATCCTGACCAAAGAACGATATTGTATTTCTTCATGGTGGTCATAACAGAAAATACATATTTAACTTAAGTTCACTTTCTTGCTATTTCAATTGCACAAAATTTGTATTTGTCTATATTGGGTAGATTTCCTTCACCTTGTACGGAGACATAAACAAACTAATAGTATTTTCCTAAAAATTCAAAGTCTTCTGGTACAAAGGTACTGCATAAACCTTAACATATAAAGAAAATAAGCAGTATCTTATATTGTATTGGGATTTGCTGTCTTCTATTGTAGTTGCTGGGTACTCTGCACAGCTGTTCCTTAATTCCCTACAGCAACATTGGGCCTGATTCAGACCCACTCGCGAGCGGCTGTCCGCTCGCAAGTGGGTCGATGGTCTGCACTGAGCATGCGCACGACGGAGGGAGCTCCGTCGTGCGCATGCGCCAGACACGACGAGCGAAGGACTTTCCTTCGCTCGTTGTGTCTGATCAAAGGGGGCGTGCTGTCAATGTTGATTGACAGCACGCCCCCTTTGGTGGGCGTGCCGGGGGCGTGCCTCCCTGACGGGGGCGTTCCCACGGGAACGCCTCCCGTCAGAAGCCGGCCCACTGACATCACTAGTGATGTCAGTGGGAGTGATTTTAGCTCTGATAGAGCCAAAATCACTCCGGAGTTTGCGGTTGAAAACCTCAACCGCAGGCTTCGGCTCGCAATTTCGATGGTCGCGATTGTCACGACCATCGCGGCCATCAAAATGCACGCTCGTATAGCCTGTGGGTGGTGACCCACAGCTATACGAGCGTCCAGGAGGACGCTCCATGAAAATGGAGCCCGGCCCTCATTCAGAGCGTGCGCTCTGCTCAGAGCGTACGGCTCTGAATGAGGGCCATTGTTTTCTATGCCCTTCAAAGCTTTTAAACCTGTAACAGCGTATAAACACATTGGGGTAAATGTACTAAGAATCGTGTTTGACTTCTAAATTAAATCGCTGGACATTTCCAGTAAGTTAGAAGCTCAAAATCACGGATTCTGCACTGTATTTCTCTTTGAAAATTTGCATTTCAAAAATTGTG
The DNA here is from genome assembly GCA_031769625.1 of Taudactylus pleione. Lineage (NCBI taxonomy): Eukaryota > Metazoa > Chordata > Amphibia > Anura > Myobatrachidae > Taudactylus > Taudactylus pleione. The sequence goes on along the minus strand of JAUIMM010000650.1, from coordinate 731,503 downwards.
TAGAGCTAACACAATGCCAGTTAGTTCATTTTGCTGTGTGGTTATCGTAAAGTGCTTTGGCCCATATTCCACTGGTAAAGGTGTGTGTAAATCTTCACCGGATCAATATACCGACAGTGGCAGCCTGACGGGTCGGAATCCAGACTGCATCAAGTAAGTAGTCTAATGCTCCCCTCCCTTAGTGGTTCCTAACCATAAACCTCCCAGGGGGATGCCTAACCCCCCCTAGTGGTGCCTAACCCTAACCTCCCCCCGTTAGACCTAACCCTCCCGGAACTCTAAACCTAACCCTCCCGGGGGGATGCCTAACACTAACCCCCCCTAGTGGTGCCTAATCCCCCCTTTCCCTACCCTAACCCACCTGGGGGGGTGCCTAACCTGAAGTCCCCCCTGGGATCCCTAACGCTAACCCACCCACCCCCGCGGCTACACGCTAAGTCACCCGGCTTACCTTCCTTCAGTATGTCGAGTGTCGGGATTTAGTAGTGGGGCTAATGATAGGCATCAGGATTTCAACGCCTATCTTTAGTCCCATGTCGGGATGTGGTTGTCGGGATATCGGTGGGCGGGATAGCGCCGCTGGAATCCTAAGTACATCCCGTTTCAATTTCTATATGACATTTCAATAAATATCTTCTTATAACTGGTCCTGCATTATTTGTGCAAATTGTTTTCCAAATATGCGGCTAATGTGAATACCGATACGCAGGGGTGTTACTAGGTATTTGAAGGCCCCATAGCAAAAGTTTGTAAGGGCCCTATGTAACACCCAATGGTGAAAAATGTATATAACACAAGTAAGATGGGCCTGCCTCAGCTCTCGGCCCCATAGCAGTTGCAACCCTTGCACCTATGGTAGTAACTCCCATGCTGATGTGCACCACCCTCTTGCAGGCATGTTGCAATGAAAAATATTGGATGTTTGTTTGTTTTAAAGATGTTGCATCTACTACAGCAGGCTTAGCATCACCCACTGTATGAATACTATGAAGGCGGGTTGGGTAAAGAGATGCCGGCGGTCAGAATACCGACAGCGGCATCATGGATTAAAAAAATTGGTCGTCTGCATTGATGTTTGCAATTGCGATCCAAGCTGAATCAGGCCCTTAAATAGACAGTCAAATATGCTGCTTAGTAAATCTGTGAACTTGAACCGGCAATGTCCAACGCGACTTTAGATGACAATAGACAGCATTACACCATCGGAACAAGCATTGTATGCTTTACATAGGGGGTCATTCAGACCCGCTCGCGAGCAGCTGTACGCTCGCAAGCGGGTCGATGTTCCCCACTGCGCATGCGCACGACGGAGGGAGCTCCGTCGTGCGCATGCCCGAGACCCGGGGAGCGACGGGCTTTCCATCGCTCCGGGTCTCGCACCAAAGGGCGTGCTGTCGATGTTGATCCCATGGGAACGCCTATCGTCTGAAGCCGGCCCCACTGACATCACTAGTGATGTCAGTGGGAGTGATTTGGGCTCTGATAGAGCCAAAATCACTCCAGGGCTTGTGGCAGGGAGACCCTACCGCAGGGTCACCATCGCGACCATCATCATAGACGCTCGCATATGCTGTGGGTGGTCACCCACAGCTATGCGAGCGGCCAGGAGGTCGCTCCATTTTCATGGAGGAGGGCCCAGATTCAGAGCGTCCGGCTCTGAATCAGGCCCATAGACCACAATAGAAATCACAGAATCGTGTTGTCAAACACCGTCCTGCAGCAGCAGACCAGAGAAGCCAGAAGGAGGAGTCTATTTACACAAGACAACTCTTGTGGCATTAGTACATTATCACACAGCCACAGCGTACAGGAGGCGTTTCTAGAGAGGAGGGGGACCGTGTGCAGTACGCACACCCTACTCCCGCGTTCCCTGCACACCCTGCACCCATTTTAAATACGCCCCTGGCTGCATACAAAGTCACGGCAGCTGTGCGATCGGCAGCCATCTCTGAATCAGGCTATATGAAAGGGTAATGCTCCAGCCAGGTTATCAGTCCTAGGAAAAGATGACGTGCACAGGCAGGAGTAAGTACTCATAGACAGAATCATTCCTTGCTATAATACTCCTTAGTCGTACTAGCCTGTAAAATGTTTATGTTGGGCAAAAGTGATATTTTAGTTAGTTACCCTTGTGATCCTAACAATATTCATGTATTTCAGCAGCTGTATTTGATTTATTTGATTTATTCATATATACAATTGTCTTTTTAATGGAAATAGACCTTTAGCAATAAAAGATAACAAACACCCATAGGAAGACTAGTGCTACTGGATTCTGTTATCAGACTTATTCTTTCTGCATTTATATTCACTGTAATAAATGAACTGCTAATTATATACACTGACTAAGTAAGGCAAGAAAAACATCACCACGGTATTGATATTCAATTGGATGAACTAATTATTCTAATTGTGTTATGTTCCATGCACCAAGTCCTTTTCATCCTGAATAAACATGTGACAGTTCGTGACAATTGTGAAGGTTAACAACCAGAATAATAACTCTTTCATGAAGACGGCACTTGTAAGAGCTACATAGATAATTGCATCATGCCCTCTACAAGGATTATCAGATCTTCCAAGTTATGGAATTTCTGCTGGTGTGTATACAAGTGTTACTGTCTGCGGGTCATGATTCTGATTACTCCATTGTCCTAAAAACCCGAACAAGAGAGGTGTCATAGAATAAAAAATGCATCCACCAAGTTCATTATGTTGGGGAGATGTACTAAGCCTTTGAGAGTGATAAAGTGGAGATACGATGTCTAGCATGTACCGACCTCATTAGCGATATGTCCCGGCATCGGCAAGTACATACACACTTGCTGACGCCGGGAGTGACGGAGCTAGAGCAGGGACCATGCTGCATTCGACAGCATGGCCCCAGCTAATGATGTCGCCCATCGGACATAGGCGTGTGCGTGGGTGCCGGCAGAGGGGGTGCCGCTTTGGCACTTCCCCCTCTGCCAGGTTATGGTCTACCCCACCTCCCCTCCCTCCTGGACATACACTTCTCACCTAGACTCACATGGCCATCCAGGTGAGTAGTCAATGTCCTGTTGGGAGGTGTGGACGGAGTTGTCCATGACCCTGAAAGAGGGGGATGTGCCGAAGCTGCACCTCTATTGCCGGCATCTGATCAAGCCTAGGTCGCTGGACATGCATGCAGGTCCGACGGGCAATGTCACTGACGAAGCGTGGGAGCGTGCATCATCAGTGACATTGAGGGTACACACTAAACGATGTTGCCGACATGGATCGGACGACATATCGTCAAGTGTCTACCCTGCATTAGGAGCTGAGTGGCTGGCCGTTTATCACTCTCCACTTAATCACTTTCCAGAACTTAATACATCTGCACCAAAGTACCAATCAATCAGCTCCAATCCTAGTAGATTGGTTGGTACTTTGGCCCTCATTCAGAGGCGGTCGGAGGATGCAAGTGGTTGCTCAGAAACTGGGCGGCCGCTTGCATCATGACCGGCTGCCTCTGTTTCGGTCGTTAGGCTGTGGGTGTACACCCACAGCTCTAACGACTGCTAGGGTGATGGTCGCGATGGTCATAGACCATCGCGACCATCGGGGCTTACGACGAGACCCTAGGGTAGGGTCTCCCTTGTCGTAAGCCTCGGGGAGCTTCTGGCTCTGTCAGAGCCGGAAGCTCTCCACTGACATCACTAGTGATGTCAGTGGGGCCTCCCCCAAACAGCAGGCGTTCCCATGGGAATGCCTCCATTTGGGTTGCCACCCCCGGCCCGCCTTCCAAATGGGGCGAGCTGTCAATCCAACATCGACAGCTCGCCCCCTTTGGAAAGAGACCCGCTACGACCGGCGCTGTCGGTCGTAGCGGGTCTCACGCATGCGCACGAAGGAGCCGTCTCCCTCGTGCGCATGCGCACTGGACAAACATCGAGGTGGCCATGCGGTCGTAGACCGTACGGCTGCCTCTGAATAAAGCCCTTTATCTCTCTCCATTTTATCACTCACCAAGGCTCAGTACATCTCCCCCGTTATGTTTTGCGTTCAGAGCATCTAGATAATAGAACAACAGTTGTGTGTGCCGTTAAAATGTTTTTTTTTTGTGGAAGAAAAGACTGAATAAGGATGGCCATCAACTATCAATAGTTAAAAAACAGATGGTTTGCTACAGATGGCCGATGGTATTGCCATGGATTGGAGGGAGCTAGTTTAAACTGGTGGTTTTTTTTCCTTCTCCCGACACAGAACTTAGCCCAACTAAGGCCCACTAAGCCCCACCACTGTTTTTTTATTGACCCGCAAGCACCTGGCAGCAGTGGCCATTGAGTGGTGCAAACCATCGATGGCTTACCATAGATGGGTTTTTGGACCATCGATGGTTGTTACCAATGGTGCCATCAATGGTGACCATCAATGAAAAGCCACCGATGGCCATCCCTAGGACTGAAGCACTGAAATGTTATAAAGAGGGGCACCGGGAGGGGATGAGCGGCTATGTGGGAAGTGGTATGAAAAGCTGACGTTCAGAATTTTGACATTTAACTTGTCAACACCAGAATGTCTACATACAGTTTTTTAGTTAATTTAGCAACGCCCTAAACCTATCCCAAAACTTAGCCCTAACCCTATCCCTAAACTTAGCCCTAACCCTAAACCACACACTACCCTTAACGCTGAAAATAAGCAAAGAAAACTGTTCAAATGTGTCCACATACATTTAGCTTTCTTTAAACAGCCCTTTTCAGAGCAGCTGTCCGGCACTGGAGCAATGCTGAATTGCTCCTGTAGTTAAGTAGCTTTTTCCCCAACTCACTGCGAGTTGGATACTTAATTATTGGGGGAAACCCAGCCCAGCAAGGATTAATAAGCCCCTTAAATGCAATATTGCTCATCTTCATTCCAGATACAGTATAATGCCATGTTCTAGATTACACGGCACATTTTGATCCATCCGACAATAGTACAAAGTCAGGTTAAAATGGGTCACACTACTCCCCACCTAATTAAATCGAAGTGTTTCTTATTTCTTCATAATTATATGAGGCCCACTGAACTATTGTATGATAATGGGAACTTTACTGTCTGTATACCACATTTTTTATACTAAGGGGGTCATTCAGACCCGCTCGCGAGCGGCAGTACGCTCGCAAGCGGGTCGATGTTCCCCACTGCGCATGCTCACGACAGAGGGAGCTCCGTCGTGCGCATGCGCGAGACCCGGGGAGCGATGGGCTTTCCATCGCTCCGAGTCTCGCACCAAAGGGCGTGTGCTGTCGATGTTGATTGACAGCACGCCCCCTTTGGTGGGCATGCCGGGGGCGTGCCGGGGGCGTGCCTTCCATCACTAGTGATGTCAGTGAGAGTGATTTTGGCTCTGATAGAGCCAAAATCACTCCAGGGCTTGCGGCAGGAGACCCTACCGCAGGGTCTCCGTCGCAAGCCCGATGGTCGCGATGGTCTTGACCATCGCGACCATCATCATGGATGCTCGCATAAGCTGTAGGTGGTAACCCACAGCTATGCGAGCGTCCATGAGGACGCTCCTAAAACAGGTAGGAGGGCCCTGATTCAGAGCGAGCGCTCTGGTCAGAGCGTTCAGCTCTGAATCAGGCCCTAAATACAATGATTTATTTATTTCCACCAAATTGCCTGCTTAGACTATCTTGGCTTCCTAGACAGTTGATAGAAAATAATATATAATATAAACTTATCACATGACAACCCAAATAGGTATAAATGTTTGTGCTATGCCCACACTGTTACCTTGTGAGAAATAATCCCCAATGCATAATACATTTCTGTGGGGTGAGGACTTAATCTACCAAGCATAAGAAATTTTGTATTTTAATTAGAGATAAATGGGTCCGGTTCTCAGAGAACTGAACCCGCCCGAACTCGGATTCTCACGGGTATAAAGGTACACGGTCATCGGCGCCATTTCATTCCAGCTGTGGAAAGTGTAGTGAGCAGAGGGGTGCCGTGTCCATCCAGGGGCTGCTGTGTCCATCCAGGGCCGGGGCTCCTGTGTCCATCCAGGGGCAGTGGCTGCTGTGTACATCCAGGGGTTGCTTTGTCAATTCAGGGTAGGAGCTGCTGTGTCCATCCAGGGGCTTCTGTGTACATCCGGGGCAGGGGCTGCTGTGTCCATCCAGAGGATGCTGTGTCCATCCAGGGCAGGGGCTGCTGAGTCCATCCAGGGGTTTCTGTGTCCATCCAGGGAAAAGGGCTGCGTGTCCATCCAGGGGTTCTCTATCCATCCAAGGGTGCCCAGTGTAAAATATATATATATACGCTAATAATATAATTTAACATTTTTATTGTGCTGTACCCCAGTGTACTATATAGATTTTTTTTTTTACTGTGACGCTGCCGGTAAGACCGCAGTGTAATATTCATTAACATATTGTGATACTATAGGTCATAGCGCAGTGTAATACTGTATTCATACACGTACTGTGACTTGTGACAACTGCAGTGTAATATACATTTATTGTGACACTAAGTTCTAGTGCAGTATATTCATAAAAAATATTGTGACACTTAATGGTAGCGCAGAGTATTAAAAAATTATTGTGACACTGTAAGTGGTTGCACAGTGTATTATTCATAGAAAAAATTGTGACACTGTATGTGGTAGTGCAGTGTATTCCTAAAAAATATTGTGACACTGTTAGTGGTAGCACAGTGTATTATTCATAATAAATATTTTTACACTAAGTTGAAATGCAGCATATTATTCCTAAAAAATATTTTGACACTACAAGTGGTAGCAGAGTGTATTCATAAAAAATGTTGTGACACTGTAAGGGATAGCACAGTGTATTATTCATAGAAAATATTGTGACACTGTACGGGATAGTGCAGTGTATTATTCCTAAAAAATATTGTGACACTGTAAGTAGAAACACTGTGTATTATTCATAATAAATATTGTGACACTGTAAGTGGAGTAGTGTATTCATAAAAATCTTGTGACACTGTAAGTTGTAGTGCAGTGTATTCATAAAAATATTGTGACACTGTAAGTGGTAGCGCAGTATATTCATAAAAAATATTGTGTCACTAAGTGTTAGTGCAGTGTATTATTCATAAAATATATTGTGACAATGTAAGTAGTAGCGCAGTGTATTCATAAAAAATATTGTGACAATGTAAGTGGTAGCGTATTGTATTATTCATAAAAAATATTGTGACACTGTAAGAGGTAGCACAGTGTATTTTTCATAAAAAATATTAGGACACTGTAAGTGGTAGCACAGTTTATTCATAAAAATATTGTGACACTGTAAGAGGTAGCGCAGTGTATTCATAAAAAATATTGTGACACTGTAAGTGGTAGCGCAGTGTATTCATAAAAAAAATTGTGACACTGTAAATGGTAGTGCAGTGTATTTATAAAAAATATTGTGACCCTGTAAGTGGTAGCACAGTGTATTATTCCTAAAAATATTGTGACACTGTAAGTGGTAGCGCAGTGCATTATTCATAAAAAATTGTGACACTGTAGGTCATTGACACTGCAGTGTAATATTTAAAATTGGTAAATTGGTACAAATTTACATGTGTGCTGTACCCCACTTCTTTTGTGTTTGTTGATATGGAGAAAGATCAGTTGAGAGGAGAGCAGGAACCACATACTAGTGCTGTAGTTGCCACCAGTGCCACCAGTGATGACGATACTGGTCTGTCTACATCATCTACTAAAGCCAGTGCCCAAGGGCATACAGGGCTTAAGTCAGGGCATCTAAAATCAAAGAAGCAATCTTTTACAGTGGTAAAATAAAACATTAAACAGAAAGTTAGCTGCAGAAAGAGATAAAATTGGCAATTTGCCTCACCACACAAAGTGGCAAGGAAAGGCTAAGGCCTTGGCCTTTATTTATGACTGGTGGTTCTGCCTCTTATGATGATGCAAGACCTTCTCATAGATGTTTAAAAAAAATTAAAATCGTTAAGGCACAGGAAACAACCGTGTGCTCAGAAATTTCACTAATACCTGAGGAGAGCCTAAGTGTGTCGACGGGTGCCATGTGTGAGCCTGACCTTCCCAAAACTATACTCGAAGAGGAGCCTCCTTCCGCCACTTGTGTGTCCTCTGCATATGTGGGGATGAGCAGCACAAGTCAACATGCTGACATAGAAATCGAGCATTCTTCTGTGGAAGTGCACCAGGATGAGGAGGATATTTGTGTATCTGAAGCTAATAGGGATGTTGTTAATGAGGATGCTGATGAAGAGGATGTTGTTGATGAGGATGTTGTTTGTGTAAATCAGGCCAGAGTGGAACAGTTGTTGCCCATCATAAGGAAAATCCCATTGTCATGCTTGGGTATAAAACATATGTGGAATAATTTCTACTCAAATCAGAACAACAATTGTCAAGCCATCTGTACCCATTGGCATGCTAAAGTAAGTAGAGGTAGGGACCTTAACCATTTAGGAACCTCCTCCCTCTTACATCATCTAGAGCGCATCCATCCAAAGTGTTTGCAAAATTCAGAAACTTTGGCTAAAAGAGTAACCACAAGCAGTCCAGAGTCAGCTAGCTCCCTTCTCTCTGCTAGATCTAAGCACCTGGCATCTTCACCACCAACACCTTCATCAACAATATCTTCAATCATGATCGGAACTAGTGCTGCATCCAATTTGATAAGGCTAACTCAGTCCTCCCCTATACATGATTTCTTAGAATCTTAGAAGAATCCTTGAGCGCTATGTCTGCTGCTGCTGGGAGTGCATCTTCATCCCAGAAGGGGACCAGGAAGACTACTAGTAGTAGTTAAAAAAAACAATTGACATTTAAACAATCCTTTGCAAGGTTGAGCAAGTATGACAGCAGTCACACAGTTACAAAGCGGATCACTGAAGTCATAACATCTAAGTTGGTATCAGATGTGCCTCCAATATCAGCCATTAGTGCAGTTGTTTTTAGACAGTTAATTGAGGTCCTGTGTCCCCGCTACCAAATCCCATCTAGATTCCACTTCACTAGAAAAAGCAATTCCCAGCCTGTACAGGGACATTAAAAAAAACTTAAGTAGTGTCCTCCAAAATGCTGTTGTACCCACTGTCCACTTAACCACAGATATGTGGACAAGTGGAAAAGGGCAAATGCAAGATTACATGACTGTAACAGCCCACTGGGTGTGTGTATTGCCTTTAGTGCCACCAACGGCAGCAGCATCTAAGAAAAAACAGCTCATTCAAAGGCAGGCTACTCTGCATATAACCGGTTTCACTAATAGGCATACAGCTGACAACCTCTTAGAAAAACTCAGGGAAGTCATTGCAAAAAGGCTTACCCCACTTTGACTCTTCTCGGGATTTGTGATTTCTGACAACGCCACCAATATTGTGAGAAAATTACAGCAGAGTGAATTCCAAAATGTCTCATGTTTTGCTCGCACAAACAACTTGGTGGTGCAAATTTTTTTTTTAATGACAGGGCCGTGCAGGAGATTCTCTCTGTGGCCAGCAAAACTTCTGGACATTTTAGCCTTTTAGCAGGTTCATGTAGAAGATTGCAGCACCTACAAGAAATGTTGAATTTGCCCTGTCATAAGCTGAAGGAACAGCAAAAAGCCATCCAAAGCTACACAACGAACTATGACATAGGAAGAGGAGGGGAAATGTACCTTACTCAAGCTCTGTGGAAAATACTTTCTGTGTTGTGCAAAGTGCTGAAAGCCTCCGAAGTAGTCACATGTGAAGTGAGTTTAGATACTGCCAGCGTGAGTCAAGTAATTCGACTGTTGGAAAAGCAGCTTGAGAAACTGAAGGAGAAGCTGAAACGAAGCGATTCCGCTAAGTATGTTGGACTTGTAGATCAAGTCCTTTATTTACTTTGCCAGGATCCAAGGGTTGTCAGGATCTTACAATCGGATCAATACCAGTGTTCTCCCCAGAAAAAATTTCCAGCCAGGTGGCATCAAGAAGTAGCCGGGTGGGGCCTTTGCAATAATAAAATGTTTTAAACTCTGACCTTATAATGATTTAAACTTAAAATAACATTTTATATATTAATTCTCTTCTTATTAGAGGCCCAGTCGTCTGATTAAGAAAAAGCTGCAAAGTCTGTAGGATCTGTTACTTTTTATACAGCTCCCAGATACTGTCCCCACTTGCAAGCTCCCAAAGTGCCGGGTGTTAGGCTGATTCTTGCTGGGTGGTACACCCGCATAAAACAGCCTGGAGAGAACACTGAATACATTTTGGCGACCGTGCTGGATCCTTGGTTTAAGTCATACATCGTGTTTTTCTTCCCAGCGGAAACAGATCTAAAGAGATGCAAAGAGGTGTTGGTAAGGAAATTGGCAGCACATGCGGCACTTGATGCAGCGATGGCTCCTCCTTCAGTTTCTCCAGCAAGTGCGGCTGCCAGGAAAAAACTAAACTTTCCCAAAAAAAGACCCACTGGTGATGCAGATAAGTCAACACAACCAAGTTTTGACATCTGGTCAGGTCTAAAAGAATTGCTTACAATTAATGAAACCTCTACCGTGACTCCATTTGTTATGGTCACCATTCAAAAAATTTACTATTTTAATGATAGCCTCCAAATAGGCATGTCAGACAGTTCGTTTCATTACTGGCAGGAAAAAAGGCAATTTGGAGGCCCTTGTACAAACTGGCTTTACTTTACTTGAGCTGCCCACTCTCCAGTGTGCAATCTGAAAGAGTTTTCAGTACAGCTGAAAACCTTGTCAGCGATCGGCGTAGAAGGCTACTTCCTGAAAATGTGGAAAAGATGATGTTCATCAAAATGAACTACAAATTTCACGAGGAAGACCTTTACTGCCAATTACATGCAAAAATAACAGAGACAACTAAGGCTATAATGGTGGAATCCAGCGGGGACAAATTAATATTGTGTGAAGATGATGTACACACTGATGAGGGTGAGGAATTGGATGATGATGGTGACAACATCTTGCCTCTGTAAAACTAGTTTGTGCATGGAGAGATCATTGCCAGAATGTCAGCTGCCCGTTGGTAGCTTGGGGACCCAAACAAACCAATCGCTTCAGCCACAATTGGCAGTCTCTGTCGCTAAAGTGATTGGATTGGTAAACTGTGCATGTCCTGTTTATTATATACAACATAAGGGTGGGTGGAAGGGCCCAAGGACAATTTGTATCCTGCACCTCTTTCCTTTGCATTATGTGCTGTTTGGGGCATTTTTGTCTGACATTTTTAATTTGATAGTTTATTAAACTGCCATCCTGTCTGCCACTGCAGTGCCACTCTGTGCCATGTTGGAAGCTGAACTGCCACATGTTAGTGACGCCCACTGCTGTCGCTTAGCTTAGTCAGCCAGTTAGCTTGATGCATCTTTTTGGCCTAAACTGGATGAAATCAAGGTTGAGGTTAATAATACTGTAGGAACAAAAACAGGTCTAAAATATGTGATATCCCAAAAAAATACAGATTCAAAACCAAAACACGCAAGGGTAGTTTTGTAAAATCAAATCCAGATCCAAAACCTTGAAGAAGGTACAGATCCAAAGCCAAAACACAGGGTATGGCGCACATCCCTAATTTTAATGATGAATGTAAAAATAAAACAAATCAGTTTAAAAACAAAATATTTTAATGTGATCTGAAGCAGATGGAGCACTGACACCATTACAATGCTCCCAGTTTAATAGCAGCCTGGGACACTTCTCATTTCACAAGAAAGATAAAAAAATTTAGTTAACTTACTCTTTTTCTACTATAATAATGTTTTACTTCAGGGAGTCATTAACTTAACAAATTATTGTGCAGACTGTTGAGAACAGAAAAGATTGTTGTCTTATTTTTTTTTTCACTTGCAAATTGCCACTTGGTTAACTGGTATTTACTTCAATTAAATTGTCAGTTTTGTCTATCTATTGAAATGCAAGTTAATGTACATTACATGACCAAAAGTATGCAGAAGCTTACACCTCTTATTTAATAGTCTTTTTAGCAATGTTAGCCACAATGATTGTTCAAAGGTGCATACAGGGCATGATTAACAGATTACCGGATCAGCCATAACCAGGGGCGTCAGAATGATTTTGTGTTGAAGCGAAAAATACAATTTCATTTGGGCACTCCCTCTTCCAATTTAGCTGTTGCTGGGTGGAGATGGGTCAGTAGCACGCAGCAGGAAGAGGCTGGCACCATGGAAGATGGGGAGGGCGGAACCACCAGGCAGGGGTGTTTCTAGAGAGGAGGGGGCCCCGTGTGCAGTCTCCGACACCAGGGCCCCTCCTCTCTGCCCGGTGGCCGGCAGTGCACTGAGCTGTGCGCGACCAGCGCCGGAGGTATAGACTCTGGGCACTAGAGTGTGCCCAGAGTCTATAGTGTATGCACAGATCACCGGGAAAATGGCCGCAATGGACATTTTCCCTGTACTGTGTATGCGCAAACGACGGGAAAATGTCAGCCGCGGCCATTTTCCAGTCGTTTTACAGCGCAGCATGCCAGCGCCAACATGGGACTCCGGAGAGGTAAGTAATATTATGGGTGCAGGGTGTGCGGTGTGGGGCCCCCCTGGACCCAGGGGCCCGTGTTCCCCGCACACCCTGCACCCATTATAGATACGCCCCTGCCACCAGGATTGAGAATGTGGCACAATAGTGGAGCAGGAGGCAGGGCCTGTGCATTATAGCAATAGTCTGCACATCTCCTGTACTGCACGGAGGAAAAGGTGTAATGTGCAGTCTTTTAACTTAGAAAACGCACATTACACCTTCTCTGTGCAGTGCAGGAGATGTGCAGACTATTGCTATAATGCAATACCCCTGACCATCTTCAACTGCTTCTGCTCCACTGGCGCCTCTGAAATTTTATCTGGGAGGGTGAGTTGCCACCTCCCCCCCCCCCCCCCTGTTTCGGTGCCTATGGCCATAACTTTGAAACTACTGACAGGTGAAGTGAATGACATTGATTATTTAGTTACAATGGCTCCTATCAAGGGGTGGGACATCTTCAAAAATGGAAAGTGTGAACAGCACTCAACAAGATATTAATTGTTTTAGGGAGCAGCTTAGTACTGAGGATGTCCTGTCTCCAACAGAATTGTATAGATAAAAATAGATATTGTACCATGCGCTCACCTTGTCATAATATAGGCAATATAACAGATGTAAAAAGTGTGGAGATAACAACAGATCTAATGAATGTTATAAACAATTATTTTATTTTATATAGACACAATGTACCACTGCGTCCAGTGATATGAATAGCTATTATAGAAACTTATATACCTCCTTTCTGATAATAGGAGTGTGATAAAAAATAATCTGATAAAATATATGGTAAATAAGTCCTGTATAGAAGGATCAATGTTTGTCTGGGTGGCAGGTGTGCCCTTTGAGGGGGTTACCTTTCTGTAAATATATACGGTACCCTTATACTTTGGTATCTGCTCAATTTTTGTCCATACCGACTTGCAGCAGAAAAGTCAGCCAGTAGGAGTGTTCCCAATTGGGTCAATAGTGTCCGGGTGGTAGGTGTGCCCTTTGAGGTGGTTACCTTCTCGTAAGTATATACGGTACCCTATGTCTGAAAAGACAGGTATGTGTATGTCCCTTTGACTACTTGTGGTGTGCTAGGGAGGTGAGGGTAACCTTATATAGAAAGGTAGCTCTCCGTATGAGAATATACACATATGTGTCCCTGCACCGTCTGATGCAATGTCCCGGTGGCAGTGAGAGCCGTGCAAAGTGTGACTGCAGCGTCCTGCTTGTGGGGTTTACCGGTCGGCGTCTTCACTGAATATCACGTGTTGGGCTGTCCGTGAGATGTGTGGAGAAGGGGAGCGGTGCGGTATGATGTAAGTTGCCGCAGTCAGTCCAGCCGGACCGCTTGCTCGACCCTCTGGCTCTATTGCACGCTGCTCTGTGGTATGACGGAGACAGGTGCTGTTTCCTATTTGGAGGATAAGGAGTAGCAGCGTGAGGTTGTGCACAGGGCTCTCTGTTTCCTTAGTCACGTGGGGTGGGACATATTAGGCAGCAAGTTCATATGTTGGAAGCAGGAACAATGGGAAAGTGTAAGGATCTGAGGGCCTGATTCAGACCCAGACGCTAAGCCGCGAACACACGCTATGGCCGCTAGTCACCCATCTGTGCAAGTGTATGCGTCAATATTCGCATGCGCGAGACACTCACTGCACTTGGGAATTGTGTGCTCATAATACACAGACTGGATGCTAATTTGAGTGACAGATAGCGCCGTTTGTGGGTGGTAACAGGGGAAGGTGCTTGTGAACGGGGGAGCGGTGCTGCGAACGCAGACGTGTCTGGGCGTCAAAACGGCGTTTTATTGTTGTGCATAATTAACATGGAAGCATCATTGTACACGTCACTTGGTGGTATTTCAGCCTGCAGTGATCGCAGTGCTTGTGGCGGGGTAGGGTCTACCTCAATCGCTGCGTGCTGTTCCGATGGCTCTCAATGGTTCTGATTAATCATACACTTCCTGGAGATGATGTGTGTTAAGAAAAAAAAGTGGACGTCTTTATACCAGTGTGCGTTCGCCCTGACGTCGCTCTTTAAGACATAGAGGGTGTCCTTACACCAGACAGTGCAATCGCAGAATTTGCATACCCGGCCCCTTTTGGATGTTAGTGTCCGGGTCTGAATCGACCCCTGAGTGACTTTGACAATTGCGGCCAAATTGTGATGGCTGGACAACTTGGCCAGATCATCTCCAAAACAGCAGCTCTTGTGAATTGTTCCTGGTATGCAGTGGTTAGTACCTACCAAAAGTGACCCAAGGAAGGACAACCAGTGAACCTAGTGACAGGGTCATGGGTCACCAAGGCTCATTGATGTGTGTGGGGAGGGGGCCAAAGGCTAGCCCTTTTGGTCATATCTCCCCGAAAAATTACTGTTGCACAAATTGCTTAAAAAGTGAATCCTGGCTGTAATAGAAAGGTGCCAGAACAAACAGAGCATCTGTATATAGGGCTGCGAAGCAGCAGATCAGTCACAGTGCTTATGGAGACTCCTGTCCACTGCTGAAAGCTCCTACGATGGACATGTGAAATGTCAGAAAAGGACCATATAGCAAAGGAAGAAGGTGGCCTGGTCTAATGAATTACATTTTATTTTACACCATGTGTATGGCTGGGTGCATGTGTGTCATTTACCTGGGGAAGAGATGGCACCAAGATGCACCCTGGGAAGAAGGCAAGCTGACGGAGGCTGTGTGATGCTCCGCCCAGTTTTCTGCTGGGAAAGCTTGGGTTCTGGCTTTCATGTGAATGTTACTTGACATGTACCACACATTGCAGACCAAGCACACCCTTCATGGTAACAGTATTCCCTCTTGGCAGTGGCCTTTTTCAGCAGGATAATGCACCCTGTCACTCTGTAAAAATGGATTAGAAATGGTTAGATGAACATGACTTAGAGGTATATTTACTATAGTGCAGGTTTTTAGAAGTGGAGGTGATGCCCATAGAAACCAATCAGATTCTAGCTATTATCATCTAGAAGGTGCTAGATAAATGTTAAGTAGAATCTGATTGGTTGCTGTAGGCAACATCTCCACTTCTAAAAACCCACTCTTTTGTAAATATACCCCTTAGAGTTAAAGGTGTTGACTTGGCCTCCAAATTCCCCAGCTCTCAATCCGATCAAGTATCTTCGGGATGTGCTGGAAAAACAAGCCCGAGGCATGGAGGTCGAAACTCGCAACTTACAGGATTTAAAGAATATGCTGATAACATCTTGGTGCCAGATACTGCAGGACACTTTCATAGGTCTTGTGGAGTCAATGCATCAATGGGTCAGAGCTGTTTTGGAGGCATAAGGGGGACCTACACAAGATTCGGTAGGTGGTTTTAATGTTATGGCTGATGAGTGTACATATATATATATATCCTCCATAATGACAGGCGGCACCCTCACCATCATATATGATGTCCTGATGAAGGGGTGAAAGACCCCGAAATGTTGACTGATATTAATAAACCCATCTGGTGAGGGTATTTGGATTTATAAGTCTCTGAGTGCTGCCTGTTATTATGGAGGATATTGATTAGGGGCACTGACCCCATCAGGAGGACACCAGAGCCAGTTAGGCTATTTGCCTTTTCGCTATCAGAGTGCCAGAGGAATGCATTAGATCAGGGGTGTATCTAGGGATCCAAGAGCCCCTGGCAATGTAATGGACTGGCGCCACCCTCGTCCCCCCTATGCAGTGCCCCCCCTATGCTGCATTACCCTCAGTAGTAGCCTCCCCTTTATAGTGCCCCCAGTAGTAGTTGCCACTATACAGTGCCCCCAGTAGTAGTCCCCCCTATACAGTGCCCCCAGTAGCGGCCACTCCCCCTAAAGTGCCCCCAGTAGTGGGCACCCCACCATAAAGTGTCCCCAGTAGTGGCAACCCCCTATACAGTCCCCCCTCCTGCTGTGCCAGGCTTACAAACACACATACAGAAGAAAAAAATACAACTTACCTGATCCCCGCTCCTGACGCGACTGCCGCTGTCTGCGCCTAGTCCTGGCTCTTCTTGCACTATGGGAGAGACGTCATGACGTCTCTCCCATCATCAGCTGTGGGGGGAGCCGGAAGACGGAGCTCATGAGTGAGCTCCAGCCGGCTCCCTCCGTGGACGACGCAGCAGCCAATTAGAGTCTGTCTGACTCTCATTAGCTGGCTGCTATAACAAACACACAGCCGCTGCTGGTGGGCTGTGTGTTTGTAAACTGTGTAGGGCAGACCGCTCTCACTGCGGTCTACCCTACACATGTGGGGCCGGGGGACTAGCGGGGGTAGTCCACCCCCCTGGCTGCTGGTGGCACTGCCGGACGGCGCGCCCCCTTTGGTCGGCGCCCCTGGCGAGTGCCATCCTGGCCAATGGGTAGCTACACCCCTGCATTAGATATATATATATATATATATTAGAGATGAGCGGTTCGGATTCTGTGGAATCCGAACCGCTCCGAACATTGGGGATCCGAGTCCACCCGAACCCTGTTCGGGTGTTCACCACCTTACTCGGATCCCCGTTCGGGGCCGAACGGCGGCCGCCTGATGTCGGATTCTCACTAGAGAATCCGACATCAGGGCTCCTATTGTGTAGGGCAGAGCGCTGTGATAGCGCTCTGCCCTACACAGACACAAACACACAGCCGCCAGCGGCAGCTGTGTGTTTGTCACAGCAGCCAATGAGAGTCACACAGACTCTCATTGGCTGCTGTACGGAGGGAGCCGGCTGGAGCTCACACATGAGCTCCGTCTTCCGGCTCCCTCCGCAGCGTGTGACAGCAGAGCGGACGGCGCGGGAGCGGGGAATCAGGTAACTTTTATTTATTTATTTTTTTACTTGTCAAAGGTCCGGGGGCGCTTCAGGGGGGGTTTGCTACTGGGGGGGCCTGCTACTGGGGGGGGCTATACTACTGGGGGGGTCTGCTACTGGGGGGGCTATACTACTTGGGGGGTCTGCTACTGGGGGTCCATACTATTGAGGGGCCTGCTACTGGGGGGGGCTATACTACTGGGGGGGTCTGCTACTGGGGGGGTCTGCTACTGGGCGTCCATACTACTGAGGGGCCTGCTACTGGGGGGGGCTATACTACTGGGGGGGTTTGCTACTGGGGGGGTCTGCTACTGGGGGGGCCATACTACTGAGGGGCCTGCTACTGGGGGGGCCATACTACTGGGGGGGGCTTACTACTACTGGGGGCGGAATACTACTGGGAGGGCTTACTACTACTGGGGGAGCCATACTACAGGGGGGGCCATACTACAGGGGGGCTACTACTGGGGCAGCCTACTACTGAGGGGGGCCTGCTACTGGGGGCAGCCTACTACTGGGGGGGCATACTACTGGGGGGGCCATACTACTGGGGGGCCATACTACTGGGGGGGGCTGCTAATGGGGGGCATACTACTGGGGGGGCCTGCTAAAGGGGGGCATACTACTGGGTGGCATGCTAATGGGGGGCATAATACTGGGGGGGCCTGCTAATGGGGGGCATACTACTGGGGAGCATTCTACTGGGGGCACTGCATAGGGGACCCTACTACTAAGGGGACTGCATAGGGGGCACCACTGCTGGGGGCATTGTGTAAAGAACACCGCTACTGTGGGCATTGCGTAAAAGGGTCACTACTGTGGGCATTGTGTAAAAGGGTCACTACTGTGGGCATTGTGTAAAAGGGGCACTACTGTGTGTCGTAACATAAATAAGAGACACTACTTTATGGTGTAATGTGAATCAGGCCCTACGTGCGGTGTAATGTGAATAAGATTGTGCACTGTGACTCCTTGGGCCGTAACCCACTATGTAAACAAGTACTGTGACTCTGCTGGCCGTACCCCACTGGGTGGGTGCACTACTTTTCATTTCTGCCACTGCTGTGTGGCAATGTGTCATAGATTTACTTTATACTGTGGTGTCTGTGTCGTTGTGCCGCTGCTCTGTCGCTTAGGAACCAGTCAGCTCACTGCAACCTTTGGCCAATAATGTTGAAAACAATATTATGAGCTGTTATATGGTCTAAATTGACTGGAAATTAATGTTATTGAGGTTAATAATACTCTAGGAAGAAAAAAAAGACCAATTTATGTGATTTTAGCTTTTTTTGTCAATTTTTGTAAAAAAATCCAAATCCAAATCCAAATCCAAAGCCAGTCACCGCAGTTTGGCAAATCCAAATCCAAAGCCGGACGACGAATTAGAACCAAATCCAAATCCAAATCCGGCAAAAATGGTCCGGCGCACATCCCTAATATATATATATATAAATATATATATATTAGAGAACACATGTTTTGGATTATATAAAGGTCCCCGCGATCAGCGCCATTTTCACTCTGGCTGTAGAGAAAGAAGCTAGCAGATATAGGGCCTGATTCAGAGCCGTTCGCTATTTGTGGTCGTTCGTTCAAAAACAAGGGGTGGCTATTCAAATGATCAGTTCGCAAATTGCAGTCTGTTCCCACCTCTAAGTCTGAACAAGCGAGCAAAACATACGCTCGTTTATTTGATAAAAACGCCCCCTGGCCGCACGCACCATACGTCATGTCCGCTATTTATTAGATTAATCGAGTACATCGTACAGCGTATGAACTGCTCGCTATTCTTGTGGTTGGTGTTTTCAACCGCTATTTTGCGAGCAGTTCTGAGTTAAAAAAAACCAAGTGACGTGGTCAATGACGCTGCTGTATTAAATATGCACTCCCTTAAAACGCCCGTTTTGACCTTTAAGCACGCCTGCGTTCGGATCTCCACTCCCCGTTTTCAAGCACCTTCCCCTGTTACCACCCACATATGCCTCATTCTGTCACTCAAAATAGCAGGCCCTCGCTATATTGCGTACCAACGATTTTCGGCCGCACTGACTGGTTCGCGCATGCGTACTAAAAACCGTACGCATGCGCAGATGTGCGAACCTCGCTCGGAACGAGCATACTGCCGCTAGCGAGTGGCTCTGAATGAGGGCCATAGTCACTGTCAGTCACTCAGTATGTGTGTCTAGTTGGGGTCGTGGCCTGAAGGCTGCTGTTGTGTTGTCCATAAAGGGGATTAGGCTGCAGTATATAAAAGGGGCTTTCTTCAGTGGGTGCTGCAGCTGCTGTGTCACTTGTCCTGTCAATTAACTGTGGCTGCTGCTGTGTTGTTGTCTTGTCCATCAGGCTAGGGCTGAAGTCCATAAAGTGGTGCTGTGTTGTCCAGGGGGGGGGGTGTTCTGTCAATTAGGGGTGCTCTTCCTTTGTTTAAAAGATAAAAGTGCTTTTTTCGTGTGTGTGTGTGTGTTAGCAACATAGCTGCGCTATTATTGTACGGTGACACTGCCGCAGTTTATCGTCCACGTGTTTATGACTCTGCAGGTGGTCTGCCCGCACTCAGCTGCTTTGTTGTCCATTAAAAAGGGGTGCTGTCTGTGTTGTTCATCAAGTGGCTGCTGCCTCATTCAAGGGTGCTCCTCCCCAGTGTAAAAAAAAATCCAATCCACAAAAAAAAAAAAAAAAAATTGTGTGTGTTAGCAACTTAGCTGCACTATTATTGTTTGGTGACACTGCTGGCCAGATCGCAGTTTTGTCCACATATTGTGACACTGTAAGTCATAGCACAGTGTGTTATTCTTATTCATAAATAATTAATTTTTTGGCACTGTAAGTGGTAGCACAGTCTAATATTCAACTTTTCACTTCTTTCCTCAATTGTGAATAAATGATTACTCTACACGTCGACTACAAGACCACAACAAAGTGCTAAATAACATGCGTTATATATAAAACATTATCACATCACTGTAAGTGGTAGCGCAGTGTGTTATTCTTATTCATAAATAATGAATCTTGTGACACTAAGTGGTAGCGCAGTGTGTTATTCTTATTCAAAAATAATCTTTTGACACTGTAAGTGGCAGTGCATTGTGTTAGTCTTTTCTTCATAAATAATCTTGTGACACTGAAGGTCATTGATACCGCAGGGTAATATTTAAAATTGGTACAAATTGATGTGTGTGCTGTACCCCACTTCATTTGTGTTTGTTGATATGGAGAACAATCAGTTTAGACTTGAGAGAAGAGCAGGGACCACATACTAGTGCTGGAGCTGCTGCAAGTGCCACCAGTCATGTTGATACTGGGTCCATCTACATCAGGCATGTCAAAGTCAAACTTTTTCTGCTATATATATATATATATATATATGTGTGTCCTCATACATCTACCTTAAATATGCCATGCAGCATGACTCGTCATAGCTGCTAGATACTGTTTTTGCCAAAAATGCATCTAAGTAACAATGCAATGTGATTAGGACACAAAAACAGGCTGTGCTGATTAATTTGATATGCAACACTTGTATATTTGTGTGCACCTGAGTCTTTATATGAAGCACAAAGTAACTTGGAATGAAAATAGCTGCGGTTGCTACATTGTAGCACCTTGTATACAGATTCAGAGACTCAGTCGCACACAGATATACAAGTGTTACATATCACATTAATGAGCACAGTCTGCTGGTGCATCTTAGCTGCATTGCGTCTTAGATATTGTACATTTTCTATGAAAAAAGATGCAAAATAGACTCCCAAAGCTAGCAGAGTCTCATGAAACCTGGCGCGCTAAGAGGGGCTTTTTAGCGCGACTGCAGCAAAGATGTATAAGGACACATCAGTATATATATAATCAGATTGTGGCGGATGATTTCTGATGGTGCAGGTATATAGCGTGAGTTGGTTTGCCGTTGCGTTGTATGACTGCCAGATGTGACAAGTTTTTGTGCTTGGAGATTCTGCCAGTGTCTGTTTCTGTGAGGAGGAGAGTTCCAGAGAATGGGTGCTATAAAGAGAAATCCCTGGGGAGTGAGTGAGAAGAGAAGATCAAAGAGAACCAGGGTAGAAGAAGGTCGCAGGGAGAGCAGAGGTTCAATTTTGGGAAGAACCTGCAGATTAAGGAGGGAATGTAAGAAGTTTCACGAATGCTCTGCGCTCAGAAATGTTATTTATAGTTTAATGTTAGAAATGTGAAATCTATCCTAGCTGTGATAGGGAGCCAGTGTACTAACTGTGAGGGGGAGGAGAACGTAAACCTGCAGGGTTCATAGCAGAGGTTTAAATTGTATCCACAGTTATTTGTTATATCAGACATTAGAAGGAGAAAAAATAATGACAAGATCTTTCTCATCCTTGTTCAGCTTTATGCAGTGAGAGGACATAACAGGAGACAGCCACAAAGCAGTCAGGAGCGAGATTCGCTAGAGGTGAACAATCCCAAGCTGAGGGCTAGGTGTGAGTGTCATCAGCATATAGATGATAATAAAATGACAGCATGTGAAGAGTAAGGGGTACATGAGTTAAGCGACAGCTTCTCAGCGCGTCTAGCCCAAAATTTAAAAAGACAATGATATTAAAAGCAAAATATGCAGTGTTTTATATGTATTATTGTTTTTTTAGATATTTCTGGCTTTATTCACACAGAAAAGAGGTTGCTTGCGAGATACCCTGCTTAGTAAATATCCTACAAAGACCATATGTATAGATCAGGGGTGCAATCTTTTTTTTTGGGCGCATTGGGAGAAAGAACTTATTTGAATTAGAATTTGATGTAGAAATCACAGCAGGAAATGAGTAAGATCTTCACAGATGTAATTTACCTCTGAACATTGGTACGAAGTCCATATAGGGGCAGAAGTGTGTGCAGAGGGGGTATGCTGGTAATCTAGTAATACCTCCTGACTCCTCAAGCAAAACGTATAGTGCCCCAAATCCTCCTCTATAACACATTCTCCCTATCACCCAAATGTGGGCCTGATTCAGAGTTGTACGCTGTGCCGATGTTTTCACAGATGAGCACGTGTCTGAGTAGCACTGCACACAGGGACTGATTAAGAATTGGGGGGATCTCTTGTCAGCATCTACCCTCCCTGCTGTGCACACTGTGGGCCTGATTCAGACCCGGTCGCAAGCGCTGAGCGCTCGCAACAGGGTCGATGGTGGCGCATGCGCACGATGGAGCCGGCTCCATCGTGCGCATGCACGAGACCCGGATAGCGACAGGCAATCCGTCGCTCCGAGTCTCGCACCAAAGGGGGCGTGCTATCGATGTTGAGTGATAGCATGCCCCCTTTGGTGGGTGGGCTGGGGGGGTGGCTGCCCAGACGCAGGTGTCCCCATGAGAACGCCTACCGTCTGGGGGCGGCCCCACTGACATCACAAGTGATGTCAGTGGGAGAGCCTAAAGCTCTCTGGGGCTTGAAGCCACGAGACCCTACCACAAGGGTCTCGTCGCAAGCCCGATGGTCGCGATGGTCTTGACCATCGCGACCATCATCCTTGCTGCTCGCATTAGCTGTGGGTAGCAACCCACAGCAATGCAAGCAGCTAGGAGGCCGCTCCATAAAAAAAAAAGACGCCCTGATTCAGAGCGAGCTCTGAATCAGGGCCTGTGTGTGTGACTCCACCCACAGCACCTCAATGAGTCAGCAGCAGAACGCAGGTCCTACCTGCACTCCTGTATTGGGGACAGACTGCAGAGCCTCCTCTATGGCAGTGCGGGGATAATTTGGATTGTCTCCAGCCTCCGCTGTCAGCAGCTGCACTCCCAGCAAAAAATGCAGCAAATGTCGCCGTGCTGCTGATGGGAGTGCTGCTGCTGGCGTATAATAAATAAATAAATAAATGTGTGTGTGTATATATATATATATATATATATATATATATATATATGTATATATCCACTCCATTAGGTATCCCAGACCAATTGCCACCCCTATATGAAGTTTTCATCCAAATCCATCCAGTGCAAGGTCCAGAACAGACATTCCGGGTCAAAGTCTGCCCAGCGTACCCCAACGGGAGGTCTGACCAGGACCTCAACCCCCCCTAGTATGTCTTCTGGGATCCAATAATACCACTCTATGAAATTTTCATCCAAAATATGTGATGTCACTCAAATCCATTCAGTGGAAGTCTCAGAACATGCTCTGTGTCAAAGTTCTGCCTGGCGCACTCAGCCGTGAGGTCCAACCGGGCCCCCAACTATTCCATTAGTCATCTGAAACCAATTGCCACCCCTCTGTGAAGTTTTCATCCAAATCCTTCCAGTAGAAGTCCCAAAACAGGCTCTCCAGGTCAAAGATCTGTCCAGCAAACACCAGCCTGATCAGAACCCCCAACCTGCCTTAAAACCCGGAACAGGATCCAACTGGACCATCTCGCATTGGTTTCATACCAATCGGTGCAGGGGTGTATCTTCAAGTTTTATTATGTGATGTCATCCAAATCCATCTAGTGGAAGGTCCGGAAAAGGCATCCTAGGTTAAAGTTCTGCCCAGCATACACCAACGGGAGGTCTGAATGGTACCTTAACTCCCTAGTATGTCTTCTGGGGACCAATGTTACCACTCTGTGAAGTTTTCATCCAATTCCATCCAGTGGAAAGCTGAGAGCAGGCTCTTCAGGTCAAAGTTCTGCCCAACGAGAGGCCCGACCGGGACGCTACACCCCCTGAAACCTGGCCAGGATCCAGCTGGACCACCTCACATTGGTATCACCCCAATTGGTACAGGGATGTCCGAATGCATAACCGGACAGAGTGACAAACATATAAACAAACAAACAAACAGACCAATGAATTTAAAATTTTATATATATATAAATAATAAATAATTTATATATTTAAATATATAAAATAAATAGCAAAAGGACATCTTTTATGAGTAACATATTTCTATGATGCCGTTGTCTGAGCAGGGCACATCATACACCAAATTAGTGGTCTTGGGGCCTGATTCAGAGCCGCTCGTAAGCGGCCGCTCGTTCGCTCCGAGCGATGTTTGCCCAACTGCGCATGCGTACGGATCGTTATACGCATACGCGAACCAGTCAGTGCGGTCAAAATTCTTGTGCTCGCAAAATAGCGAATGCCTGATAATTTGAGTGACAGAAAGAGGCGTATGTGTGTGGTAACGGGGGAAGGTGCTTGAAAACGGGGAGTGGAGATCCGAACGCAGGCGTGCTTAAAGGTCAAAACGGGCGTTTTATGGGTGTGGATAATTAAAACAGCAGCGTCATTGACCTCGTCACTGGGTTATTTTATAGTCAGAACAGCTCGCAAAATTGTGGTAGGAAAAACCAACCCCAAGAATAGCGAGCAGTTCATACCCTGGTCGATGTACTCGATTAATCTAATAAATAGCGGACATGACGTAGGATGCGAGCGGCCAGGGGGCGTATTTTTTCAAAAAACAACCGCAAGTTTGGTTCACTCGTTCAGACCTAGAGGCGTGAACAGACCGCAAAGAGCGAACGGTTGATTTGAATTGCCACCCCTATTTTCTGGACGAGCGAGCGCTAGTTGTGTCCGGCTCTGAATCAGGCCCCTGGTCTGTAGATTTGCAGAAAAATATTGGCGTTGTAATTGGTTACTTCATTTCAGAGTTATGTGGCAAAATGTCCACTCGCCATTTACAATGCATCACCATTGAACTCTCCCTGTGCACCAGCAGGGTGATCTGGAACATGTGACCTGCTGGGCGGTCTTGAAACTTTGATAGTTATTTGCAGCCACATATATCAACAAGTCTTCCGGGGACCTCAATCACTGACTGCCATGTTATTTCATTATTCACTTCACCTTGCATTGTTTACACCAAACATGCCTAGAGGCCGGCCTCGAGGACGTCATTTGCATTGGACATGACATATGCCCACAATACTACTCTTTGGATCCTACGGATGTGCAATGTGTGAACAGTGTGGTGCCCTACATTACTTGGTAGAGGAGATTTACGGCCATTTTTGAGACTGCTGTCACATTGGAAAGGTTCCTTTGCCCAATGTGGTTGTTCCACCATATTTAGCAGAACTCTTTATGACAAATACCCTCAAATTTATAGACTCATTATCTCCATAACTACGGCTGTTACTGCCGGGATTCCCTAGTTATGTTTATTACACCAAACATTCAATATGTCTGGATTGAGAAGCTGCCACGCCATACTTGCCTACCCTCACTATTCGGCCGGGAGTCTCCCAAAAATCGGGTGCCACTCCTGGCCCCCTGGAAAGGCAGGCAAGCTGACCACTCTGTCCTTCCACCCCCCACAGCAGTGACGCGATTCACCCTGAATTGCTTCATTTTTGCCCCACCCCCTGCTTCACAATGCCGGTAATCTCAGTAATCCTCCCCCTCTCTCCGCCCACAAGATGTACGGCCGCACCCCCTATACTGGCCATACCCCCCCCCTGCTATGCCAATCTTGCTGCTACCTCCCGGGGAAGCTGCTGGCGGAATGTCGGCAATCATGAGCCACACCTCCAATTTTAATTGGCCACATCATGACGGGTGTCTTTGTTGTCTCTGAAGCACACATCCTCTCACCTACCATAAGGTCATATATTGCTTGCAAGGGAACCACTGTTACTTTACTCTACATAAAATACATTTCGGTTCCTTAGTGTATAATATAATTACATTCAAACTAACTTGTGTGTAAATTATTACTGTCCACGGTTACAGACTGTGTCAGCGTTTCCCCTGCCAGATTTCTGTATCCGGGCTCTGACACACGCTCCCTAGAAATCTAACACTTCCCAAAATTTAAGGTGATCTGCAGCTCTCCAGACTACGATTTATGCTGTCATAACATTATCTGGCACAGAGGTGAAGAAACTTCAATATTTATTCTAAAAATAAATGGTGCCAGGGCGCAGAGGGAGAGTGTGCTGGATAGTGCCGGGATTCATACAATACAGGAGCAGAAGGGGCTTTTATTTCAGATTATAGTGAAGTACAGTATTTCAATCCTGTGCATTTATATTTATGCACCGGGAACTGCGAACCTCTCACTACTGTAGCTGTGCATATATCAATTAACAGAGTGAAACTTATTAATGAGGTTATCACAAATGCTGTTTTCACACAGCAGGGTAACAGTCAGGAGAGCTGTAAATGAGAAGAGCAGCATCCAGTGGGGTAATTCCTCTATGTAAGACATTAAATGCATTACAGCTAACCAAATAGCTACTTTGCTGGGAAATGCTGCTGCTTAGTCCAATATCCTAACAAGCCTGTTGAGGTCCTGTATAACTGTATAAGTATGTATTGTATGTGTGTGTGCATATATATACTATATATATATATATATATATATATATATATAAATATCTGTATATATATATATCTATATATATATATATATATATATATATATATATATATATATATTACAAATAGGGATGTGTTTTGATTTTGGATCTGTACCTCCTTCTTGGATATGGATTTATTTTTGGCAAAACCGCCCTTGCATGTTTTTGTTTTTGTTTTGTATCTGTATTTTTTTTAAAAAAATTTATAAAAACTGCTAAAATAACATAATTTGGGCTGTTGTTGTTCCTACAGTGTTATTAACCTCAATAACATTAATTTCCACTCATTTCCAGACATTTACAAAAAATATTTAAATCATTCACAACAGTCCTTGCCCCAGAAGAATTCTTGAGCGCTATGCCTGCTGCTGCTGCTGCTGCTGGGAGTGGATTTTCATCCGAGAAGAGGACCAGGAAGACTACTAGTAGTACTGTAATTTAAAAAACAATTGACTGTTAAACAATCTTTTTCAAGAGGAAGCAAGTATGACAGAAGTCACCCAGTTGCACAGTGGATCACTGACACCATTACATCTATGCTGGTATTAGATGTGCGTTCAATATCTGCCAATAATGCAGTGGGTTTTAGACAGTTATTTGAGGTCCTGTGTCCCTGCTACCAAATCCCATCTAGATTCCACTTCACTAGAAAAGCAATTCCTAACCTGTACAGTGACATAAAAAAAACTTAATTAGTGGCCTCCAAAATGCTGTTGTAGCCACTGTCCACTTAACCACAGATATGTGGACAAGCTGAACAGAGCAAATGCAAGATTTAAGAACTAAGGGCCTGATTCAGACCCACTCGCGAGTGGCTGTCCGCTCGCAAGTGGGTCGATGTTCTGGACTGAGCATGCACACGACGGAGGGAGCTCCGTCGTGCGCATGCGCCAGATGCGACGAGCGAAGGAAAGTCCTTCGCTCGTTGTGTCTGATCAAAGGGGGCGTGCTGTCGATGTTGATTGACAGCACGCCCCCTTTGGTAGGCGTGCCTCCCTGACGGGGGCGTTCCCACGGGAACGCCTCCCATCAGAAGCCGGCCCACTGACATCACTAGTGATGTCAGTGGGAGTGATTTTGGCTCTGATAGAGCCAAAATCACTCCGGAGCTTGCGGTTGAAAACCTCAACCGCAGGCTCCGGCTCGCAGTTTTGATGGTCGCGATGGTCACGACCATCGCGGCCATCAAACTGCGCGCTCGTATAGCCTGTTGGTGGTGACGCTCCAGGAGGACGCTCCAATCTCATGGAGGCCAGCCCTCATTCAGAGCGTGCGCTCTGCTCAGAGCGTACGGCTCTGAAAGAGGGCCTAAGTTTTAAGTCATATGTTGTGTCTTTCTTCCCAATGTATACAGATCTGAAGAGATGGTAAGTAAATTGTCAGCTCAAGTGGCACATGATGCGCAATGGTTTCTCCTTCAGTTTCTCCAGCAAGTGCATCTGCCGAGAAAAATCTAAACTTTCCCAAAGGACTCACTGCTGATGCAGATGAGTCAACACAACCAAGTTTTGATATCTGGTCAGCTTTAAAAGAATTAACTAAAATTAATGAGACCTCTACCATGACTCCATGTGGTACAGTCACCATTCAAAGAATGGCTGAGAACTATTTTACATTCTTTAAAAAAAGGCAATTTGGAGGCCCTTGCACAATCTGTCTTTGCTTTAGTTGAGCTGCCCACCCTCCAGTGTGTACTCAGAAAGAGTTTTCAGCACAGCCGGGAACCTTGTCAGTGATCGGTAGGAGGCTACTTCCTTAAAATGTGGAAAAGATGATGTCCATCAAATGAACTACAAATTCTATGCCATTTACAATGCAAATTCTATGCCATTTTAAATTACAGAGGCACATGTAATGGTGGATATCAGCGGGGAGAATTAATATTGTGTGAGGATGACGTACAAACTGATGAGGGTGAGGAATTGGATGATGATGGCGACAACATCTTGCCTCAAAGCCAGTTTGTGCACATTGAGATCATTGCCAGCAATGTCAGCTGCCAATTGATAGCTTGTTTTGTTGGGGCCCAAACAAACCAATCGCTTCATGATTGATATTGTTGATGAAAGTGTTGATGGTGAAGATGGCATGTGCTTGTGTGACTGGACACCTTTCGTCTAGGCCAGCCCTGGTCACAGGTTAGTGCTTTCAGACTCCTACTCACCGTCAGTGACCGCCTGTCACTGACTCCGCCACTGTGCCGTGGGCGTTTACTGATGCTGCCACAACCAAACTCTACCATCAGCGTTTAGAACCGCTTCTTAGTTAGACTCAGGCTCCTACCGCCAGTGCCTGGAAATGCTCTGCTGAGTATTTGTCGACTGGCTGCGGCCACACCTCTTGTTTGGTGTCGGCTGTTTCTGCCTGATTCCTCGCAATGGACCAGGCTCCTGCTGGGTAGCTGGCAGGGGGCTTGAGCTTTGGAAATGCTTGGTTAAACCCAGAACAGTAGGAGAACAGAATAGCGTTTGGCGCAATTTGGTTGGTCACAGGGTACAGATGTAGTCGAATTAAAGGCAAAGGTGTTTATTGCTCAAAGTCTTAATAAAGACCTGCCTTCAAGTTGAAGGGGAATAACCAGCATACAAGAAAGTCTTATCCAACTGCAGTCATTCTCCACAAAGGATTTTCAGAGATGTACACATACAGGGCTCACATGCCCTCTTTTAATATAATTCTAAAACACAATATCACAGGGGGGTAAGTCCGCCCTGGGTTCCTCTTAGCCAATCAGGCTATCTCACAAACATAATAAATACATCTTACATTTCGCAGAAATTAAATCAATTTCCTTGATACCACCCAAAAACATTTGGTTTCCTAAGCACAAACTAAGTTAGCATATACTGTTTCTGTAAAGGTAAATATAATGCAAATTTCTATTGAATTCATCTTTTCACATGTCTATGACAAAACCAGTTTTGGCTTTCTGAGTTTTAACACCTTCTAAGTTCTTGCACAAAATAGAAGCTTCCTAAACACAAACAACTTGTTTTTACCAAACTGGCTAGGTATTGTACATAGAGACACACCAGAGACCCCAGAGACGCACCATTGCATTTCAATGAAAGTGCTAAACGAAGGTTTGGTAACTACATCAGGATAATAAACATATCACTAGGAGGTGAGAATGTCTCATAACCATTTGACTTAAATGTTACAGCCTTCTAAAACAAAACAACTTATACATTCCTTATAAGTGCATAGGCTAAATATTTAAAAAGTAAATTTCCACAACTGTGCACATCACATTGAATGACATGTTCAAACACATTACTTATACATTCGCAGTACATGGCGGCATGAGGGTTAATCTCTTCAGTGCCGTGGCAGCCATTTTAATCACGTTTGGTCGGCCTCCGACCACAGCTTGGATCTAGCATAGAGAAGGGAGCTAGCTGATGCTGGACTGCTTGTTGGTACTTTTTTAGCCAAAGTTTCTTAATTTCAAAAAACTTTTTGGATGGATGCATTGCAGATGATGTAACAGGGTGGAGGATCCTAGATTATTAATGTTGCTACCTCTACTTACTCTGGCTTTACAAAGGGTACAGATGGCTTGACAATTGTTGTCTGGATTTGGGGAGAAGTAATTCCACACATAAGAAGTGGATTTTTTTTGTCATGTGCCCAGGCATGACAATGGGCTTTTCCTTATCATGGGCAACAACTGTTTCTTCCATAATAAAAAAAACTTCACAACCTTTGGCACTGCCTCATACAGCAGCTGATAAGATCCGAACATAAGTCACCAACTTATAAATACAGTAATGCAAAAACAAATTGATCTTACAAATCCGCACTATCCTGAGAGGATATCCAAAGTCCCGTTTAAGAACACCCCAAACATGGTTGATGTTTCATAGGGAGGTGCTTACATGCATGCTTAAGCCATTTTTTGTGATTACCTCAATTTTTTGGGGGGTGCTTTGAACTGTATTCATATGTTGTTCTGTGGATCCTTTATGAAAATTGTTGGGAGACCATAAAGGAACTGCTTCGTAACTTTACCATAGCTTACTAAAGTAAGCAGGCATGTAAGCACCTCCCTATGAAACATCAATCACATTTGGGGTGTTCTTAAATGGGACTTTGGATATCCTCTCAGGATCCCCCCTTTTCTGGATTGGGACTTTCACCATTCTTTCATCTATTTCTCACACCAAGGGTGTGAAAATTCAACATTTGAACATTATTACAATATATTTCTCTTGAATGTGTTTTCTTGCATATGGATTGATTTATTGAAAACGTTTGGAGTTTGAGAAAAACATACTTTCTGGAACAACTCATACCACGGATTTGTAAGATCAATATGTGTTTTCAACAACTGTTTCTTCCACTGGTGCCTGATTTACACAAACAACATCCTCATCAACAACATCCTTATTAGCGTCAGCTACACATATATCTTGTTCATCCTGGTGCACTTCCACAGAAGTATCCTCGATTTCTATATCAGCATGTTCACTCGTGCTTACAGTACATCATCATAAGAGGCAGAACCACCAGTAATAAATAAAGGCCAAGGCTTTAGCCTTTCCTTGCCACTTTGGTGGTGATATTTTATGTCTTTCTGCAGATAACCTTCTCTTTGATGTTTTTTTCTTTACCACTGTAAAATATCGGTTCTTGATTTTAGATGCCCTGACTTAAGCCCTGTATGTGCTTGGGCATCGGCTTTAGTAGATGGTGTGGACCAGGCATGTCAAACATGCGGCCCATGGGCCACATGTGGGCCGAATAAACATTTTATGCAGCTCGACGGTGTGGGCCCAAATATATATAATATGTGGCCCACACCCCTGTCACGATCGGAACTCGGGGCCTGATTCAGAGCCGCTCGTAACCGGCCTCTCGTTCGCTCCGAGCGATGTTCGCACATCCGCGCATGCATATGGGTCGTAATGCTCATTCGCCAACCAGTCAATGCGGTCGGAAATCGTGTGTTCGCAAAATAGCGAGTGCCTGCTAATTTGAGTGACAGGATGAGGCGTTTGTGGGTGGTAACAGGGGTAGGTGCTTGAAAACGGGGAGTGGAGATCTGAACGCAGGCGTGCCAAACGGTCAAAACGGGCGTTTTAAGGGAGTGCATAATTAACAAAGCAGCGTCATCGGCCACGTCACTTGGTTGTCTCTTAGCCTGAACTGTTCGCATGATTGCGGTAGGAAAATCCAACCACAAGCACTGCGAGCAGTTCAGACGCCTTTCGATGTACTCAATTAATCTAATAAATAGCGGAGATGATGTAGGATGCGAGCGGCCAGGGGGCATCTTTACAAAATAGCGAGCGCATGTTTCGTTCGCTCGCTCAGACATAGAGGCGTCAACAGACCACAAAGAGCGAGCGCTCAATTTAAAAAGCCGGCCCCTTTTTCTGAACGAGTGAGCGCAAATAGCGTCCGGCTCTGAATCAGGCCCTCAGTTCCAATTGGGCAGTGTTTACTCTATTTAAAACTGGCAACGCTGGTCTCTGAAGTGGTCAGAGACTAAATAAGCCAGCATTCCCAGTGATGCAGCATGCTGGTGACGTTGTGATGTTGGGAGTGATGGCAGCATGGACTGGAGCGGTG
Source organism: Taudactylus pleione (assembly GCA_031769625.1). Classification (NCBI taxonomy): domain Eukaryota; kingdom Metazoa; phylum Chordata; class Amphibia; order Anura; family Myobatrachidae; genus Taudactylus; species Taudactylus pleione. The sequence continues at coordinate 699,361 of JAUIMM010000650.1, read as the reverse complement.
CCCAGCGGCTATTGTGAAGATAGGTAAGTACTGCACAGGTAAGTGAGACCTGTTCTATACTGGGCTGTGGCACAACATAAGGTACACCACTAGGGGCATTACTGGGGGCACTACTAGGGGCATTACTGGGGGCACTGCATAAGGTACACTACTGGGGGAACTGCATAAGGGGCACTAATGGGTGCACTGCATAAGGGGCACTACTAGGGGCACTACTAGGGGCATTACTGGGGGCACAACACAAGCGGCACTAGTGACATTACTGGGGGCACTACATAAGGAGCACTACTAGGGGAATTACTGAGGGAACAACATAAGGGGCACTGCAAGGATCATTACTGGGGGCACTTCATAAGGGACTCTGCATAAGGGGCACTGCTGGGGCACTGCATAAGGGGCACTACTGGGGGAACTGCATAAGGGACACTACTAGGGGCATAACATAAAGGGCACTACTAGGGACATTACTAGGGCACTGCATAAGGGCCACTACTGGGGGGCTCTGCATAAAGGGCTTTACTGGCCGCTCTGCATAAGGGGCACTACTAGCGATATTACTGGGGGCACTGCATAAGGAGCATAACTGGGGCACTGCATAATGGGCACTACTGGGGGCACTGCATAAGGGGCATTGCATATTTGGCACAACTTCAGGGGGCATTGCATAAGGGGCTCAAATACAGGGGGGAATTGCATAAGGGGCACTACTACAGGGGGCACTGCATTGGTTTTTATTAATAACAAACCTTTAAAAATTTACTTTTTTTGGTTGCGGCCCACACGCTCTTAGACCTTGAATATTCGGCCCAGTTGGTATTTTGAGTTTGACATGCCTGATGTAGATGGACTACTATTGTCATGACTGTTGGCACTGGTAGCAGCTCCAGCACTAGTATGTGCTCCTCTAAACTGATCGTTCTCCATATCAACAAACAGAAATTAAGTGGGGTACAGCACACATGTCAATTTGTACCAATTTTAAATATTACACCGTGGTATCAATGACCTACAGTGTCACAAAGAATTTAAAGAATAAGAAAAAAATAACACACTGCACTACCACTTACAGTAATGTCATTATGTTTTATATATTTGCATGCTATTTACAGTAGCACATTTTTGTGGTCTTGTAGTCGGCGTGTAGACTAATCATTTATTCACCATTGAAGAAAGAAGTGAAAAGTTGCATATTACACTGCGCTACCACTTACAGTGTCACAAGATTTTCCATGAGTAAAACACTGCGCTACCACTTACAGTGTCACAAGATTTTTTATGAATAAGAATAACACACTGCGCTATGACTTATAGTGTCACAATACGTGGATGATAAACTGTGGTCTAGCTGGCAGTGTCACCAAACAATAGCAGCTAACACACACACACAAAAAAGAAAAAAATATATATTTTTTAATTTTTTGAGGAATGATAATTTTATTTCACTTTTATTTTTTTAACACTGGGTAAAAGCACCCCTGGGCGAGGCAGCAGCCCCTTGATGATCAACACAGCACCCCTTTATGGAAAACAAAGCACCCCTGTGGAACAGCACGCATGGACCACCTGCAGAGTCACAAATACATGGATGATAAACTGCGGACTAGCCAGCAGTGTCACCGAACAATAATAGCGTAACTAGATACTAACTATTAACTACCTATGACACAAGCAACAAAAAAAATGAAAAAAAAAATAAGATTTTAATTTTAACTTTTTTTGCACTGGGGAAGAGCACCCCTGGATTGACAGAGCACCCATAGACGACACAGCAGCCCTTTATGAACTGCAGCCCTAGCCCCTTGATGGACAGGACAACACAGCAGCAGCCCTTTATGTACTGCAACTCAAGACCCTTTATGGACAACACAGCAGTAGCCCTTTATGTACTGCAGCCCAAGCCCCTTTATGGACAACACAGCAGCAGCCCTTTATGAACTGCAGCCCTAGCCCCTTGATGGACAGGACAACACAGCAGCAGCCCTTTATGTACTGCAGCCCAAGCCCCTTTATGGACAACACAGCAGCAGCCCTTTATGTACTGCAGCCCAAGCCCCTTTATGGACAACACAGCAGCAGCCCTTTATGTACTGCAGCCCAAGCCCCTTTATGGACAACACAGCAGCAGCCCTTTATGTACTGCAGTCCAAGCCCCTTTATGGACAACACAGCAGCAGCCCTTTATGTACTGCAGCCCAAGCCCCTTTATGAACAACACAGCAACAGCCCTTTATGTACTGCAGCGCAAGCCCCTTTATGGACAACACAGCAGCAGCCCTTTATGTACTACAGCTCCAGCCCCTGGATTGACAGGTCAACAGTGAGTGATACACCAGCGCACCCTCCACTTTATGAACTGCAGCCCAAGCCTGACAACACTGCACCCTTGAACAAATCGTGACAAATTACTGACATTAACACAACATTTACTGCACCCTAGAAGAACAGAGCACGTCTGCTCTGTACACTCTCCACAGCCGGAGTGAAAATGGCGCCTATCACCGGGACCTTTATACAATCCAAAACCCGTGAGAATCCGACAGCGGGAGGATGACGTTTTGCCTCATTTTCAGATCCGGGTCATGAGCAAACCCCGAGCCGAACTCGGATCTCACCTCATATAACGAAGTTCGGGTTGGTCCGGATTCGAAGAATCAGACTCATTAATTTCTAATTATAAGTAACATACATTATTGTAAATGTTGACATTATGGGGTATATTTACTAAAGTGAGGGTTTATAAAAGTGGAGTTATTGCCCATAGCAACCAATATATTGTAGCTATCATCTTCTAGAAGGTGCTAGATATCAGATTAGTAGAATCTGATCGGTTGCTATGGGCAACAAGTTCACTTCTATAAACCCGCACTTTATTAAATATATCGCCATGACTACATCCCTTGTATTGCACCTTGTTTTGAATCTATTGGGGTGTTGGCAAAGGAGGAATTCTGGTGATGGGGGGGAATGTATCTCGACACATTTGCCGACACATGATTACGCTTTGTCAAAATTTACTCAGCACTGAAAGTAATACAAGATCTACAACATAAATGGGGCTCAGAGATTCAAAGTAAATAAGTGTACAACCAGGAGACATGAGGAACTTTGAGTCCAGGGAGGCCGTGCAACCAGACAGCCCAGTGCATGCCACCTCCTGAGGTTGAATGACCGAGTGTGTCTAGCAAGGATGAGCAGGGTATAAATGCGGCCTGCTGGCCCCGACCCCTAACATGATGTCTCAATGAGGTGGCAGGGCATAGGGGCATCCTAAGGACCCTCTGGGTGATCCTGCGGTCAAGACAAAATAAAAATGGGTGTATACACGTCAGCATAATGTTCTGGACATGTGCAGAGCATCTTTACACAGATTACGCTACGACACCTGGCGTAGTACTAATACTGCACCACTGTGCTCAGCAGAGTGCTCTGTCCTGGGAAAATTGAAAAATATTATTAAATCTCAAAGGGCACCTTCACCTACACACAAAGGACCTCATTCAGAGCCGGTCGCACAGAGCCTGCGGTCGGTCTGAATGAGGGGAGGACGTCTTGAATTTTCAAGACGTCCTCCTTTGCGGTGGTAAGGCTGTGGGTTAACACCCACAGCCTTACGACTGCCTAAGGTGATGGTCGCAATAGTCAAGACCATCGTGACCATCGGGGCTTACGACGAGACCCTAGGGTAGGGTCTCCCTTGTCGTAAGCCCCCGTTTGGGCTGCCACCCCCTGGCCCGCCTTCCAAACGGGGCGAACTGTCAATCAACATCGACAGCTCGCCCCCTTTGGATCGAGACCCGCTACGACCGGCGCTGTCGGTCGTAGCGGGTCTCACGCATGCGCATGCTCTGTGGGGGGCCATCGACCCGGTCCGAGCTCATCGGCGCTAACGACCGGGTCGGAATGACCCCCAAAATGCTAAAAGTTTTCACTACCTAATATTCCTGAGGCCCTGAAAATACTGGTTTACCTGACAAAACGGCTGTACCATTTATAACAAATAATAATAATATATTCATTGTATCGTCTTTATAAACTCGCTGCTACAAATGTTATTGACTGAATCAGCTGTAGCTGACTGAGAGGTTGACAGTACAGACAAAAATTACACTGCATATAAACTCATCTTTTAAATGTAACCAAATCCTATTGTAAAATAATTGATGCACTGCTTATAATACCCCACACTAAATATTCAATAATAACAGCAAGTAAATGCTATAAACAGAATTTAAAACCCTATTACTTACAAATAGTCAGATACTGTGTATAGGAAACTAACACCATCTCTATATTCCACTAATACCTACTAAGTGGAGGGATCATAGCTCTGTTTTAATTTACAACTTCTTCACTCTTTTAACACCTATAAATTCCTTTAAAACATTTTGTTTTAAAACTTTTTAAGTCTCAGATAGAAAAGACGTTTTAACATAAACTAATACAATATGGTTTATTTAAACAGTTAATTCAGGGGCTGGTTCAGCAGCACACGCAGATTCCCGATTATCGTACACAGGAGCCATTCTGCGAGAGTGTAAAATGGGTCCTGCATAGTTGCACACAGCCCCTTCTGTGCCTCTGCCTGATTGACAATGTGCGGGGGCGGGGTCAGCCAGCATTCCCAGAAATGGGGGCATGTCCGCCCCATTTTCCCGGGAGTGGCAAAACCAGGGACTGCGTTGACCGACAGGCAAGCCTGAGTAAGCTGACCACCGATGTCGCAGTGCTGGGATCGCACATGCAGCAGGGGTGTCATACACCTAGGTTAGATTAGGTTTAGGGTTATGGTTAGGGTTAGGTTTAGGGTTAGGTTAATGGTTAGGGTTAGGTTTGGTTAGGTTTAGGGTTATGGTTAGGTTTAGGTTAATGGTTAGGGTTGGTTTTAGAGTTAGGTTTAGGGTTAGGATTTTGGGCTAGGGTTAGGGTTAGGTTTAGGTATTACGGTCAGGATTAGGGTTAGGTTAATGGTTAGGGTTAGGTTTAGGGTTAGGATTTTGGGTTAGGGTTAGGATTTTGGGTTAGGATTAGTTTTAGGTATTACAGTCAGAATTAGGGTTAGGTTTATGGTTAGGTTTAGGGTTACGTTTGGGGATATGGTTTTGTTTAGGGTTAGGTTTGGGGTTAGGGCAATGGTTAGATTTTATGCTTAGGTTTAGGGGTTGGATTAGGTTTAGTGCTAGATTTAGAGTTAGGGTTAAGATTGGATTTATGACTAGGTTTTGGGTTAAGTATAGGGTTAGGTTTAGGGCTAAGGTTTGGGTTAGGGCTGCTTTTAGGGTTAAGGTTATGGTTAGGGCTTGGTTTAGAGTTAAATAATAATTTTAAAAAATTATGTCGACCTAATGTCCATTTTGACATTCTGACTGTCGACATTTAGAAACTGTCGACATTCTTGTGTTGACAGTATGAATGTCGACTTTTTTAATTCCACACCAGGGCACTGCTATATACTGTAGATTGTTTATTCCTTTTTTTGTCTTGGTAAAAAGAAGTATTAACAAGAAGAAGAATTAACAATCCCCTCCCTTAAAGAATATAAGCTCTTTAGAGCAGGGCCCTCTACCCTCTTGTGCTTCTCCCTACTGTCCCCACTAGGGCAACTAACACTTGACTGCTTATGTGGGTGTAAAGGTCGCTAATATAGCTATGTGTATTATCCATGTCCATGTCCTGCATTGTATTGTAAGTCGCTGGTTACTAATTTGTTTATGTGCTTTGTAAGGCGCTGCAGAACACTTGTGGCGCCATATAAATAAATGATAATAATAACAAGAATTAACCCTAGTGTGAGTGTGTGTACATGTGGTAGGGAATATAGAGTGTAGACTCCACTGGGGCAGGGACTGATGTGAATGGACAAATATTCTCTGTAAAGCACTTCAGAATATGGGCCTGATTCAGAGCCGGACGCTATTTGCGGACGGTCGTTCCAAAAAAGGGTCCGGCTATTTAAATTGAGCACTCGCTCTTTGCGGTTTGTTGATGCCTCTATGTCTGAGCGAGCGAACGACAAATGTGCTCGCTATTTTGTAAAGACGCCCCTTTGCCGTTCGCAACACACGTCATCTCCGGTATTTATTAGATTAATCGGGTACATCGAAAGGCATCTGAACTGCTCGCAGTGCTTGTGGTAGGTTTTTCTTACTGCTATCACTGCGAGCAGTTCAGGCTAAAAGACAACCAAGTGACGTGGTCGATGACGCTCCTTTAATAATTATGCACTCCCATAAACGCCCTTTTGACCGTTTGGCACGCCTGCGTTCAGATCTCCACTCCCCCGTTTTCAAGCACCTTCCTCTGTTACCACCCACAAACGGTACATTCTGTCAATCAAATTAGCAGCCCCTCGCTGTTTTGCGAGTGCACGATTTCCGACCGCAATGACTGGTTTGCGCATGCGCATTACGACCCATACGCATGCGCAGTTGTGCGAACATCACTCAGAGCGAACGAGCGGCCGCTTACGAGCAGCTCTGAATCAGTAATTAATAAATAATAATAAAAAATGGTTGCAATAGTCTGTTGGTGACACTTTAAATGGAAATTATAGACAATTCAAGTTGGTGTCCAAACTAGTAGAAAGAAACGCACAATAATAATGGATGATAATAATTAATACTAGTCGCATAAAGCTGTTCAGCCATTCCATAATTCTGGGCAAATGATAAAACTAAACTCCAGTAAAATACAGAATCATTTTTTTAGATGTTTCAGATTATATCGCCAACAAGCTGTTACAGCCTCCGCTACTAAAACCAGGTCATGTAATCTGTCGTGATGGATGGTGGTAACAATGAATTTCATATATTGGCTAGGATGTCTTTTTGATGCGAACACATACAGCGCTCTCGGTAATGTGATTTACTCCACACACTGCTTTCTCTTTTTATTTGTTTATTTGAAGACATTTCACCGCTACGGTTATTGCCAGATATATAACGCAGGTATTTGCAGGTATGTCCTTCATGTGCCTCCGAATCTCCCCGACTGATAGTGATTAGTCACACTCAAGTGGCTGATATAAATGGCTGAAGGTCAGTGATAAATCCTGCTGCTTAAATCTTTATGATGTCTGGTCTGACACTCAAGAGCAATTTAAAAGACAAAGGGGATTAGAGTCGGTGCTAGCTACAGAAGAAGTAACCATAAATCAGGTGTTTCTGAAGCCTACAGATGTAGGGATCATTTCTCAATGTCTGTAGCTGTTCTCAGAGGCTTGTCATAATTACTAAGGTAAACTCTCTCCGTGTTTGCCAATTGCCTGCTGCAGTACAGTGTTCTAATATGAGAGTTTATAGAGCCACATTCTTATGTAAATTGACCATTTCTAAACACCTCCTCTCTTCTAGAGACAAAAGATACATGATTATGAATTGGCAGCTGAGCTTTGAGAGACAAGGGGCAAAAGCAGCGGGGATCTGGGGGCGGTTTTACGGCGGTTTCTAAATGACAGCCCTGTTCTATTCTATTCTAAAATGTGTTTTGACGACGGTTTTGCAGCGGTCTTGGCCTTAGTAAATCTGCAGATAGCAAAACCGTCGTCAAACCGCCGGGGTTTAGAACCCACCGCTTAGTAAATTTTGCCCCTTGGCCTCTAAGCCAGACCCAAACCAGACAGGATGGGTGAGTTAGGGCCGCAGACAGAGAACAAACAGGGATGTAACTAGAAATTTGGGGTCCTCATAGTAAAACTTTTAAGGGGTCCCCAAAGTCTCAATAGACAGAATTAGCTGCAGCATGCTTTAACAGGGGATGTGTCTTGTGCCACCAAGGGGTGAAGGACGGTGCCCAATCATTTTCCTGTCATCAATTCCCCCATATAATATCACCAATCCCCTGAGTCCCAAATCTGGCTGAGAGTCTCATCACACAGATGTGTCCTTGCTCATCTAGACTCAATACGTCATGCAGCGTGACATGCTTGGCGTGAGTAGGCCGCCAGGTCCTGTGCAACTCTACTAGCATCAGGCATCTTTTTGTTTTGACAAAAATGCATATAAGTCGCAATGCGATGAGGCTAGTATGCACCAGGAGACTGTGCTGAATAATTTTATGTGACACATGCGATTTGCACTGATTCTCGTCATTGCGGCCCCGCCCCCGGCTGCACATTGCTGGTAATCTAACGCCCCAGATTCACCCCCAAATTAGCGTCTCACCCCCCCTGCTATGCCGAACTGGTTGCCTCCTTCTGGAGGAGGCAGTGAGATTGTCGTCTAGTATGTTGTATATCTGTGTGCAAACAGAGGGCAAAATTTACTAAGCGGCGGTTTGACTGCAGTTCTATCCTATTCTAAACCCCGGCGGTTTGGTGGCGGTTTCTATTCTATTCTAAACCCTGGGGGTTTGGTGGCGGTTTCTATTCTATTCTAAACCCCGGTGGTTTGGTGGCGGTTTCTATTCTATTCTAAACCCTGGGGGTTTGGTGGCTGTTTTGCAGCGGTTTCTAAATGACAGCCCTGTTCTATTCTATTCTAAAATGTGTTTTGACGACGGTTTTGCAGCGGTCTTGGCCTTAGTAAATCTGCAGATAGCAAAACCGTCGTCAAACCGCAGGGGTTTAGAACCCGCCGCTTAGTAAATTTTGCCCCTTGGCCTCTAAGCCAGACCCAAACCAGACAGGATGGGTGAGTTAGGGCCGCAGACAGAGAACAAACAGGGATGTAACTAGAAATTTGGGGTCCTCATAGTAAAACTTTTAAGGGGTCCCCAAAGTCTCAATAGACAGAATTAGCTGCAGCATGCTTTAACAGGGGATGTGTCTTGTGCCACCAATGGGTGAAGGACGGTGCCCAATCATTTTCCTGTCGTCAATTCCCCCATATAATCACCAATCCCCTGAGTCCCAAATCTGGCTGAGAGTCTCATCACACAGATGTGTCCTTGCTCATCTAGACTCAATACGTCATGCAGCGTGACATGCTTGGCGTGAGTAGGCCGCCAGGTCCTGTGCAACTCTACTAGCATCAGGCATCTTTTTTTTTTGACAAAAATGCATATAAGTCGCAATGCGATGAGGCTAGTATGCACCAGGAGACTGTGCTGAATAATTTTATGTGACACATGCGATTTGCACTGATTCTCGTCATTGCGGCCCCGCCCCCCGGCTGCACATTGCTGGTAATCTAACGCCCCAGATTCACCCCCAAATTAGCGTCTCACCCCCCTGCTATGCCGATCTGGTTGCCTCCTTCTGGAGGAGGCAGTGAGATTGTGGTCTAGTATGTTGTATATCTGTGTGCAAACAGAGGGCAAAATTTACTAAGCGGCGGTTTGACTGCAGTTCTATTCTATTCTAAACCCCGGCGGTTTGGTGGCGGTTTCTATTCTATTCTAAACCCTGGGGGTTTGGTGGTGGTTTTGCAGCGGTTTCTAAATGACAACCCTGTTCTATTCTATTCTAAAATTTGTTTTGCAGATTTACTAAGGCCAAAACCGCTGCAAAACTGCCATCAAAACACATTTTAGAATAGAATAGAACATAGCTGTCATTTAGAAACTGCTGCAGAGCCACCACCAAACCCCCGGGGTTTAGAATAGAATAGAAACCGCCATCAAACCGCCGCTTAGTAAATTTTGCCCTTCGTATCAAAAAAAGCTGTGGCCATTGCATCGTAACACTTCAGAGACTCAGTGGCACACAGATATACAAGTGTCATATAAATTAATCAAAAAGATGCAAAAAAGACTCCCGGCGCTAACAGAGTTTCATGGTACCTGGCGCACTGAGAGGGGGCTGTTTGGCATAACTGCAGCAAAGATGTGCGAGTACATATCTGTATGCTGCGGTATGCCACTAGGGGGTGCATGTGTTTATTATTTTCATGTAATTCACCCCACATATCATTATGTCCAATATTAATTCCCCAATATCAGCACTATCCATAAAAAAGGGACAAAATGTTGCATAATTTTCGTAGCTTTATTCGTCTGTGATGTTGGGGGTAGGGGGGGCATGCTACTTTTTTTACTGCCATTCGTGCATTGTAAAACTACTAATGGAGAGATAGCTAGGCCATAGATGAACAAATGCTTTTTGCTGATTCCAACACTTGCTCACAAAATGTATAAATCTGTGAATCGATTAATGCTGTAAAGCGCACTTGTCCACTGTTTTCATCAATCTCACTATTAATGATATTTACTGTTAATCTTTTATCAATATAGTTTGATTTTTTTTTCAATGTAATACATTTTTTATTCATTGATTAACCATTAACTATTGATATTTTTGAAATGTATTGTTGTATCTTGCTAATCTCATTCATGCTAAACACAGCTATTTATCTGCCTTCTCTACCTGCGACCGTCATGCTCCTAACCCCTCTACATCTGACTAATCTGCAGTTAAATAGCTACATATATATCCGAAACCACAGATGCGTCCAGTGGTGGCTCCAGAACGCAGTCCAAAAGGGGAGCCACACCAACTGCCACTCCAAAAGCTGCCAAACATCACCGTCCGGGACTCACTGGCAGTTGGTGTGGCTCTCCTATTAGAGTTTTGGACTGCGCTGCAGCCACACCACTGGAGCTGCCACTGGTCATGTCTCATTTTCTACAGTGCTTTTATGGATACCAATGGGGTACTTTGGGGGAGGGGTTTCTGAGTACCATGAAAATGGACTGAATTACTCTTTTTTTAGATGGAGATAGCTTGTCTCGTTACTGGCTATGGCCTTGCGAGCAGAACTTCCCTGCATGGTTGGATTGAGTTCTCTGATTGGACACACTGCATGCAAGTTGATGGTCATCTGGGACTCTGTATGATTTACAGCCGGCAGCAGCAGCCCGACACAGGTAGACATCCCGAACGTCCGAAGGTAAGTATAAACTAACCTATGCTACCCCCTAGCCCTAACCCTCCCTTGGGGGTGCCTAACCCTAACCTCCACCCCAAGTGCCTAACCCTAATCCCCCCTGTAAGTTCCTAAACCTAACCCCCCCTTCCCCGCCACCTAAACCTAAATCCCCCGGGGGATGCCTAACCTTAACCTTTCCCTGGGGGTGCCTAACCCTAACCCCCCCTTCCCCTAGCCTGATCCTAACCTTCTGGAGGGGTGCCTAACCCTAAGTCCCCCCCGGGAGCCCTAAACCTAACCCTCCTCTGCTGTCCACGCCCGGCATCCCCTTTGATTGGGATGTCTGGCGCCGGTCTCCCGGTGTAGGTAAAATGACAGGCGTTGAGATTTCAATGCCTGTCATTTAACTCTTGCCGGGATTTAGCAGTAGGGAAGCCGTCGGTCGGCATTGCGTCCACCGGCTTCCCGACTGTTTCCCGGTCATCAGCTGTCTGGCGTCCATTCTCCTACTCTCAGAGGGGTAATGGTGGTGAGTAAAACTGGTGAATTATTCGCCACCATGTGGAGTGACATGAAGGACATGAAGCTGGTAATTGTATATATATATGCAGATCCAGTGTTGGCCCATGAGTGCCCTATGAGGTTAACACAAAGTATCAAACCATTTATGGAAGAGTAGCACTTACTGTCCTCTGTTCTGTTCACATTCATCATCTGGTCATGATCTGTTCAGTTATACATATTGGGCCTGAAGCCAGCTTGCGGAGCAAGTTCTTGCACTGTGTGTGTTCTGGAACCAAGCGTGCTTAAATTTGGGCAATACAGACATTTACAGCGCATCCCCGTTTGCAACTGCAGGGGGCGTAACTATGCTGTAGCAGGACATCCTCAAGCAGGCATCATTCACTGAGGGTGTGTAAATGGAATCTAGGGCTATAGAGACTTGGACCAAGTATAAGATGATGATACCGAGAATCAAACCAAGTTTGCAGATAGTGGGCGGGCCAGTGCGTTTGAACACCGTTACAGGGGCGTGCATAAATTAGCCACTGCGATGGCCTATGCAGCCTGAGCTCTCACTGCGTACAGGAAGGTTAGCAATGTCTAAGTAAGGTCTGACCTTGTGCAAGTGTGCGTGAGGCTCCGATGTTACTCGATAGTGCCGATGTTTTTGCAGACATGCAAGGTATTACAGAGTTGAGAAAGGGAGGGGAAATGGGCGCCTTAATATTGGGCTGCAACGGCAGTGCGAGCGATTGCAACCGCCATTGCATCTGTGATCCGCACTGAGGGCCTGATTCAGAGCCAGTCGCTATTAGCGCTCGCTCGTTTAGAAAAAGTGGGTGGCTATTCAAATGAACCGTTTGCTCTTTGCGGTCTGTTGCCGCCTCTATGTCTGAACGAGCGAACAAAACATGCGGTCGTTTTTTTGATAAAAACACCCCCTGGCCGCTCGCATCATACGTCATGTCCGCTATTTATTAGATTAATCGAGTACATCGACCAGCGTATGAACTGCTCGCTATTCTTGTGGTTGGTTTTTCCTACCACAAATTTGCGAGCAGTTCTGACTATAAAATAATCCAGTGACGTGGTCAATGACGCTGCTGTATTAATTATGCACACCCATAAAACGCCCGTTTTGACCTATAAGCACGCCTGCGTTCTGATCTCCACTCCCCGTTTTCAAGCACCTTCCCCTGTTACCACCCACATATGCCTCCTCCTGTCACTCATATTAGCAGGCATTCGCTATGTAGCGAACAAACGATTTTCAGCCGCACTGACTGGTTCGCGCATGCGTATTACGATCCGTACGCATGCGTAGTTGGGCAAACATCGCTCGGAACGAACGAGCGGCCGCTTACGAGCGGCTCTGAATCAGGCCCTGAATCAAACCCACAATCCCTTTACTGCACCTGTTCCCTGCAATATGGCAATTCTAAGTGATGGGCTTGTGTATGGTTTCATGAAGCTTACACTTCTATTTATTTCAAGCTTCCATCCGATGTTCTTCTAATGCATTTATGTCCCCTAGCAGCGTAATCCATTTATCTGCCCTGCAACACAACACAAAGCTGCGCTCTAAACACAACTCTGCCAGGAGATGAGAAGATAATACCAAACGGGAAAATTGAAAGTACAGGTAATACAGTGTATGTCGGAAAAGGTGGACGTTTTATTCGCCTGCCAGCTGAAACCCCTTCTAAAACATATATTTAAACCATCTACCAGTGTGTATAATATACTCCAGTAATGATTTGCATAGGACGTCAGTCACTTATGATGAGCTGAAAGCGAGGGCAAATCCTAAGACTACAGAGCTCATTTTTAGAGTGCGTTCCAGTGTTTGTTTTAGACAAATCACGCTGTAATGAAATGATATTTCTTTAGTGCACACACAGTAATGAGATGTACGAAATGAAACCTGTGACATATGAAGGTGACATTCATATTAATTAATCTGTTATAGAGTATGAAATCACAATGTATTTATATTAATCACATTTTCCATTATTAGGTGACACATACTAACGAGAAGCTGTTACAGTTATGAAACATATTTTATTTTAATCATCTGTTTGATTAAAAGTGCACAAAGGCCGCTGTAAGTTATGCTCCGAAAGAACAAGCCTACATTTACATATCACCTATTAAAGACACAGGGGTTTCTATATTTTATTTATCAAAGTTAGATCCATACATCCAATGATAATTGACATTCTTGCTGAATTTAGCCATTCTCCCTATTTCACCAGTGGTGGCTACCGCAGGAACTCTCCTGCAATAAAGTCCCCAGGCAAAGCTGGGGAGTGTTACTGTATTTACCACGTGTTTAAGAAGGGATGAGGTCATAATCCCGGCAAGGGGGATGCCTGACGCTTAGAATACCGTGCCGGAATCCTGATACCTGTCAAAATCCCGGCTACGGCATCTCTAACGTAAGTACTGGGGTGATGGGGAGGGTTAGGTACTAGCGGGAGGGATAGACTTAGGGTGCGGGGAGGGGGAGGTTAGGTTTAGGCATTGGGGAGGGAGGGTTACGGTTAGGAAGAGGAAAAGAGTTAGGATACCTACCGACAGGTGAGTATCCTAACCCTGTTGGGATTTTAACTGCTGGAATCCCAAGATCCGGCATCCCGTACCCAACCCGTCAAAGAAGGACAGTGGCTAGCTGTTCTTCTATGCTTTTGGGACCACTGGAGTGGCACCTCCCTGTTTCCAGTGCAACTTCAAATGAATACTTAACAATTTTGCAAAACAGTAAACACACACACACACACACACACACACACACACAATTATATACAATTATATTAAAAAAAAAAGTTTGAAGAAAAGGCTCCACAGAACCCTCACTAATCACTCTTAGGAAATAAAATTCAATATTTCTCTCTTCATCCATTGTAGTCCACATGAAAAAAAAACAACAACATTCAATTGGCCAGGATGGGAAAATCCATTTTACTGCACTGCAGACCCCAGTATCCAGTTATGATGCAGCACACTTGTCCTGCAAAGTTGTCAGGATATTGCTGCGCTGTGTAAAAACAGGTGCACACCGTCATTCTGCATTTTACATTTTGTTTAATGAGAAGCTTTAGTTATAGTTGCAGATAATTATGCTGTGACTGAAATGTGAATATCTGTGAACTACAGATGAGCTAAAGAGGCACACTATTGCGGATGCTAAATTTCTACTTATATATATACAATTGTGCTTTTCAAAGCTGAATATCGATGGTTCAGGTCTGGATTCTAAGGTTTTCTTATTATAGTGCATTAGATCCCAGTGAGCTGCTACTAATATTCATGTTGCTATTACTAGATTATTAATTGTAATGTTGATTATTATTATTGTTGATTATTAATTGTATTGTTGTATTTTTATTGTTATATTATTGTTACTTTTATTCTGAATACACATATAAACACTATATGATATTAAAAATGCCATCTTGATCTTTGTGTGGGTTCTACCATATCCCTATTATACTTTTATATCTTTTAGATATATATTTTCAATTAGCGCAAAATACATCTCTGTTTCTAACATTCTGGGGAAGCCTACGTCAGGATTAGGTGCCACCAGGAGGGTTAGGCTTAGGCTTTGAGAGGGGATTATGGTTAGGCACTAGGGGGAGGAGATTAGGGATAGAGGGTAGAATACACACTGGAACGCCGCTGCTGAGATATAGCCACCAGAACTGCTCCACACATGACTGCCAGGAAACGGTAAGACACCACTAGACCACCAGTGATGGTTTGTCAACAGTTCATCATGTCAGCATATCCTCCGTGTAGACATGATGGATGTTGACATGGTCCTGTTGACATACTTAGTAAGTTGACAGTTCGACCATGGCGACACTGCGACCATGGCGATATTCTTATGTCGACCTGATGCCTGTCAACATGATAACTGTAGACCAATCACACCTTGCTCTTATAGGCAAGATGGAGCCTGAGGCCAGGTCTGTCAAGAGCAAGGATGGGCCTGGGTACTGGGGAAGCATAGCTATATCAGGGTAGGAGTGCTATGCACCTTCCTCAAAAATTTTACAAAATGACTATGCACAGCCCCATGAAGCATTGTTACTGTATGTGCTCCAAAGACAGACGCCGTGTGCAACTCAGCAAGAGGTGGATCCAGGGAAGAGGGTGATCAGTGCAATTGTTTCCCCTGTAAAACTTCTTAGCTGCCCCCTACCGATGGCTACTTTATAGCAGTGCAGCTGTAGCGGGCACATCATGCAGAGGAAGAGAAGTGACTACAGTACTACTGCTGAGTGGCAGCAGCCTCCCAGGATGCTCTGCAGCCCAGTACACAGCTGCATGTGCTGGACTGGGGAGAGGGACTGATGCCTCAGGTCCCGGCCAAGCCCCACCAACAAGTCCTGGTCCATGTAAAGGGTCCCTCCCCCCCATGGCTCCACTGCCCGAGGCATATATATCATGGTGAATGCTGGACCAGCAGCTCTGTGCAATCTCACATGCCCATGTTGTACCATGGGTTTTGTAGTGGGCACAGATATGTTAGATGTAGATAGTACCTTACAACTGAGATGGCAGACCCAGCAGATCTTCCTTGGAATTGACTAAACAAGCTTTATCCTCTACAGGAAGTAGCAGAGCTTAGCCCCATACACACAGTAAAATGGCATAATGTTATAGCCTTGGTAAATAGAATTAAGTAGATTTATTAAATGGGTGTAGGAGTTCCAGGGCATGTCACTGTATGAAAATAATTATCACCATACATACAGATGTATCCTCATAGTTCACAGAAAGGGCCTGATTCAGACCCGCTCGCTAGCAAGCGGCCGCTCATTGCAGACGATGTTTGCTAATGTGCGCATGCGTGTAGTTTACAGTGCGCGTGCGCAAACTAGTATGAGCGATCGGAATGTGCTCGACCGCCCTGCAAAAACAGCCCAGTGGAATGAGTGACAGGAGAGGCCATTTGTGGGTGGTAACAGGGGCAGGCCAGTAGTAACGGGGGAGTGGAGTTGCGGACGCAGGCGTGCCAGAGTGTTTCAATGTCGTTTCCCTCGGAATGCATAATTAACAGGCAGCATCATAGTACACGTCACCTGGTTAAATAATACACTAAATTGATCGCAGTGCTTGTGGTAGGAGGCAGTCAACCGCAAGCGCTGCAGTCAGATCCGATTGGAACCCTATGTATATGGTTGTATATACTTCCTGGAGATGACATACGCAAGTGGGCGGCTAAAGACAGGCTGGTGGGCATCTGTTAGCACAAAGTGATTGCTCGCCAAGACATAGTGGGCATGCTTATGCCTTGCCATGTGAGTGGCTGTCTTGGCATAACTTAGCTGAATTTCCATACACAGGGAGCAAGCGGCTACATCTAGCAAGCGGATCTGAATCAGGCCCAAAGTTCTGTAATTGGAGTAGTCTGTTTCTGGATTATAACTGACCTATAACATGTATGTATTTGTAATCCACAACTGGTAATAGTAATAAGTTTAGCATCTAATGCTGTTCTTTCCTGATTCCAGGGAACAATAACTTTGGTTTTTCAATGATAAGGCACAATAGACACAGGGTCTGATTCAGCAAGGAACACAGTTGCTTAAATGCATGCAATTGTTCAATTGTTGCATACTGCTCATGCGTATGCATCGCAGTGCGCGTGCGCAAACTAGCCACTGCACTTGGGACTGTGATCACAGGGGATATGCAGACCTATGGCAGAGTGATTGACATGAAGTGCCATTTGGGGGGGTGACTGGGAGGTGGTCAGGCGAATGCAGGCATGCCAGTGCATTTCAGCATTGTTGCATGGGCATGCATAAATTAGCTACTGCAATACCAGACGCTGCCTGAGGTCCCATAGCATGCACTGAAGTAAGCAATTCCTGAGTAATGTCTGGGCTTCCCTAACTGTCCGATATTACTTGTTGTTACCAATTGTTTCTCTATGTACTTAAAGTATAAGGATGTGAGTATGGGGAAGTGGCATCCTTACTGTATGTCAGGCTGTGCAATCACAATGCGAATGCAAACATTTAAACAGGACCACCGATATTAGCATGCATATAAGCAGTATAGCGATCCATAGTGAATCAGGCCCACAGTTACAATTGAAATGTATCACATTTATATTCAGCACTTCACACTAACAATAACTCAATCCCAAAGTGCCTGACAAACTCCAGCACTGTTTCTCTAGTAGCTCAAACAAAGATGAATATCATGCTGTTTACTCAAACTCAGGCCCTGATTCAGAGCCGGACGCTCTGACAGAGCGCTCGCTCTGAATCAGGGCCATCCTTCCTGATTTTAGAGCGGCCTCCTGGCCGCTCGCATAGCTGTGGGTAACCACTCACAGCTATAGCGAGCGGCCAAAAAGATGGTTGCGATGGTCAAGACCATCGCGACCATCGGGCTTGCGACGAGACCCTTGTGGTAGGGTCTCGTCTTCTGCAAGCCCTGGAGTGATTTGGCTCTATCAGAGCCAAAAGCACTCCCACTGACATCACTTGTGATGTCAGTGGGGCCGGCCCCAGACGGCAGACGGTAGGCATTCCCATGGGAATGCCTACGTCTGGCAAGCCACGCCCCCAGCACGCCCACCAAAGGGGGCATGCTGTCACTCACCATCGACAGTACGCTCCCTTTGTAGCGAGACCCATAGCGACGGCTTGCCCGTCGCTATCCGGGTCTCGTGAACATGCACGATGGAGCCGGGTCCGTCGTGCGCATGCGCACTGGCACAACATCGACCCACTTGCGAGTACTCAGCCTCTTGTGCAGGTCAGGATTATACAGTACTTGAACTATAGCAGATCAGTGTATCTCTCATCAATTCTATGTATCTCTCATACACATTTGCAATAGCTCTGTGATAGTTCTCAGTAGCTTTCAAACAGTTCTCGATAACTCCTAAACAATTCTCAGTAGAGCTGCAGCTTAGTAGGGACATCTCTTTTTTACATATCTTTTATTCACTTGGATGCAGACTTCCTGGCTTTGCAAGCCACCAACACCCGGTCAGGCAGCGATAAGCAGATAGGAGGTGTCTGTTTCCTAAAGACACTTCTGTATGCTTTAGCATTTGAGATGGACGTAATTGCACAGCTGCTTGTGTGTGGCTCTGTAATTCTGTCCATCTCTGAATCAATCCCTCAATCTCAGTGGTCACGCAGCACACCATCAGTGGCTACTCAGTGGCTATTGTCACCTCATCACTTCTTTGATGGCGCTTTGCAGAGTCTATTGAATCTCACAGCAGACCTGCAGGAGCTCACCCCACTCTTCACACCGCTCCTTGGCGTCTCTCGGACTCAATTGTGCATGTGCAACCTCAAGCACACTGTTCTGTTGTTGGCTTGTCTTAGTTTGGCCGCATAATGGCTCAAACTGGTGGAGGCCTCCTACAATGCAATGCCCACTGACTCCTATCAGAGCCAGGAGTATCAGACCCATACCTCCGAACTGACACAATTTAAGCAGGGCTGTCCAGGTTCTAGTCCTGAAAACTGGGGCTGTAGGGAGAAATGTGTCAATCACTGGAAGGAGCAGGTACTAATTACCCAGGACAGGGCCTATGGAGGGGCCAGGTGAAGACCCCAGCCAGCTACTGAGGAGAACATGCAGAGTGCGTCTCATAGTATTTTACACAGTTTTTCCCCCAGGGGTTGTGTGGCCATATCACCCAGATTTGACCATGCCTCCCTCAGTACCCGGGCCCCATGGATGTCTCAATGGCTTTGCCAATATGTTGATAATTCTGTGCATCCTTGCACTGTCACTCTTAGATCATATGTATGTATGGAATGAAAGTATTTAATACAAAGACTGTATTACAGGTGATGATCACTTCCTCACAACAGGTGTATCCTCGGGGAGACAGCACAAATTTATTTTGAATTTGATTTATTTTATTTTGACACAGTTTTGTTTTAATTTTAGCACTCACTGTAAGCTGTGTATAGTTGTTTTAAACCCAATGCACTGAGATTTCTGTTTAATTTTCTGTTTCTGTTTTTAACTCTAACACAAACTTAAACATAGAAACGACCACAGAACAACTGTATTTGGTGAAGATGAGGTCACAGAATTTATAAAAAATCAAATTCCAATTAGATCAATTCAGGATGGCAAATCTTTCAGTATGTTACAATTGCCAGACACAAACTAATATCACATATTATCGCTTTGCACCTAAACAGTCCTTGCTCCTTTTTATCTTCAAATTCCCCATAAACCCATCAGCCTAACAATGTATCGGTCCCCCTCGTGCCACCAAAACATCTGTGACCTGTTGAGCAATGGACTCCACAAGACCTCTGAAGGTGTCCCGTGGTGTCTGGCACCAAGATGTTAACAGCAGATCCTTTAAATCCTGTAAGTTGCGAGGTAGGGCAGTCATGCATGGCCGTCATAAGGGGGGGACTGCCGGGCCTGTAGTCCCAGGCCCGGAGAGAGAGGGGGCCTGGATGCAGTGGTGGGGATCAATCATTAATTTACTGGCAGCCAGAGAGAAGACACAGCGGCAAGGCAGCATTCCATAAGTTGCTGTCCGCAAGCCAATTACAGCTTGCGGACCGGCAGCCAATCAGGAGCGGCCGTTCCTGATTGGCTGCCGGGTCGCAAGCAGCCAATCAGCAGCAGCCTCTCCTGATTGGCTGCCGGTCCACGAGCTGTGATTGGCTCGCGGGCAACATCGTATTTAAAAGACAACCGGCGCTGTTTCTTCTCCCTGGCTGCTGATGCAATCCACAACGCTGACATCCAGGCCTGGTTTCCTCCATGCCTGACTGGCTGCCAGTGACAGGTAAGCATACTGACCCTTCCCTGCACTCACTTTATAATCCAGCCAGCCTTACCTGCGCACCCTTCCTAGTCCAGCCATCCTTGTCTGTCCTTTCCCTCCTCTACTCCAGCCAGCTTTCCCTGCCCTGTGCCCCTCCTTTTCCAGCCACTCTTCCCAGACCTGTGCCCCCCTAGTCCAGCCAGCCTTCCCTGTCCTGTGCCCCCCATTATCCAGCCAGCCTTCCCAGCCCTGTGCCCTCCCTAGTCCAGTCAGCCTACCCAGCCCAGTACCCCCCCTAGTCCAGCCAATCTTCCCAGCCCTGTGCCCTCCCCTAATCCTGCCAGCCCTGTGCCCCCCCCCTGCATTCATGGATCAGACTTGTTTTTCCAGAACATCTCACAGATAAAAGATTGGGAATTTGGAGACCAAGTCAACACGTTCAACTCTTTGTCATGTTCCTAAACCCATTCCTGAACAATTTTTTGCAGTATGGCAAGGTGCATTATACTATTGAATGAGGCCACTGTCATCAGCGAATACCTTGCCATGAAGGGGTGTACTTGATTTGCAACAAAGTTTAAGTAGGTTCTTTGTGTGAAGGTAACATCCACATGAATGGCAGGAGCCAAGGTTTCTCAGCAGAACATTGCCCAGAGCATCACACTGCCTCTGCCAGCTTGCCTTCTTCCCATAGTGCACCCTGGTGCCATCTCTTCCTCAGGTATATGATACACATGCATCCAGCCAGCCACATGATGTCAAATAAAACGTGATCCATCAGACCAGGTCACCTTCTTCCATTGCTCCATGGTCCATTTCTGGTGCTCACATGCTTATTGTAGTTGCTTTTTAGTGGTAGACAGGGACTAGCATGGGCACTCTGACTGGTCTGTGCCTATACAGCCCCATATGTAGCAAGCTGCGATGCTCTGTGTGTTCTGACACCATTCTATCATAGCCAGCAATAACCTTCTCAGCAATTTCTGCACTTCAGTGGGATCAGATCATTTGCTCCCCATGCGCATTAAAGAGCATGGGGCGCCCATGATCCTGTCGCCAATTCACCAGTTGTCTTAGCTTGGACCACTTTTGGTAGGTACTAACCACTGCATGCCAGGAACACCTCACAAGACCTGCTGTTATAGAGATGCTCTGACCCAGTGGTCTAGCCATCACAATTTGGCCCTTGTCATAGTCGCTCAGATCCTTACACCTGCTCTTTATTCCTGTTCTCAACACATCAACTTCAAGAACTGATGGTTCACTTGCTGCCTAATATATCCCACCCCTCGACAGGAGCCATTGTAAGGAGATAATGAATGTTATTCACTGAACCTGTCAGTTGTTTTAGTGTTATGGGTGAAGGGTGTATGGCAATGGGAACAATCTACTCAAGGGCCTAATGTACAATTATGAATGAGTACATGTTAATAAATGCTTGCATTAACCATGTCAACATCGTGTGCCGTGGGTTTCAAATACACAGAAAAGCCAAACAAGAAGACGTAACTGTTCAAAAGTCTCTGGGCCTGATTCAGAGTTGGGAATAGAGAGAGAGATAGCACTTAACTGTGTACCTGGACAAACCATGTTGCAATGCAAGGGGTGTAAATACTGGCTGCTTTTGCATGTAGCCCACAAATACTGCACAGATTTATTATTACTCTACAATTTAGATGTCAGTTTGGACACCTCCCTCCCAAATCTAAATCTCTCTGCACATTTTAAATCTGCCCCCCCTGCAGTGCAGCATGGTTTCACCGAGATTATCAGTTGAGAGAGAGATCTCTCTCTATTCCCAACTCTGAATCAGGCCCTCTGTTTGTATTGGACAAACTAGTAATCATTAGGGGTGTGCACCGGCCACTTTTCGTGTTTTGTGTTTTGGTTTTGGATCTGGATCTTTCTTCGTGTTTTGGATCTGGATTGGTTTTGCCAAAACCACCCTTCCGTGTTTTGGGTTCTGGGTTTTGTGTTTTGGATCTGTATTTTTTTTTAAAAAAGCATAAAAACAGCTAAAATCACAGAATGTGTTGATTTTTCTGCTCCTATGCTATTATTAACCTCAAAAACCTTAATTTCCACTCATTTCCAGTTTATTCTGAACACCTCACACCTCATAATAGTGTTTTTATGTCCAAAAGGTTGCACCGAGGTAGATGGATGACTATGCTAAGCGACACGAGTGGGCGGCACAAACACGTGGCCAATCTAGGAGTGACACTGCAGTGGCAGACAGGATGGCAGTTTGAAAAACTAGGCCCCAAACAGTACATAATGCAAAGAAAAAAAAGAGGAGCAAGATGGAATTGTCCTTGGGCCCTCCCACCCACCCTTATGTTGTATAAACAGGACATGCACACTTTAACAAACCAATCATTTCAGCACCAGGGTCTGCCACACGACTGTGGCTGAAATGATTTGTTCGTTTGGGCCCCCACAAAACAAGCTGGCAATTAATCTGTCCCTGCACAAACTGGCTCTACGGAGGCAAGATGTCGTCCTCATCCTCCTCATTCACCGATTCCTCACCCTCTTCAGTGTTGTGTACATCCTCATCCTCACAGAGTATTAATTAGTCCCCGCTGGAATCCACCACCACAGGTCCCTCTGTACGTTCTGGAGGCTGGTCTCCCTGGAAAAGTTGATAATTCATTTTTATGAACATCATCTTCTCCACATTTTGTGGAAGCAACCTCCTACGCCTTTTGCTGACAAGGTTCCCGGCTGCACTAAACACTCTTTTGGAGTGCACACTGGAGGGGGGGCAACTCAGGTAAAATAGAGCCAGTTTGTACAGGGGCCTCCAAATTGCCTCTTTTTCCTGCCAGTACATGTACAGACTGTCTGACATGCCTACTTGGATGCTGTCACCGATGTAATCCTTTAACAGACAGACGTACGCTTGTTGCTGCTGCTTTGAGGATGCAGGTGCGGCTACAGCCCACACAATTCAAAAAGATAGGAAAAAAAAGAAGAATTTTTTTATTGTTTGTGGAGCGCAATTTGAGGGTTACACCACCCTTTAACAGACAGACGCACGCTTATCGCTGCTGCTTTAAGGATGCAGGTGCGGCTACAGCCCACACATTTCACAAAGACAGAAAAAAAAGAAGAATTTTTTTATTGTTTGTGGAGCACACTTTGAGGGTGTCACCACCCTTTAACAGACAGACACACGCTTGTCGCTGCTGCTTTAAGGATGCAGGTGTGGCTACAGCCTACACATTTCACAAAGACAGAAAAAAAAGAAGAATTTTTTTATTGTTTGTGGAGCACACTTTGAGGGTGTCACCACCCTTTAACAGACAGACGCACGCTTGTTGCTGCTGCTTTAAGGATGCAGGTGCGGCTACAGCCCACACGTTTCACAAAGACAGAAAACAAAAGAAGAATTTTTTTATTGTTTGTGGAGCACACTTTGAGGGTTACATCACCCTTTAACAGACAGACGCACGCTTGTCGCTGCTGCTTTAAGGATGCAGGTGTGGCTACAACCCACATGTTTCACAAAGAGAAAAAAAAGAAGAATGTTTTTATTGTTTGTGGAGCACACTTTGAGGGTTACATCACCCTTTAACAGACAGACACACGCTTGTCGCTGCTGCTTTAAGGATGCAGATGCGGCTACAACCCACACATTTCACAAAGACAGAAAAAAAAGAAGAATTTTTTTATTGTTTGTGGAGCGCACTTTGAGGGTTACACCACCCTTTAACAGACAGACGCACGCTTGTCGCTGCTGCTTTGAGGACAGTATCATATGCAGTGAAAGTAGACTTGTCAGAAATTGTAGGCACGTCCTTCAGTCCGGACCAGATGTCCAAACCGGCCCTTGACTTATGACACAGGCGCACGCTTGGCGCTGCTACTCTGTTGATGCACGTGCGGCTACATCGCACACAAGTCACAAACACATAAAAAAATTGTTTTTTATTTTGTGGAGCACTTTGAGGGTTACACCACCCTTTAACAGACAGACGCACGCTTGTCGCTGCTGCTTTGAGGATGCAAGTGCGGCTACAGCCCACACAATTCACAAAGACAGAAAAAAAATTTTTTTTATTGTTTGTGGAGCGCACTTTGAGGGTTACACCACCCTTTAACAGACAGATGCA
Source organism: Taudactylus pleione (assembly GCA_031769625.1). Lineage (NCBI taxonomy): Eukaryota > Metazoa > Chordata > Amphibia > Anura > Myobatrachidae > Taudactylus > Taudactylus pleione. The sequence goes on along the minus strand of JAUIMM010000650.1, from coordinate 675,155 downwards.
CGCTTGTCGCTGCTGCTTTAAGGATGCAGGTGCGGCTACAGCCCACACATTTCACAAAGAGAAATAAAAAGAAGAATTTTTTTATTGTTTGAGGAGCGCACTTTGAGGGTTACATCACCCTTTAACACCCTTTAACAGACAGACGCTTGTCGCTGCTGCTTTGAGGATGCAGGTGGAATCTAGACGGGATTTGGAACCGGGGACACACTACCTCCATCAATTGTCTAAATCCCACTGCACTAATGGCGGATACCGGACGCACGTCTAACACCAACATAGCAGTCAAGGCCTCAGTTATACGTTTTGCTTCAGGATGACTGCTGTCGTACTTCATCCTCCTCGCTAGGGACTGTTGGAGGGTCAATTGTTTAGTAAAAGTAGTGGTGTTCCTACTTCCTCTCTGGGATGATGAACAACTCCCAGCAGCAGCAGCAACAGCACTAGGAGGAAGTGGTTCTTGATCTTTCCCTATTTTATTTTTATCGGAGAAAGTTTGGTCCTCCATTTATGTTATATTTATATATACGTGCGGCTAAGGCGCACACAAACACAGAAAATATTTTTTTATTTTTGCTGGAGAGTAGTGCACTTTGGGGGTTACACCACCCTTTAAGAAATGAGCCAGCCGGCTCTTTACTTATGGGACACAGGCGCACGGTTGGCGCTGCTCCTTTGTTGATGCACGTGCGGCTACAGTGCACACAATTCACAAACACAGAAAACATTATTTTATTTTGTTTGGAGTGCCCTTTGGGGGCTACAGCACCCTTTAGCAGTCAATCCAACCGGCCCTTTATTTATGGGACACAGGCGCACGCTTGCCACTACTTTGTTGATGCACGTGCGGCTACTGCGCACACAATTCACAAACACAAAAAAATATTTTTTTTTATTTTGTTTGGAGTGCCCTTTGGGGGTTACAGCACCCTTTAGCGGTCAATCCAGCCGGCCCTTTATTTATGGGACACAGGCGCACGCTTGGCACTACTTTGTTGATGCACGTGCGGCTACTGCGCACACAATTCACAAACACAAAAAAATATTTTTTTTTATTTTGTTTGGAGTGCCCTTTGGGGGTTACAGAACCCTTTAGCGGTCAATCCAGCCGGCCCTTTATTTATTGGACACAGGCGCACGCTTGGCACTACTTTGTTGATGCACATGCGGCTACTGCGCACACAATTAACAAACACAAAAAAAGATATTTTTTTATTTTGTTTGGAGTGCCCTTTGGGGGTTACAGCACCCTTTAATGGATAAGCCAGCCGGCCTTTTACTTATGGGACACAGGTGCACGCTTGGCTCTGCTCCTTTGTTGATGCACGTGCAGCCACAGTGCACAAAATTCACAAACACAGAAAAAAATATTATTTTTTTTTGCACTTGGGGGGAGCACCCCTGATAGACAGAGCACCCCATGGACAACACTACAGCACCCCTTTAGGACTGGGACACTGCACAGGACTTTGGAGTGGACACAGCCCCTATGGACAACTGACTGCACAACACAGTCCAGCCAGCCCCTATGGACTTTGAAGTAGTGGACACAGCCCCTATGGACAACAGCAGCACAGCGCAGCACAGCACAGCACAACACTACACTGCACTACACTACACTACACAGCCCAGCCAGCCCTAACTCCCACCCTCCCTCTTCACTGTCCACAGCCGAGTGAGAAAATGGCGCCGACGCGGCTACCTTATATAGGATCCAAAACCCTCGAGACCCGGAAGGCGGGATGATGACGTTTTGCCTCGATTTCAGATCCGAGTCAGGCGGGAAAAGTCGAGCCTGACTCGGATCGGCCTCGGATCGGGGGGGCTCGTGGGGGTTCGGATTTCAGAAATCCGGACCCGCTCACCCCTAGTAATCATGTTTGGAATTGTTTTTTTATTTTTAAACTATTCCCCTCAGTTATTAGCAAAGCCATTTCCAGATATTTTAAAATGATCTAGAGACCTTTGGACTGACTCAGGGAGAGTAATACACCGGCTTGGGTTGCGTATATTGCACACAGTCAGAAAGGAAGCGCATATACACAGTTTCAAACATGCGGCATCTGACACCCTATGACTGGAGAGGCGAAACTGGGAGGGAAGGGGCGTTCCCCTAACATAGGATATGCACACTGAAGCAGGGGCAGATTGGGCCACCGGGATGCCGGGCTGGTTCCCGCTGGGCAGGTCCCTACTATGGCCGGCCCCCCCTCCACTTACTCACCCGCTGTCACGATCGGAGCTCAGCTCCTATCGGGCAGCTTTACAGTAGTACAGCGTCTGCGCATACGCAGAGGCTTACTAATGAAAAAAAAAAAGATCGATGGGGGAGCTGCTGTGCATGCCCGGCAGCAGCTCCTCCCATAAGCCTTTGAGGAGCCTGTCAGTCACAGCTGACAGCTACTCCTCCAGCCACTCTGCGCAGCCCCGCCCCGCTCCGTGCATGCTGCAACAAGCACTGGCAACCTGCACGGTGATGCCTTCGGCCAGCCAAAGACACAAGCAGCGGGCAGCCACAGGAGCAGCAGGTGACGCTGGCGGCTGGCCACATGGACAAGCAGCGGACAGCCAGAGCATCATCAGGTAAGTGTAGGCTGCAGGGGGAGTCTGGGGGAGATGGGAGGGAAGGGGGAGCTGACAACACGGGGGGGAGGGGTGGGTGAGCTAATGATGCAGGGCTGGGGGAGGGTTGGAGCTGACACAGGGACTGGGGAATAATGCTGAGACACACAGGGGCTCTGGGAATGAGCATGAGATACACAAGGGCTGGGGGGGAATGAGGCTGAGAGACAAACTGGTGCTGGAGAATAAGGCTGAGAGAGACACTGGGGATGGGTAAAAGGGGCCAAGGGATACACACTGGGCAATGGAGCTGAGAGATACACTGGGACTGGGGAAATGGGACAGAGAGACACACTGGGACTGGGGAAATGGGACAGAGAGACACACTGGGATGGGGATATATTTTTTTGGTAATACAGTGCTCCAAGGGACCGGTGACGTCACACCCACGTGACCAGTCATCAAATGGGGAGTGGCCAGGATGATAAAGGGGGGCCAAAAGTGTCCCCTCGCTGGCTCGATGTGCTTGCCATGTATCGGGCATGGTGGCTCGTTGCGCTCGCCACAAAAATGTATTCCCCCTCTATGCCCATGTGGATGGTAACTCAGGAGCATTCTGGCCCTCCTGCAGTGGTCACGTGACTGCAACATCACAGAGGTACTTTCTCACACACTGGGGCTGGGGGAATGGGACTGAGACACACACTGGGGCTGGGGAAATAGGACTAAGAGACACACGGGGGCTGGGGGAATGGGACTGAGAGACACCCTTGTGCTGGGGAAATGAGGCTGAGACACACTGGGGCTTTCATTCTCACCCCAACCCACTTAGCCCAGCCAGATTATCAGCATCCTCTATCTTTCCCTGCTTTTTTGCTGCCATCAAAATCCTAATAAAGGAATTGCCTTCATCCCCCAAGGCAGATTAAGGGCCGTATTCAATTGTTTCGCACCCGCGATAAAGTTTCACATGCTGGACTTTTCGCCTACATCGCGTACTGTAGCCGCGGAAACTTATCGTGCGCGTCCCCGCTATTCGCCCTATTCAATTCCAAAAGACTTGAAAACGGCGACACGCGAAATCAGAACAGGCGAAAAGTGGTGTCAGAATCAGGGAAATCAGCCTGAACCCCCCAAAAAGATGCAGAGACATTGGGGATCAATGTAGTAGCGCCTGATTCGCCCTAATAAAACTATTTGGGGTACTTAACTCGCACAATTGCCACTAATTTGCGTCTATGCACAAGTGGTGAAGAATGGCATAAAGCAGGATTTTTTCGAGAAAATAAGTAGTCCTGTCACATTTGGGGTACCTGAAAATGGGTGCAATTATCTTTAATGTCTCTAAAGTGTAGTTTTAATAAAAGTATAATGCTCCCTCATAGAAGCACCTGCAATTCCTAAAACACTTGGCCCGTTCTTAGAGCACCCCCAGAACCTTATTTCGCTAGTTTGGGAATTTGTCCCTCCACTTTGTGCCTTTTCACCCCCAAATTCAAAGTACTATTTTAGGGTTTTCTTATGTTTTTTTCTGGCATTTTTTTACGCAGTTGTCCTTTGGGGGGCTGTTCTAAAGGTTCTGAGTGGTTCCCCCACCTTTGCACCCCAAAATTAAAAATGTGCACTTTTTTTCTCCTGCTATGCAGAGGCGAATCTTTGTCGCCTATTACATTGCATTGACTTTCCGCGTATGCGAAAAGCAGATGGAATTGAATATGGAGATAAGTTGCTGACAGGTGAAAGTCGCAATCGACGATATTTTTTCGCGGATGTCGGCTTTTCGCTTCTAAATGAATACGGGCATAAAACTGTAATATGGTAATGTTGGCAGAAATTAAATCAGGATCACATTTTTAACAAAAAATTTAGCGGATTTAACCCAGTGTGGGTGTGCATGCGTTGTGAGACTTGTATCATATTTATTACTTTTTTTCAATTAAATGTTCTGAAAGCTGAATAAAGGTGTAAGAAGCTCATTATATGTAATAACTCCCATGGTATTCATATAAACAGTATCTGTGACCTGCAGTATAGTTGGCCGCACTACATGCTTATGGAGATGATTACTTCAATAAAGGAGCAATATCTTGGTTACACGTGCGCCTATTTGTTTTTTTTATGTCACTGTGTTGCTGCTTTAAACTGTACACACTGAAGTCAATCTTTTAAAAACTCCTGGGAACAGATTTAATTTTCACTAACCTGGCAGTGAGAATATTAATGGAATTGTCACCCTCTGTTTTCAGGAGCTCTCATCTGCTTCAGTAGGGATGTAGCCATGATGTCGACACCACAGTTATGATGTCATCATTGTTACTATGCATAGGCAAATGCAGGGGGGGTTTCCGTCTCCCTGGAAACCCCCCCTTCCAAGCCCACACCATGACCAAAATAGAAATAGTAATGTAATACAATTTTACTAATGCTGCATTTTCTTAACAGTATCACAAATGAAATAATTAGCACCACCTGTGGATCTTTTAACATGTATCAGTCAGTAATAAATAATCTATGCACCAACTAGGAGATATGGAAAACATTCACTGTTAGGGATGTGCTGCTATAGAGCCCAATATGTACATATATATCCAGGGCAGTGCTGGGTTATTCTGGTGCTCCCCCAGACTCCTGGACTTGCTCTAATACTCTGGAAAGGAGCCCACATCTAAAATAAAAACATTCAGCTCAGGTAGGATGGCCCTACTGCCGCATTTAATGGCTTACTGTGATTGCTGGTCCTCTATATGCTGGAATTATGACACACAATACCCTTTGTATGACGCAAAGCTGGATAAGTGCTAATTATGCCCTCTTCATGGACTCGTCACACTCACTCTAAAATCAAGCATTTGGAAACCCCCCTCTAGAAATCCTGCGTTTGCCACTGCTATGTCAACATGGGAAATGTCAACTTCTGCAGAATGTCGATCTGTTCAGAATGTCATATGACAATTTGACATGTGAGAAAGGGAGCTGAGGGTTAGGGTCAGGTACTAGGTGGAGGTAGATGAGGAGGGTTAGGTTAGGCACTAGAGGATCTTAGGGTTAGCTTTAGAGGCGTTACTACACTAGAGGATGTTAGGGTTAGGTTTAGAGGCGTTACTCACCACTGGATCCTGGAAGTCATCATTACCTTACTGCAGGACCTGGAAGGCACCGTTAAAACCGCCGGGACCTCCGAACAAACTAATTCACCGCTGGACCACAACCAATGTTTTGTCAATATTCTAATCATGTTGACATTTCATCAGTGTCCATTAGAGATGTGCACCAACCCTTGTGTTTTGGTTTTGGATCTGGATCTCCCCTGGTTTTGGATCTGAATCTGGTTTTGGATTTTTTTCCTTGGTGTTTTGTTTTTAGGTTTTGGTTTTGGATCTGTATTTTTTCCAAAAAATGATATAAACAGCTAAAACCACATAATTTGGGCCTATTTTTGTTCCTACAGTATTATTAACCTTAATAACAATCATTTTCAGGCATTTCTAGGCATGTTTAACCACCTCACAGCTCACAATATTGTTTTCACAATGTTTCACCAATATAGGCCAAAGGCTGCAGCGAGCTGGCTGGCTAAAGTAAGCAACAGAGCAGTGGCACAAACGCATGGCAGATTAAAAAATTATAGGACATCTATGTAACATTGCCACACAGCAGTGGCAGACAGGATGGTAGTTTAATAATCTATAATAATGTCAGTCGGCAATGCCCCAAATTGTGCCAAATGTAAAGAAAAGAGGTGCAAGATGGAATTGTCCCTCCCACCCACTCTTATGTGGGATAATAAAAAGGACATGCACAGTTTAACAAACCAAGCACTTTAGATACTAGGACTGACACTTTCATGGTTGAACTCCTTGGTTTGTTTGGGCCCCCACAAAACATTTTTTAGAAGGGCTACCTTCAATTATTAAGGAGGAGGTTGATGATGAGGGTGTTGGTGGTGGAGATTGTTTATTATTTACAAATTATAATTTTGTTAAACAAATTGCATGAACTCGCTGCAAATGACGTAACAGGGAGGAGGTGCCTAGATGGTTACCGTCCCTTCCTCTGCTAACTTTGGCTTTACAAATGGCACAGATGCCTTCGCAACTGTTGTCAGAATTTAGATTAAAATAATTCCACACCCAAGACGTGACTTTTCTGGCTTTCTTTTTATCATGAGCAACAACTGTTACTGGTGGCTGATTTACACAAACCACATCCTTATCATCAACATCCACATTAGCATCAGATAGGAAACAAATTTCCCCCTCATCCTCCATTTGCACTTCCTCCACACTATCATCCTCATTTTTTATTATTTCACCATCTAATACTAGCACAGCTGTCATGGCGCCAGTGATCTGCTGTGAAACTAGGTGACAGCTGTTATACTTACTTCCTGTCAGGGTTCAGCCTAGGATCAGCTATCTCTCACCTCTGCACCGGCTTCCCCTGACTTCTCATTCGGTCAGATGTCTGGTGCAGTGATGGGCTAGGTGCTGAGCATTCTGCCTTAGGTGCTTGCGAACTTCCATGGTTGGCTGTGTGTGTTGGAGATCGGAGTTCCTAGCATGGGCACCGCCATGACAGTTCCGATCATGTGACAGTATCCCAACCAATGGTAGCATGATCTCGGTCAGCTGACGCTGTGCTCCAATCATCTGCTACCCCTGGGTATATATTCGGCTCCAGGACTCCAGTAGTTGCCTGATCAACAATTGTCACTCCTAGTGTGCTAGTAGAGTCTTGTTCCAGGTTCCCTTGGTTCTCTCATTTGTTCCAGAGTCTCCAGTGTTCCCTTTGAGCAACAGTGCTATTACATCTCTGCCTGTGTATGAGTTCCAGTGTCTCCTTTGAGCACCAGTGTGATTAACATCCCTGCCTGTGCATGCTGTTCCTGTGATTACAAGCTACAAGGTTATCCTGTGTCTCACAGCTGCACCACTGTGCAATCTTCTCCTTGTTTACAAGCTACAAGTGTTCCCTGTGAGCAGCAATGCTAATTACATCATTGCCTGAGTGGTTTACTTCCAGTGACAGTGCTATAACTTCTCTTCCTGTGTACCAAGTCTCCAGTGTTTCCTGTGAGCAGCAGTGCGACCAACAGCTCTGCCTGTGTATTTAGCCTGCAGTGTCTCCTGTGAGCAACAGTGCGATTACATCTCAGCCTGTGTATAATTACCAGTGCCATTCCATGTGGCAAAAGTGCGTCCACCTGCCATTCCCTTTGTATCACTTGTGTGTTTACCCGTGGTGCTAAAGTGCATCAACACGCCACTCCTTGTGTAATCCTCGTGTGCCATCCCACAGTGCAAAAGTGCGTCCACACACCATTTCCCTGTGTGTCCCTTGTGTGTTAACCCGTGGTGCTAAAGTGTGTCTGCATGCCACTTCTTGTGTATTCCTCGTGTGCCATTCCGCTGGGCAAAAAGGCGTACACACGTCACTCCCTGTGTATTCTCGAGTGCCATTTCCAGTGTACCTCTCAAGTGCTAATTCAAGTACCTCTCAAGTGCCATCCAGCTATGCAAAAGTGCGTCAGTACACTAATCCTGGAGTGCTCTTCAAGCACCATCTTTTGTGTAACTCCTTGTGTAACAGTGCCTTTGTTAAGCACTTCCCCTGGGCCATTCATATCTTGAGCCTCTATTCCCATGGATCTTGGATACCTGGACAAAGGACCGCTTCCTGCCTGCAGGGTGCAGCAAAGCCCATATCCCGCTTGGAGGGGTCCCTGGTGAACACCTCCCTGCAGGTTAGATTCCACACCATTGACCAGGTCTAGCCAACGTCCAAGATCTGTGGACGAGGAGTTCTCATATCCAGGCCTCTCATCCTGAATTCTTCCAAAACCAAGACCACAACCCCTCAGTAGGGGATTCCACTTCAGCAAACCTGACACTTCCTCTATCAAAGGACTGTTTAATAGTCAATTGTTTTTTTAAATTACTACTACTAGTAGTCTTCTTAGTCCCTTTCTGGGATGAAGGTCCACTCCCAGCAGCAGCAACAGGCATACCACTCAAGGATCCTTCTGAGGAATCACGGATAGGAGAGGAGTCAGCCATGCTTATGAAACTGGATGCAGGAATACTTCCTATCATGAATGAGTAAGTTGATGATGATGCAGGTGTTGGTGGTAGAGATTGCAGGCACTTGGATCCAGATAGAAGGGAGCAGCTAGTTGACACTGGACTGATAGTTGTTCGTTTTTTTGTCCCCAAAGTTTTAGAATTTGAAATACCCTTTCCAATTTGATGAATGCGCTGCAAGTGATGTAACAGGGAGGAGGTTCCAAGATGGTTAAGGTCCTTACCTCTACTCACTGTTACATGGCAACGGTTAAAAATGTCTTGGCAAAAGTTGTGCGGATTTGGGTGGAAATAATTCCACACATGAGAAGTAGATTTTTTGGTCCTTTGCCCAGTCATGCCAACAATGGGATTTTTCCCACCGTGGCCAACAACTGTTGCCTGATTTACAGTTTTTACACAAACATCCTCGCCATCAAAATCCTCTTCATCATCATCATCATCCTTGTTGTTATCGCCAACTACATAAATATCCTCCTCATCCTCCTTGTGCAATTTCACAGAAGCATCTTCGATTTCTATGTCAGATGGCACACAAATGGTGGAAGGAGGATCCTCTTCAAGTACAGTATTACTAGAAAGTCAGGCTCACACATGGCAACAGCAGACACACTTGGACTCTGCTTGGGGATTTGTGATTTTTCAGAGCAGACAGTTGGTTCCTGTGTCTTACTCGTCTTAACAATTTTTATTTTGTTTGTACCTCTCCTACAAGCAGAGGGGCTTAAATTATCACTAGAACCACCAGTCATAAATAATAAAGGCCAAGGCCTTTTCCTTTCCTTGCCACTTCGTGTAGTGAATGGCATATTGCCAATTTTTTGTTTCTCTAAAGCTGACAGTTTTAATTTTTTTTTGCTTTAACAGGGTAAAAGTTGATTTTTTTAGCCTGACTTTTTTGGCCTGTCTTAAGCCCTGGTACATCGGCCTTCATAGATAACATTGATGGCCTTGCATCGTCATCATGACTGCTGCCGGCAGCTACAAGACTGGTATGTGGATCCTGCTCTCCAGTCATGTGACTGTCCTCCATACTCACTACGCACACAACCACACACGAAAAAAATTGTTGGTTTTATTTTTATTATTTTGGGCAGCAGTCCCTCGACAGACAGGAGCACAGCACCCCTGCGCACCTACGCCAATGACAGGTGTGGCTAACATGCACACAAATAATTTTTTTTTTTGGGCAGCAGCCCCTCCACAGACAGCAGCACAGCACCCCTGCACAGCTATGCCAATGACAGTGACAGCCAGGTGTGGCTGACACACACACAGAAAAAATTGTTTATTTATTTTTTGGGCAGCAACCCCTCGACAGACAGCAGCACAGCACCCCTGCGCAGCTACACCGATGACAGTGACAGCCAGGTGTGGCGGACATGCACACAAACATTTTTTTTTTGGGGGGGGGGGCCAGCAGCCCCTTGACAGACAGCAGCACAGCACCTCTGTGCACTTACACCAATGACAGGTGTGGCTAACATTTTTTTTTTAACACTGGTGTGAACCCCTGATAAGAGGCAGCAGCCCCTTAACAGACAGCTAACAGTGCTAAATGTATTTATTTAATTCCATTATTTATGCTTAATCTCTTGTGCATAATTTTGAAGATAGATTGATAATTATTTAACACATATTGTAGTTTTATATTATAATGAGTTTATCCAATCTTATTTTTATGAGCTTAATAGAGCACCAATTTCTATTAGATTATTCAGTATCACATGCTGTGATTGTTATTGTTCTACCTAACAAAGCCAGCTGCATTTTCTCTAACACCTCAATACTGTCTATTCTTGTTTCCCTAAAAAAGGGGTGACCAACCTGGTCCTCGTGGATCCCTAACACTTCACGTTACAAACTGTCACTTCGTAAAATATGTACTGCTTCCATTCCTAATCTGGGCAATACTGTACATCTAATGGGCGAATGCCTGAAAACGATTCATAGATCGGTGGACTTTGCAGATCGTCGATTTCTGGAGGAATTGGCAAAATACTACATGTAAATAAATCATCAACTCGCCGAGTACGATCATTTTGAGATTGTCCAACAAGTTGAAATATCAGAATTATTCGACCCAGGCATCGTCAGAATGTAAAATTGCCCCAATTGATTGAAAAATTTAATTGATTGAAAACAGTAACAGTTAGGGGTCCTTGCGGACTGGCATATAACACTAGCCTTTCATTTCATTCAATATTTTTTTATGTTATAACAGATATCACATCTGTTATTCTGAATGAATTGGACTTGGAGCCTATTGTAATAGGTTTGGGGTCGCCAGAAGTTCTGTCGACTTTGGCCTCAAAGTTATTGGATGTAATAGCCTTTGCATATTGCAGTTTGTATTCGGCTACTTGGGGCGACTTTAAACTAGGGATGTGCACCGACCCCGTGTTTTGGTTTTGGATCTTTATCTTTTTCAAGGTTTTGGATCTGGATTTGGTTTTGCCAACCACCCTCAAGTGTTTTGGTTTTGGATCTGGATTTTTTAAATAAAAAATAGATAAAAAGTTCTAAAAACAGCTAAAATCATGTAATTTATGCATCCAAAACCCGAAATTCGGATTTAAAATTCATATTCTGAACCACAGAAGGATCAGAAACCCGACCCTGATCTCCTCTGGAGATTAGAACCGCGACTCGGATTTACCCAGATTCACGAAATTTGTGTGGATTCTGACTTTTGGAGAACCAAACCGCACATCTCTGCTTTAAACCTACAAAAAATTATCCAATCTGCTGTCAGTTTATTGAAAACATGGTGACTATTCTCTTCTTGGTTCAAGTGTTAAACTGACAATTTTGCATCATCAGCCCTATATAATAAGTAGAGATGAGCGGGTCCAGTTCTCTGAGAACTGGACCCACCAGAACATAGGGGATCGGAGTAGGATCTGAGTCCAGTTCGGGTTTTCCCACCTGACGGCTCCCAAAACGAGGCAAATCGTCATCATTCCGCTGTCGGATTCTCGCGGGTTTTGGATTGTATATAAGTCTCTCCCCATGGTGATCGGCGCCATTTACTTGCTGAGTCCCGGGCTGTCACGCTGTGCTCATCCAAGGGGGACTGTGTTGTCCAATACAGGGGTGTGCTGTGCTGAGCTGTGTTGTCTAATACAGGGGTATGCTGTGCTGGGCTGTGTTGTCCAATACAGGGGTATGCTGTGCTGGGCTCTCTTGTCCAATACAGGGGTGTGCTGTGCTTATCTGTGTTGTCCAATACAGGGGTGTGCTATGCTGGGCTGTGTTGTCCAATCTAGGCAGAGTGTGCTGTGCTATGTCCAGTGGGCTGTGTTATTTATCATTGATTTGCTAATCCAGGGGTTTGCTGTGCTGTCCATCAAGGGGTGTGCTGTCCAGGGCTGTGCTGTCTATCTAGTGTGCTGTCCGTCCACAGGCTGTAAAAAATAAGTTAAAAAAATGAAAAAATATTTTTTCTGTGCTGTACCCCACACTGTGACACTGTATCATACTTCCCAATGGTCCCGCATTCAGCAGGACAGTCCCATTTTTTTGGGACTGTCCCGCTGTCCCACCAGCGGGCCACAGTGTCCCAAGGTGGGTGGGAGGTTGGGAGAAGCATATGCAGAGCGAGAATAGATGCGGTGTGCATGCGCACAGCATAAATTCAAAGCACAGAGGGGAAGCCTGGGGGCAGCCCAGCATTCCGGTGATGCTGGGCACGCCCCTTAGTGATGCAAACGGGGTGTGACGCTAGGCCATGCCCCTTTTACTGGTAGGCCACGCTCCTTTTCGGGAGCATGCGTGCCTTCACCGTGCGGGTGTCCCTATTTGCATCCTGCAAATGTTGGAAGGTATGCTGTATGCCCTATCCCCCCCCCAGTGTATTCAAAACACTGTGATGCTGCTGGCCATATTGTGATTGATGCTGTAAGTTCATCATACTACAGTGTATAATTCGTAAAGTATTGTGAGTGAAGCTGTCGGTCATTAATATCGCAGTGTAATATATTCATAAAAAAAATACTGACAATGAAAATAGCACATAAAAAATATTCTGACATTGTAAGTGGTAGCACAGTGTATTATTCATAAAAAAATATTGTGACACTATAGTTCATTGATACCACAGTGTAATGTTTAAAATTGGTACAAATTGACATGTGTGCTGTACCCCAATTCGTTCGTATTTACTGATATGGAGAACGATCAGTTGAGAGGAACCACATACTAGTGCTGGAGCTGCTGCCAGTGCCACCAGTCATGACGATACTAGTCAGTCTACGTCAACTACTAAAGCCGATGCCCAAGGGCTTACAGGGCTTAAGTTAGGGCATCTAAAATTAAAGTAAGCAAACTTTTACATTGGTAAAGAAAAAACATCAAAGGGAAAGTTAGCTGCAAAGACAAAAAAAATGGAAATATGTCTTTCACCACACGAAGTGGCAAGGAAAGGCTAAGGCCTTGGCTTTTATTTCTGAATGATTGTTCTGCTCTTATGATGATGTAAGCATAAGTGAACATGCTGACATAGAAATCGAGGATGCTTCTATGCAAGTGCACCAGGATGAGGAGGATATTTGTGTAGCTGACGGTAATAAGGATGTTGATAATGAGGATGTTGATGATGATGTTGTTGTTGATGATGATGTTGTTGATGAGGATGCTGTTTGTTAAATCAGGCACCAGTGGAAGAAACAGTTGTTGCACATGATAAGGAAAAGCCCATTGTCATGTCTGGGCATAAGACAAAAAATTCCACTTCTAATGTGTGGAATTATTTCTACCCAAATTCAGATAACAATTGTCAAGCCATCTGTACTCTTTGTAAAGCCAGAGTAAGTAGAGGTAGAGACCTTAAAAATCTAGGAACCTCCTCCCTGTTGTATCATCTGCAGCGCATTCATAAAAAAAAAAAATTAATTCAGAAACTTTGGCTAAAAAAGTACCAACAAGTAGTCCAGCATCAGCTAGCTTAATTCTCTCTGCTATATCCTAGCACCTGCCATCTTCACCACCAACACCTTCATCAACAATATCCTCAATCATGAAGCGATTGGTTTGTTTGGGCCCCCAGAAGACAAACTACCAATGGGCAGCTGGCAGTGATCTCTACCAATGGGCTTCTGGCTATGAACACTATGTGCACAAACTGGCTTTACAGTGGCAAGCTGTTGTCACCATCATCATCCAATTCCTCCCATTAACAGTGCATAACATCATATTTCTTCACACAATATAAATTTGCCCCTGCTGGAATCCACCATTACAGGTGCCTCTGTAATTTTTAGAGGTAATTGGTGGTAAAGGTCTTCCTCATAGAATTGTAGTTCATCTTTTCCACATTTTGAGAAAGTAGTCTCCTCCGCCCATCTCTGACAAGGTTCCCGACTGTGCTGAAAACTCATATGGAGTACACACTGGAGGGTGGGCAGCTCAAGTAAAGCAAAGCCAGTATGTGCAAGGTCCTCCAAATTGCCTTTTCTTCCTGCTAGTAGTCAATCGGACTGTCTGACATGTCTTTTTGGATGCTATCAATAAAAATAGTCTAAAACCAACTGCATATTGGCAGATATTGGACGCACATCTAATATGAGCATAGATGTTATGGCATCAGTGATCCGCTGTGCAACTGAGTGACTGCTGTCATACTTGCTCCACTTTGCAAAGGAATGTTTAACAGTCAATTGATTTTTTTAAACAACAACTAGTAGTCTTCCTTGTCCCCTTCTGGGATGAAGATTCACTCCCAACAGCAGCAGCAGCAGGCGTAGCTCTTAAGGATTCTTCAAATGCATCTTATTCGCACAATGATGCAAATAGATAGCACAAGCAGCTTCTACTGACTAAAATTATATGCAGCATGCCTATGTTCTCTGTGCATCTGCGGGTGTATAAGCATGCAAAACGCTAATTTACAGTGTTACAGCCACTGACACTGTAAGTAGCATTTTGCATGCAGTTACACCTGCACTCACTCATGGAAAATAGGCATGTTGCATATCATTTTAATCAGCAGAAGTGGATTGTGCTATCTATTCACATCGTTGTGTGAATAAGATACATTCAAAGGTAAAAGACGCTCAGTGCTACCGAGTCATACTGAGCTCCCGCGTTATGTGTGGCGCGACTTGTAGAGGATAGATGTATGTTGGCACATCTGTAGGTCTCGCCAATCCCAAATACAAGTTTGCATCCCACCCAAGAGTTGTGACATGGACATTGTTAGAGAAGCGATTATCGATAGCCAAGTACCGCTTTGGAGACAGAAATAGTTATATTCTCTTTGCACAGTACAGTAAGAGAGATATAGGGGCAGATGTACTAAGTTCTGGAAAATGATACATTGGAGATTGATAAACTACCAACCAATCAGCTCATGTCATTTTTCAAACACAGCCTGTGACATAACCGTTAGGAGCTGGGTGGCGGATAGTTTATCACTCTCCAGTTTATCAATTTACAGAGCTTAGTACATCTCCCCCATAGAAAAATCATCAAGAGTAACTTCACCAGAGTTCATATGTAGCAGCCAAGGTTTTGAGAGTCAGTGGGAAAAGTTTACTAAGAATCATGTTGTAAGAGATTGCATTCTTGTGTGAGTTTAGCCTGTTTTCCCAACTTGCAAATTTACTAAGGGCAAACACATTTGAACTTGCAGGAAACGAACATCAAAACTCACACAAACTTAAAAAACACGTCCAAATACAGCATCAGTCAAATTCGCAAGTACTTTCCATAGGAAACAATACAACACGCAAATTTACCAAGAATCTAGTTTTGAAACTCGCACAGGTAATTACCAAACTCGAATCAAAATAGACTTTTCTAATAGACTACCTCCTGAGGTGAGTATGTGCATGTGTTCATAGGTGTTTCAAGTTGCAATTAGTGGGAACACAATGATGATGCCTATTAAAGGGGCTAAATCAGCTGCACTGATTTGTGTGAAGCAAAAATGGCAAATCCCTGGATATCCCAGTCAGCATTCTCACGGTACTTAACTCAGGTAATGGCAGCATTTCAGCCACTAATGCATCTGCTTCTCTAGCCAGGAGTCACAGTGCCATGTGGCCAGGGTAACCTTTTATAGCATTGCGGGTATGCCTAATGTCCTGGGTAATATTAACTACACTCGCAATCGCTGCCCGGATGGGATTCTTGCAGCGGGTCGATGTGTTGGCAGCCTTTCATCCAAACAACATGTGGTAGGATTCATGACCTACTGCACAAGGAACATGTTCCTCTCCACAGAGAATTTTTTATTGCACCCCGTCTTGGTCTTGCACCTCAGCCTGGGTGCCTCATCACTGCTGCCTGTACTGCTCAATAATGCCTCCTGAACAGCAACCTCTTCCACCTCACTCTCTCCCTCCCTCTCCTCTGCCCTGGACATATTCCTATCCCCCTCCCTATACAAACACACACAAAAAAAGACAAACTAACAGAAACCGCCTCTCCTACTACCTACCCACATACACCGCCCCCCCCCCCACACACACACACACACACACACACACACACAATACACACAAAACACTGACAGGACAAAAGATAAAAACACAATAAAGAAAGACAGAAAAATTAGACAAATAAATAACAAGACAATAAATAAGCACACAAAACTTCCACACACCAAGCAGCAATCAATTCCACTAGCCAAAAACTCTCCTGCACCACTAAGCACACTCCTCACTGTCCCCATGCAAACTCCAACCAACAAAACCATCAAAGGTTGTGCTGTTTGTACATGACATGTGACTGCTTCAACCGATCAGAACATGTTTCTAGGATGATGCACACATTCTCATGCGTGTCTTTTAAACACATGCTTTCTCACACGTGTTTTGCCAAAAACTCACACAACAAAACACATTTGCTTTCACCATCGAAAAACACGATTTTGCTAAACTCACTTCTTGGTAAATTTGCGAGTTTTGTCTGGGAAAACTTGTGCGTGTTCGTGGGAACCTGTTCGAGTTTAATCTCCCCCAAACACGATTCTTAGTAAATTGTGGCAAGAGAGAGACTGCATTTACTATTCAATATTGCATGTGTGCCAACTGCCAACATATATGGTACCCTCTGACAGAACACGTTTACAATGTTAATAGTAGAGATGAGCGGTTCGGATTCTGTGGAATCCAAACCGCTCCAAACTGTGGGGATCAGAGTCCACTCGAACGCTGTTCGGGTGTTCCCCGCCTGTCTCGGATACCCCTTCGATGCTGAACGGTGGCCTCCTGATTTATTAGCATGCACATACTCCATAGTTGCCAACGTTTCGGTTCCACTCCGGAACCTTTGTCAAGGCTTCATAAGAATACAACAGACTGTGGAGCTGAAAGAGTGTATGTGTGCATGCTGGCACCCTTCCGTGTTTTGGGTTTTGTGTTTTGGATCTGGATTTTTTTGTAAATAAGCATAAAAACAGCTAAAACCACATAATTTGTGGGTTTTTCTGCTCCTATGCTATTATTAACCTCAATAACCTTCATTTCCACTCATTTCCAGTCTATTCTGAACACCTCACACCTCACAATAGTGTTTTTATGTCCAAAAGGTTGCACTGAGGTAGCTGGATGACTATGCTAAGCGACACGAGTGGGCAGCACAAACACGTGGTCCATCTAGGAGTGACACTGCAGTGGCAGACAGGATGGCAGTTTGAAAAATTAGGCCCCAAACAGTACATAATGCAAAGAAAAAAAAGAGGTGCAAGATGGAATTGTCCTTGTTGGGCCTTCCCACCCACCCTTATGTTGTATAAACAGGACATGCACAGTTTAGCAAACCAATCATTTCAGCACCAGGGTCAGCCACACGACTGTGGCTGAAATGATTGGTTCATTTGGGCCCCCACAAAACAAGCTGGCAATTAATGTGTCCCTGCACAAACTGGCTCTACGGAGGCAAGATGTCATCCTGATCCTCCTCATCCACCGATTCCTCACCATCTTCAGTGTTGTGTACATCCTCATCCTCACAGAGTATTAATTTGTCCCTGCTGGAATCCACCACCACAGGACCCCCTGTACGTTCTGGAGGCTGGTCTCCCTGGAAGAGATGATAATTAATTTTTATGAACATCATCTTTCGAAATACACACTGGAGGGGGGGCAACTCAGGTAAAATAGAGCCAGTTTGTACAGGGGCCTCCAAATTGCCTCTTTTTCCTGCCAGTACAGGTACAGACTGTCTGACATGCCTACTTGGATGCTGTCACCGATGTAATCCTTTAACAGACAGACGCACGCTTGTCGCTGCTGCCTTGAGGATGCAGGTGTGGCTACTGCTCATACATTTCACACACAAACAGATAAAAAGATGATTATTTTATTTTGCTTGGAGCCCACTTTGGGGGTTACACCACCCTTTAACAAACAGACGCACGCTTGTCGCTGCTGCTTTGAGGATGCAGGTGCGGCTATAGCCAACACAATTCACAAAGACAGAAAAAAAAAGAATTTTTTATTTTTTGTGGACAGCACTTTGGGGGTTACACCACCTTTTAACGGACAAGCCATCCTGCCCTTTACTTATGACACAGGCGCACGCTTGGCGCTGCTCCTTTGTTGATGCACGTGCAGCCACAGTGCACACAATTCACAAACACAGAAAATAATTCCTCCACCATTCTGTCAGTGGTGACAGTATCATATGCAGTGACAGTAGACATGTCAGAAATTGACATTGTTGGCATGTCCTTCAGTCCGGAACAGATGTCCAAACCGGCCCTTCACTTATGACACAGGCGCACGCTTGGCGCTGCTGCAATGTTGATGCACATGTGGCTACTGCGTATACATTTCACACACAAACACAGAAAAAAAGAATTGTTTATTTTTTGTGGAGTGCACTTTGGGGGTTACACCACCCTTGAACAGACTTATGGGACACAGGCGCACGCTTGGCGCTGCTCCTCTGTTGGTGCACGTGCAGCCACAGTGCACACAATTCACAAACACAGAAAATAATTGTTTTGAGTGCACTTTGGGGGTTACAGCACCCTTTAATGGTCAAGGCAGCCAGCCCTTTACTTATGACACAGGCGCACGCTTGACGCTACTTTGTTGATGCACGTGCGGCTACTGTGCACACAAAACACACAAACACAAAAACACAAACACAAAAAAATATATTTTTTAATTTTTTTTGGAGTGCACTTTGGGGGTTACAGCACCCTTTAATGGTCAAGCCAGCCGGCCCTTTACTTAGGGGACACAGGCGCACGCTTGGCGCTGCTCCTCTGTTGGTGCATGTGCAGCCACAGTGCACACAATTCACAAACACAGAAAATAATTGTTTTGAGTGCACTTTGGGGATTACAGCACCCTTTAACAGTCAAGGCAGCCGGCCCTTTACTTATGACATAGGCGCACACTTGACGCTACTTTGTTGATGCACGTGCGGCTAC
Source organism: Taudactylus pleione (assembly GCA_031769625.1). Taxonomy (NCBI): domain Eukaryota; kingdom Metazoa; phylum Chordata; class Amphibia; order Anura; family Myobatrachidae; genus Taudactylus; species Taudactylus pleione. Next base: position 656,129 of record JAUIMM010000650.1, on the reverse strand, counting down.
TGTGCATACAATTCACAAACACAAAAAAATATATTTTTTTATTTTTTTTGGAGTGCACTTTGGGGGTTACAGCACCCTTTAACGGTCAAGCCAGCCGGCCCTTTACTTAGGACACAGGCGCACGGTTGGCGTTACTTTGTTGATGCACGTGCGACTACTGCGCACACAATTCACAAAAACAGAATTTTTTTTTTATTTTGGAGTACACTTTGGGGGAGCACCCCTGATGCACAGATCAGGACAACACTACAGCACCCCTCTAGGACTACAGCCTTTATGGGACACTGCACAACACAGTCCAGCCAGCCCATATAGACTTTGGAGTGGACACAGCCCCTATGACTGAAACTGATGCACAACACAGCCCAGCCAGCCCCTATGGACTGAGTGGTCACAGCCCCTATGGACAACAGCAGCACAACACAGCCCAGCCAGCCCCTATGGACAACAGCAGCACAACACAGCCCAGCCCAGCCAGCCCTAGCTCCCACCCTCCCTCTTCACTGTCCGCACCCGGAGTGAGACATGGCGCCGACGCGGGGACCTTTTATAGAATCAAAACCTGCGAGATCCGGAAGGTGGGATGATGGCGGTTTGCCTCGATTTCAGATCCGAGTCAGACGGGAAAAGTTGAGCCTGACTCGGATACGACTCGGATCGGGGGGGCTCGGGGGGTTTGGATTTCAGAAATCGGAACCTGCTCATCCCTAATATAGATATATATATATATATAATATATACACAAACACACACTGTATGTATACTATATATATATATATATATATATATATATATATTTACACACACACATACTGTATATATATATATATATATATATATATACATACATACAATACATACATACACACACACACACTGTATATATACTGTGTATATATATATTTTATAAATATATATAAGTATATAATACATACATTAGGCACTCCTTCCCTTCAACAGAGCCCAAACTTACCAGGACACTCTGCCATCTCGTGACTCTGGGATCTCAGAGGACAGCCAGTGCAGAGTGATGTGAGGTACAGCGTGTCAATGGTGGAATGCACCGGCAGCTGCCAGAGAAGAGAACAAGAGTGTCGGTGGCATTTAATACATGGAGCCGGTCACAAGCCAATCACAGCTCACTGAACAGCAGCCGACCAATCAGCAGCGCCCGCTGCTGATTGGCTGGATGCTGTTCCACGAGCTGTGATTCGCTCGTGGAACTGCAGCCAATCAGCAGCGGCTGCTGCTGATTGGCTGGCTGCCATTATACGAGCTGCTGTGATTGGCTTGCGGCCGGCTCCAGGTATTAAATGCATCAAGTCGCACATCACTGCATTTCACACCTCTCTCACAGGGCCCGGGACTGGAATCCCCACAGTTCCCCCCAGATGGCGGCCCTGCTGGGGGCACTGCTAATAGGGGCATACTACTGGGGGGGCACTACTAATTGGGGCACTGCTCATGGGGGCATACTACTGGGGGGTATACTAATGGGGGCACTACTAATGGGGGCACTGCTAATGGGGGCATACTACTGGGGGGGAACACTACTAATGGGGCACTGCTCATGGGGGCATACTACTGTGGGGTATACTAATGGGGGCACTGCTAATGGGGCAGGAAGTCCACTTGGGCTTGCGAGACCTGAGACCCTACCACAAGGGTTTTCTCCGCAAGCCCGATGGTTGCGATAATCGCGACCATCACCAGGCCACATGCACACGCTGTGGGTGGTCACCCTCAGCTGTGCGAGCGGCCTGGAGGCCGATCAAAAAAAAAAAAAAGGGACGCCCTGATTCAGAGCGAGTGCTCGCAAATAGCGTGCGCCACTGAATCAGGCCCTATGTGCGATGTAATGTGAATAAGCCCACTTTGTAAGCAAGTACTGTGATTCTGCTGGCCATACCCCACTCTCAAGGACAATTCCATATTGCACTACTTTTCATTTCTGCCACTGCTGTGTGGCAATGTTTCATAGATGTGCTTTAAACTGTGGTGTCTGTGTCACTGCTCTGTCGCTTAGTAACCAGTCAGCTCACTGCAACCTTTGGCCAATAATGGTGAAAAAAATATTATAAGCTGTGAGGTGGTCTAAATTGACTGGAAAATTAATGTTATCGAGGATAATAATAGTCTAGGAAGAAAAAAACGCAATTTATGTGATTTTAGCTTTTTTTGTAAATTTTTGTAAAAAATCCAAATCCAAATGACGAATTAGAAGAACCAAATCCAAATCCGGCAAAAATGGTCCGGCGCACATCCCTAGTTATTAGTCAGTATTGATAAGTACGATGCTGAATATCTGAGAGTGAGAGTGTGCATGTGGCTGAGTTCTGTCTTGTGTATAGGAGTTCCTGGGCGGGATGCATGATGAACACCGCTAATAGACTGCTCTCAAGGTAAGAGCGGCCCTTTGCGATGGAGGAACTTCCGGGTTTATGACCCCGAAGCCCCTCTGGAGTCCTGCGCTTGTGCAGAAAGATGCACTCGCCATGGGGGGCCGCCGGGAGAGATCAGATCGGATCCCTCTTACAGCACTCTCCCCATAGAAGCCCATAGGCTTCTATAGGGTAACACCAATCAGGAGATGGCTTTACCCACCGCATCCAAGCCCCGGAGTGCATTGTATTCCGGGGTTTGGTGCATATGAGCAATGCGATCAAACCTGCGTTTTTGGGGTTTGACTGCATTTCTCGTTTTGCTGCATCCTGCCCCCTGTGAGGTGAGGAACTTGGGTATATAGTACCCGCTCCCCATCCCCCTCGGTGCTCCGCCCTCCCCTCCCCCACCCCCATTACCTGTCAGCGCCACTGCAGCAGCCTCTCTCACCTCTACCTGCATCTGGTATCGTACAACTCCACTTCGCGTGACACAATCATTAGTATTTAATGTTTTATAGGGGACGTGGCCATAACCTGCAAGAATAGGCCACGGCGCTCTCTACAGCCTACAGAATAAGCCGGAGGGTACAGTACCCCAACTAGTTGTGGAGGAGGGTGGAGAGGAGGGTGAGTAGGAAGGGAGTCAGTCTGCGCCAGTGAAAACAGTACAATACAGTATCTGCTTTATTTATGAAGAAATCTGTGCCCTGGTGCCTGCTATTGTGCCTCTGTATGACAGAATTATGGGATCCTTGTCTAAGAAAACCTCCCTGCCCAGGAAGATACAGTTAGGGCTAGAGATGAGCGGGTTCGGATCTCAGAGATCCAAACCCACTCGAATTTAGAGATCCGGGGTGAGAACCGAACGTGTGTTCTGTTCCCCCGCTGGCCCCGGATCTCAAACTGAGGCAAAACCTCAAAGACAAAGCTTTCGTCTCAGCTATATAAGGAGTCCCCGTTGCGGCGCCATTTCAATCCGGCTGTGGAGAGTGAACAGGGAGAGTGGGTAGTGTAGGACTGGTGCTGTCTGCTGTGTCCATCTGGGCTGGTGCTGTCTGCTGTGTCCATCTGGGCTGGTGCTGTCTGCTGTGTCCATCTGGGCTGGTGCTGTCTGCTGTGTCCATCTGGACTGGTGCTGTCTGCTGTGTCCATCTGAGATGGTGGTATCTGCTTTGTCCATCTGGGCTGGTGCTTTCTGTTGTGTCCATCTGGGCTGGTGCTGTCTGCTGTGTCCATCTGGATTGGTAGCGTGCTGCCTGTGTCGTCAATTGCTGCTGCCTGGGTCAGGGGTTCTCTGGGCTCCAAGTTCTGGACAAAAAAAATATACTGTATATATATATATATATATATATATATATATTATATATAAATATATATATATATATATATAAATCACAGGGGCTCTGCACTCACCATAATAACTAATAATGATAATAAACATAATAAACAGTGGGGTTTTGGTTCATGAATTGATCAATGCATTTAAGCTTGCAGCCCATCGTCACAGGACCCCACTTTACTGCAAGTCCCTACTCTATTGCTCAGAATTATAACATGGACAAAGCCATCACATTAATGTTAAACTCATGGTATGCTATCAAGGTTTAAAGCTCACAGCAACTTTGCTTTTAAATGTGAGACAGTTATCAAGCACACCTGTTGCAAAGCACCTAGGAAAACAACTGACACAAGTTAGATAACTAGTTAAAAGGGGTGCATGAGAAAATGTGATCACAAAAATGATTAATTATAAAAATTAATCATAATAAACAAAAAGCACTAATCCACGGCACTCACCATTCCAAGTTTTGGGGTGCAACATGGTATGTGACCACATTGTTTAAATAGAAATCACAGGGGCTCTGCACTCACCATAATTAGTGTTTATTATCATTATTAGTTATTATGGTGAGTGCAGAGCCCCTGTCATTTCTATTTAAACAATGTGGTCACATACCATGTTGCACCCCAAAACTAGGAATGGTGAGTGCCGTGGATTAGTGCTTTTTGTTTATTATGATTAATTTTTATAATTAATCATTTTTGTGATCACATTTTCTCATGCACCCATTTTAACTAGTTATCTAACTTGAGTCAGCTGTTTTCCTAGGTGCTTTGCAACAGGTGTGCTTGGTAACTGTCTCACATTTAAAAGCAAAGTTGCTGTGAGCTTTAAACCTTGATAGCATACCCTGAGTTTAACACTAATGTGATGGCTTTGTCCATGTTATAATTCTGAGCAATAGAGTTGGGACTTGCAGTAAAGTGGGGTCCCGTGACAGGGCTGCAAGCTTAAATGCATTGATCAATTCATGAACCAAAACCCCACTGTTTATTATGTTTATTATCATTATTAGTTATTATGGTGAGTGCAGAGCCCCTATCATTTCTATTTAAACAATGTGGTCACATACCATGTTGCACCCCAAATCTAGGAATGGTGAGTGCCGTGGATTAGTGCTTTTTGTTTATTATGATTAATTTTTATAATTAATAATTTTTGTGATCACATTTTCTCATGCACCCCTTTTAACTAGTTATCTAACTTGTGTCAGTTGTTTTCCTAGGTGCTTTGCAACAGGTGTGCTTGGTAACTGTCTCACATTTAAAAGCAAAGTTGCTGTGAGCTTTAAACCTTGATAGCATACCCTGAGTTTAACACTAATGTGATGGCTTTGTCCATGTTATAATTCTGAGCAATAGAGTAGGGACTTGCAGTAAAGTGGGGTCCCGTGACGATGTGCTGCAAGCTTAAATGCATTGATCAATTCATGAACCAAAACCCCACTGTTTATTATGTTTATTATCATTATTAGTTATTATGATGAGTGCAGAGCCCCTGTGATTTCTATTTAAACAATGTGGTCACATACCATGTTGCACCCCAAAACTAGGAATGGTGAGTGCCGTGGATTAGTGCTTTTTATATATATATAAAATAAAAAGTATCCAATCCGTCAGCACTCACATCCTTATTTATTAAACATCGGGGTGCACTCCAGCCAATCCAATCCTTCTCCACAGCTGGCAGGCAATAATATAGTATTCCAGAATAGAGTCACTCACCAGAAAGACATAGCAGTTCAGTTTAATTTATTGCATACTTATTCCATCTCGGCAGTAGGTTATAACAGCATAACAGTGATAACAGCAGCGACGTTTCGGTCACAGCAGACCTCTGTCAAGCCAACAGCCTGTCACAACAACCCTTCAAAATGCAACAAGTACAATCTCAGCCCTGTGATTATGCTGTTATAACCTACTGCCAAGATGATATAAGTATGCAATAAACTAAACTGAACTGCTATGTCTTTCTGGTGAGTGCCTCTATTCTGGAATACTATATAATAAAAAGTGTATTTTTTTTTCTGTGTCTGCGTGTGCGTTATCATTCGACAGCAGCAACCTAGTGCTGCCTGTGTCGTCAATCGCTGCTGCCTCGGTCGGGGGATGTCAATGCCGCCCACTGCTGTCACCTAGTTTAGTCAGCCAGCTAGCTGGATGCAACATTTTGACCCTAGGCCTAACCTAGATGAAAAAAATCAATATTGTGAGCTGTGCGGTGGTCAAAATTGACTGCAAATGACTGTTAATAAATGTTATTAAGGTTAATAATACAGTCGGAACAAAAACAGGCCCAAATGATGTGGTTTTACCTGTTTTTATAATTTTTTGAAAAAAGTTCCAAAACCAAAACATGCAAGGATGGTTTTGCAAAACCAGATCGAGATCCAAAACACGAAGGAGATACAGATCCAAAACCAAAAACAAAACCAAAACAGGGGGGTCGGCGCACATCCCTAGTTATGGCATGTTAGGCAGTTAATGCTATAAGGCCGTGATAAGCAATCTCATACATTTTGTGGGGCTGCACTGTGTTGTCATCTATGCTTCAAAAGGGCTGCAAATTACTCATAAGGGGTCTATACATCAACACTTCATTTATACAAAAACAGGTGAAAAAATTAACATTTTCAGATATTTTTGTTTAAATTAGGTGTCAGTACCATTCATCAAGTGCCGAAAATTGCATTTTTTTCAGAACTTGGTGGTGTTACTGATGGCATACAGCCCCCAATAATCTTCACAGGCTGCCGTTTACACAGCAGCCTATCTACCACTCAGCTGCCATCCGGGACACAGGGGGGTGAGCACTGGGTCCCCAGACTGGCCTGGCAGGCAGCTTTGCAATGGCGATCCCTGCTGCATTTGCAATCCCAGCACTGCAACGCAAGTCGCAGGCTGAGATTGCCATCAAGACAATCGTGACCATCGGTGGTCGATGGTTGCGATGGTGGACGGCCACGGGCAGCCGGACAGCTGAGTAAGCCCAGAAAACTGTGTACATCCAAGCAGTCTCTGGGCTGGCCAATTCCATAAAATGGGGCAGTAGTTATATGTTGTACATAAATATTATATTAGCCATACACCAATATGGCTACATATATTAAATCAAACGGCAACATTTATTGTGATAAACGTAGTACGTAATTTTTTTTATTTTTCATTATAAAATAATTACAAAATAATTAACTTTTTTTTCAAACCCATAATGCAAACAATTGAAATCACCAAACTTTTGCGCCTTTAAAGAAAGTGAAGAAATCTCAGAAATGCCATAAACGTTAAATATACGTATTTCAAAAACAACAAAAGGGCTGACTCTGAGTGGGACGGATCTTTGTACATGGGCAAAAAACGGCGAGTGGAACACAGATGCAAATTTATAGGGTATCACCCTATGAGGGGGTGACATCAAAATGCTGGCTCCTTCTCAGTGACAGGAGCTGGGTGCTGCAGGTGCTGCAGTGTGACATTCTCTTGCAGCACCCGGCTCCTGTCTCAGAGGCGGAGCCGACAGTGCAGGAACTAGTCTCTGGGGGCAGCCTAGCATCACCAGGGATCCTGGACACGCCCCCAGGGGGATTTCCCTTGAGGCCACACCTCCTTTTCAGCTAAGATCAATGTTTAAGGTGCATACACACGGTCAGATTTGTCAGATGTGTCAGATGAAAGATTGAACAATTGAACGATCTGAATGATCTGAACGATTTGAACGATTTGAACTATGAACGATTTTTGACTGCAGTAAAATGAATAGAAACTGCAAACACGGGAAACTGCGGGAATGCGCATCGATCATCGTTCATCTGACAAACATGTCAGATATGTCAGATTTTCCTTCAGATATGAACGATTGAACGATTTTTAAAATCGTTATCGTTCAGCTCTGAAGAAAAATCTGACCGTGTGTATGCACCATTACATGTAAAAAAATCTTTGACTGAGGGTGTGTCTGACCTGCCTTTCACCTCTGTATTCACCACATAAGCAGATGGAATGATGACCCCAGGCTCATCACTGAATACTGGCATAGCCCCTTGGTCTAGCCTGTCTTGCTTGAGGGCTATGTTATGCAGCATACAGCAACTCACCACAATATCCTCAACATTTTCAGGTGAGTAGAGGAGCACCTCACCGGATTTGTCCAGGCACCAGAGCCTGCTTTTCAGAAGTCCAACATTGCACTCTATCACACTCCTAGAGGATGTTATCTGGTCAGAAGGTCAGAATTCAGAATGTCAACACCAAAATGTCGACAGATGCTGAATGTCGACAGTCAGAATATCGACATGGACTTTAGGACAACAACCAAAATGTCAACATTCAAAAAGGTCATGGTTAAAACAACCACATGTTCATAATGTTAACATTTAACATATCAACACCGGAATGTAAACTTTTTTGTTGTTGTTGATTTTTAGGGTTATGCTAAACAAAGCAAAAAAAAAACATTTGTCGTCATTTTAGTGTTGACATGTAAAATGGTGACATTATGAGAACGTGGCATCATTTTAACCATGTCAACCTTTTTGAATGCCGACACATTGGTTGGTGACCTAAAGTTCATGTCGACATTTAGAACCTGTCGACATCCTGGTGTCATCATTTTGCATGTCGATCTTCCAAATGTCAACTGGGTATGAGCGCCTCCTTATATTTGTGGTGTGCCAGGGTTCGTGGATGCAACAGAGGTCTCAATAACCATATCCAGTATCACCTAAAAGACAGGAGAAGTAACGTATTGACATTAGTCTATGTGTATTACATTAGATACATTCTAGACATACAGCACACAAAATATGTTTTAAATCCAAAACTGCACCAGCTTGTGTGCAACTGTGTCACCATAACAGCTCAGCATTTCATTGTCCCCATAATGATGGTCGACATCATGACTGTCAAACAATGGCATCAATGCCCCATGCTGGTGATGATGATCATCTCAGCATGGACTTTTGCAGTGTGCAGCATAATAATTAATAAATAATATTTTTTACATTCAATCTGCCCCCTAAGATGTCCTATGTACTAGGGGTGAGCGGGTTCGGATTTCTGAAATCCGATCCCCCCGAGCTTCCCCGATCCGAGGCCAATCCGAGTCAGGCTCGACTTTTAACGCCTGACTCGGATCTGAAATCGAGGCAAAATGTCATCATCCCGCCTTCCGGGTCTCGCGGGTTTTGGATCCTATATAAGGTACCCGCGTCGGCACCATTTTCTCACTCGGCTGTGGACAGTGAAGAGGCAGGGTGGGAGTTAGGGCTGGCTGGGCAGTGTAGTGTAGTGTAGTGCAGTGTAGTGTTGTGCATTAGTCAGCATTAGGAGGAGGTGCTGATCCTTATAGTGCCATGTGGAGGTTTTTTGGGGTACCTCTAAGGTAAGTTAGCTCTCAGCTCATACATGTACTGTTATCATGCAGTACACAAATTTGTTATTATATGACCCAGAGTGGGTGCTACTATTATGTAGCAATAATTATTTTGGGGTGAGCGTTTGGGAGTGGGGCCCCCGGGATTGTTCTGGCTGGACCTTGCTCATGGCATCACCACTTAATTAACATAGAATATTTTTTCACTTTTCTATGCGTTTGTGTATTATTTATGTCATTTTAATTCTTTTACATCCCATTAACACTTATTGATTTATCTTTACACACCTATCCTTTAACACTTCACTATCACCTTTTTTCTTCTTTTCATGTGATGCCCTGGGGGTAGTCCTTGTCTGGAATTTTTCGGGGTGCCTTGCTTCTCGGACGTGAACCCCTTAATTTTAGGGACGCTGGTATAGAGGAGCCTTGACGACGGCCCAGCGCTTATTCATATATTTGCAAATGTATGTAAACCAATACCTCTGAATTTCTATTATCATGTAGGATTCAAGTATTTTTGATTTATCTGCAGTGTGCTGGAGTGCAATTTTCTTTTTTCTGTGTTCAGTGTAAACCCCGCCCTTTACAAGCACCTGTAGTATATTAAGCTGATTGAGCAACTACCATATTTTTTGCTTGCAGTTTGGAGGCATGAAAGGAGTCAACATTAGGAGGAGGTGCTGATCCTTATAGTGCCATGTGGAGGTTTTTTGGGGTACCTCCAAGGTAAGTTAGCTCTCAGCTCATACATGTACTGTTATCATGCAGTACACAAATTTGTTATTATATGACCCAGAGTGGGTGCTACTATTGGGTAGCAATAATTATTTGGGGTGAGCGTTTGGGAGTGGGACTCCCGGGATTGTTCTGGCTGGACCTTGCTCATGGCATCACCACTTAATTAACATAGAATATTTTTTCACTTTTCTATGCGTTTGTGTATTATTTATGTCATTTTAATTCTTTTACATCTCATTAACACTTATTGATTTATCTTTACACACCTATCCTTTAACACTTCACTATCACCTTTTTTCTTCTTTTCGTGTGATGCCCTGGGGGTAGTCCTAGTCTGGAATTTTTTGGGGTGCCTTGCTTCTCGGACGTGAACCCCTTAATTTTAGGGACGCTGGTATAGAGGAGCCTTGACGATGGCCCAGCGCTTATTCATATATTTGCAAATGTATGTAAACCAATACCTCTGAATTTCTATTATCATGTAGGATTCAAGTATTTTTGATTTATCTGCAGTGTGCTGGAGTGCAATTTTCTTTTTTCTGTGTTCAGTGTAAACCCCGCCCTTTACAAGCACCTGTAGTATATTAAGCTGATTGAGCAACTACCATATTTTTTGCTTGCAGTTTGGAGGCATGAAAGGAGTCAACATTAGGAGGAGGTGCTGATCCTTATAGTGCCATGTGGAGGTTTTTTGGGGTACCTCCAAGGTAAGTTAGCTCTCAGCTCATACATGTACTGTTATCATGCAGTACACAAATTTGTTATTATATGACCCAGAGTGGGTGCTACTATTGGGTAGCAATAATTATTTTGGGGTGAGCGTTTGGGAGTGGGACTCCCGGGATTGTTCTGGCTGGACCTTGCTCATGGCATCACCACTTAATTAACATAGAATATTTTTTCACTTTTCTATGCGTTTGTGTATTATTTATGTCATTTTAATTCTTTTACATCTCATTAACACTTATTGATTTATCTTTACACACCTATCCTTTAACACTTCACTATCACCTTTTTTCTTCTTTTCGTGTGATGCCCTGGGGGTAGTCCTAGTCTGGAATTTTTTGGGGTGCCTTGCTTCTCGGACGTGAACCCCTTAATTTTAGGGACGCTGGTATAGAGGAGCCTTGACGATGGCCCAGCGCTTATTCATATATTTGCAAATGTATGTAAACCAATACCTCTGAATTTCTATTATCATGTAGGATTCAAGTATTTTTGATTTATCTGCAGTGTGCTGGAGTGCAATTTTCTTTTTTCTGTGTTCAGTGTAAACCCCGCCCTTTACAAGCACCTGTAGTATATTAAGCTGATTGAGCAACTACCATATTTTTTGCTTGCAGTTTGGAGGCATGAAAGGAGTCAACATTAGGAGGAGGTGCTGATCCTTATAGTGCCATGTGGAGGTTTTTTGGGGTACCTCCAAGGTAAGTTAGCTCTCAGCTCATACATGTACTGTTATCATGCAGTACACAAATTTGTTATTATATGACCCAGAGTGGGTGCTACTATTAGGTAGCAATAATTATTTTGGGGTGAGCGTTTGGGAGTGGGGCCCCCGGGATTGTTCTGGCTGGACCTTGCTCATGGCATCACCACTTAATTAACATAGAATATTTTTTCACTTTTCTATGTGTTTGTGTATTATTTATGTCATTTTAATTCTTTTACATCTCATTAACACTTATTGATTTATCTTTACACACCTATCCTTTAACACTTCACTATCACCTTTTTTCCCCTTTTCGTGTCATGCCCTGGGGGTGGTCCTTGGCTGGAATTTTTTGGGGTGCCTTGCTTCTCGGACGTGAACCCCTTAATTTTAGGGACGCTGGTATAGAGGAGCCTTGACGATGGCCCAGCGCTTATTCATATATTTGCAAATGTATGTAAACCAATACCTCTGAATTTCTATTATCATGTAGGATTCAAGTATTTTTGATTTATCTGCAGTGTGCTGGAGGGCAATTTTCTTTTTTCTGTGTTCAGTGTAAACACCGCACTATACAAGCACCTGTAGTATATTAAGCTGATTGAGCAACTACCATATTTTTTGCTTGCAGTTTGGAGGCATGAAAGGAGTCAACATTAGGAGGAGGTGCTGATCCTTATAGTGCCATGTGGAGGTTTTTTGGGGTACCTCCAAGGTAAGTTAGCTCTCAGCACATACATGTACTGTTATCATGCAGTACACAAATTTGTTATTATATGACCCAGAGTGGGTGCTACTATTATGTAGCAATAATTATTTTGGGGTGAGCGTTTGGGAGTGGGGCCCCCGGGATTGTTCTGGCTGGACCTTGCTCATGGCATCACCACTTAATTAACATAGAATATTTTTTCACTTTTCTATGCGTTTGTGTATTATTTATGTCATTTTAATTCTTTTACATCTCATTAACACTTATTGATTTATCTTTACACACCTATCCTTTAACACTTCACTATCACCTTTTTTTCCCTTTTCGTGTGATGTCCTGGGGGTGGTCCTAGGCTGGAATATTTGGGGTGCCTTGCTTCTCGGACGTGAACCCCATAATTTTAGGGACGCTGGTATAGAGGAGCCTTGACGACGGCCCAGCGCTTATTCATATATTTGCAAATGTATGTAAACCAATACCTCTGAATTTCTATTATCATGTAGGATTCAAGTATTTTTGATTTATCTGCAGTGTGCTGGAGGGCAATTTTCTTTTTTCTGTGTTCTGTCTACATATATAATGCTGGCCCCTTTAAACTACAGTTAACAGCATTGCAACTGTGTCACCATAACAGCTTGGTATTTCATTGTCCCCATAATGATGGTCGACATCATGACTGTCAAAGAATGGCATCAATGCCCCATGCTGGTGATGATGTTCATCTCAGCATGGAATTTTGCAGTGTGCAGCATAATAATTAATAAATAATATTTTTTTCATTCAATCTGCCCCCTAAGATGTCCTATGTACTAGGGGTGAGCGGGTTCAGATTTCTGAAATCCGAACCCCGCCGAGCCCCCCCGATCCGAGGCCGATCCGAGTCAGGCTCGACTTTTAATGCCTGAGTCGGATCTGAAATCGAGGCAAAATGTCATCATCCCGCCTTCCGGGTCTCGCGGGTTTTGGATCCTATATAAGGTACCCGCGTCGGCACCATTTTCTCACTCGGCTGTGGACAGTGAAGAGGGAGGGTGGGAGTTAGGGCTGGCTGGGCTGTGTAGTGTAGTGCAGTGCAGTGTAGTGTTGTGCTGTGCTGTGCTGCGCTGTGCTGCTGTTGTCCATAGCGGCTGTGTCCACTACTTCAAAGACCATAGGGGCAGGCTGGACTGTGTTGTGCAGTCAGTTGTCCATAGGGGCTGTGTCCACTCCAAAGTCCTGTGCAGTGTCCCAGTCCTAAAGGGGTGCTGTAGTGTTGTCCAGGGGGTGCTCTGTCCATCAGGGGTGCTCCGCCCAAGTGCAAAAAAAATAATATTTTTTTGTGTTTGTGAATTGTGTGTGCAGTAGCCGCACGTGCATAAACAAAGGAGCAGCGCCAAGCGTGCGCCTGTGTCCCATAAGTAAAAAGCCGGCTGGCTTGTCCGTTAAAGGGTGCTGTAACCCCCAAAGGGCACTCCAAACAAAATAAAAAAAAAAAAATTTTTGTGTTTGTGAATTGTGTACGCAGTAGCCGCACGTGCATCAACAAAGTAGTGCCAAGCGTGCGCCTGTGTCCCATAAATAAAGGGCCGGCTGGATTGACCGCTAAAGGGTATTGTAACCCCCAAAGGTCACTCCAAACAAAATAAAAAAATATTTTCTGTGTTTGTGAATTGTGTGGGCTGTAGCTGCACGTGCATCAACAAAGGAGCAGCGCCAAGCGTGCACCTGTGTCCCATAAGTAAAGGGCCGGCTGGCTCATTTCTTAAAGGGTGGTGTAACCCACAAAGTGCACTAGTCTCCAACAAAAATAAAAAAATATTTTCTGTGTTTGTGTGCGCCTTAGCCGCACGTATATATCAATATAACATAAATGGAGGACCAAACTTTCTCTGACAAAAATAAAATAGGGAAGGATTAAGAACCACTTCCTCCTAGTGCTCAAGCTGCTGCCACTAGTCATGACATAGATGATAACATGCCATCAATGTCGTCTGCCAAGACCGATGCCCAATGTCATAGTAGAGGGCACATACAATCCCTAATGACAAAGTTCAGGAAAATGACCTTGAAAAAAACATTTAAATCATCTGAAGAGAAACGTAAACTTGCCAAAATGCCATTTACGACATGGAGTGGCAAGGAATGGCTAAGGTCTTTCCCTATGTTCATGACTAGTGGTTCAGCTTCACATGACGATGGAAGCCCTCCTCCCACTAAAAAAATCAAATGAGTTAAGCTGGCAAAAGCACAGCGAAGAACTGTGCGTTATAAGATGATATCACAAATCCCCAAGGAGAGTCCAAGTGTGGTGGTGGTTGCGATGCCTGACCTTCCCAGCACTGGACAGGAAGAGGTGGCTCTTTACACCATTTGCACGCCCCCTGCAAGTGCTGAAAGGAGCACCCACAGTCCACTTGCTGATATGCAAATTGAAGATGTCACTGTTGAAGTACAACAGGATGAGGATACAGGTGTAGCTGGCGCTGACTAGGAAGTTGGCGAGGAGGATTCTGATGGTGATGTGGTTTGTTTAAATCAGGCTCCGGGGGAGACAGTTGTTGTCCGTGGGATGAAAAAGCCCATCACGGTCATGCCTGGGCAGAAGACCAAACATTCCACCTCTTTGGTCTGGCAATATTTCTATCCAAATCCGGACAACAACTGTCTTGCCATATGTACCATATGTAAAGGTGAAATAAGTAGGGGTAGGGACGTTAACCACCTAGGAACATCCTCCCTTATATGGCACCTGCAGCGCGTTCATAAAAAGTTACTGTCAAGTTCAGAAACTTTGGCTAAGACCGTAAGCAGTCCAGGGACACCTAAATCCCATTGTCCTGTTGTATCCAAGCGCCTGCAAACCACACCGTCAACTCCCTCCTCGTCAATTTCCTCCTTAGTCAGGATCAGAAGTAGTCCTGCAGGCCATGTCACTGGCATGACTGACTCTCCTATCCGGGATTCCTCCGGAAGATCCTGCATTACTACGCCTCCTGCTGCCGCTGCTGCTGTAGCTGCTGCTGGGAGTCGTTCATCATCCCAGAGAGGAAGTAGGAACACCACTACTTTTACTAAACAATTGACCCTCCAACAGTCCTTAGCGAGGAGGATGAAGTACGACAGCTGTCATCCTGAAGCAAAAGGTATAACTGAGGCCTTGACTGCTACGTTGGTGTTAGACGTGCGTCCGGTATCCGCCATTAGTGCAGTGGGATTTAGACAATTGATGGAGGTAGTGTGTCCCCGGTTCCAAATCCCGTCTAGATTCCACTTCACTAGGCAGGCGTTACCGAGACTGTACAGAAACGTCAGAAAAAGTGTCCTCAGTGTCCTGAAAAATGCCGTTGCACCCAATGTCCACTTAACCACGGACAAGTGGAACAGGGCAGACTAAGGACTATATGACTGTGACAGCTCACTGGGTAGATGTATCACCTTACGCAGCTACAGCAACAGCGTCACCAGTAGCAGCATCTCTGAAACGCCACCTCGTTCCAAGGCAGGCTACGCTGTGTATCACCGGTTTCAGTAAGAGGCACACCGCCGACAACCTCTTAGAGAAACTGAGGGAAATCATTACCCAGTGGCTTACCCCACTTAGACTCTCCTGGGGATTTTGATATCTGACAACGCCACCAATATTGTGCGGGCATTACATCTGGGCAAATTCCAGCACATCCCATGTTTTGCTCACACAATAAACTTGGTGGTGTAGAATTTTCTGAAAAGCGACAGGGGCGTGCAGGAGACGCTTTGGGTGGCCCGAAAAATTTCTGGCCACTTTCGCCATTCAGCGTCTGCGTGCCGAAGACAGGAGTGCCAGCAAACACTCTTGAACCTGCCCCGCCATCACATGAAGCAAGAGGTTGTGACGCGGTGGAACTCAACCCTCTATATGTTTCAGAGGTTGGAGGAGCAGCAAAAGGCCATTCAAGCCTATACATCCACCTATGACATAGGCAAAGGAGGGGGTATGCACCTGACTCAAGTGCAGTGGAGAATGATTTCCGTGTTGTGCAAGGTTCTCTAGCCCTTCGAACTTGCCACACTTGAAGTCAGTTCAGACACTGCCAGCTTGAGTCAGGTCATTCCCCTCATCAGGCTTTTGCAGAAGCAGCTGGAGGAAGTCAAGGAGGAGCTAAGATGGAGCAATGCCGCTCGGCATGTGGGACTTGTGGATGAAGCCCTTCATTCGCTTTGCCCGGATTCCAGGGTGGTCAATCTGTTGAAATCAGACCACTATATTTTGGCCACCGTGCTCGATTCTAGGTTTAAAGCCTATGTGGTGTCTCTCTTTCCGGCCGACACAAGCCTGCAGAGGTGCAAAGACCTGCTGGTGAACACACTGTCAGCTGAAGCAGAACGTGACACGTCAACAGCCCCTTCTTCATTTTCTCCCGCAACTGGGGCTGCCAGGAAAAAACGTAGGTATCCTAAGCAACCCGCTGGCGGTGATGCAGGGCAGGCAGGACCAAGTTTGGACATCTGGTCCGGACTGAAGGACCTGGCAACAATTTCTGACATGTCTACTGTAACTACATATGATACTGTCACCATTGACAGAATGGTGGAGGATTACATCGGTGACAGCATCCAAGTAATCATGTCAAACAGTCCATACCTGTACTGGCAGGAAAAAGAGGCAATTTGGAGGCCCCTGTACAAACGGTCTGTAGTGCCACAATAAAAAATACTGTAGAAACAAACCACACACTACAAAAATAATATTTCTTAAAAATGAAACTCCCCTCAATTCCTAATTCACCAATTTATTCACTCACATTCCACGGTCAGCCTTCTCTCTTTCAGCTTTCAATCCAAATTGAAGAAAAGAAACCTATAGTGGAACTTCCCCAACGCAAATAACAGGCCAGGAGTCCTCTCAGCAACTAACCAATAAAAAGCAGCTTTACTCTGATTTGCCAGAACTTGACAAAGTCGCTTTCTTTGGTAAGTGCTGCTATACAGCAAAATCGCTGCCTGAGTGGGGGGGTGCAGTACAAAGTACCTGTGTCAAGGAGGTGGAGACATGGGGTCTGATTCAGACCCGCTCGCAAGCACATAGCGCTCGCAAGCGGGTCGATGTTTGGCCCCTGCGCATGCGCCGCCTCTGGCGTATGCATGCGCGAGCCCCAGCGAGCGACTGAAGTTCAGTCGCTCCGGGTCTCGCTACAAGACGGGGCGGTTGTTGATCGTGAGTGACATCTCGTCCCATTTTGTAGACGGGGAGGGGGTTGCTGCACAAATGCAGGCGTTTCCTTAGGAACGCCTGGCGTTTGTGGGCGGCCCTACTGACATCACGAGTGATGTCAGTAGTGGACTTCTTGCTCTATTAGAGCAGGAAGTCCACTCGGGCTTGCGGGAGCCAAGACCCTACCACAGGGTCTCATTGCAAGCCCGATGGTCGCGATAATCGCGACCATCACCAGGCCGCTCACACACACAGTGGGTGGTCATCCACAGCTATGCGAGCGGCCTGGAGGCACAAAAAAAACCTGCCCTGATTCAGAGCGAGCGCTCGCAAACAGTGAGCGCCTCTGAATCAGGCCCTTGGTTTCAAGATAGGGTGGCGAGGTCTTCTTGTCTCATTGTCTGGTACTCAACTGTTCATCTTAAATTAATCATTGCAGTTGGAACAAGACTGGAATTCTGCCACATTCTCCTGTGGGTTGGGGATGGGATATCGGCACTCGGGATCCCGGTGGTCTTCAGAATCCCAGCCTCGGCATCCTGACATGGTTAAGATACCGACACCTGTCGGTAAGCTTCTTAACCCTACCCCTAACATTCCCTCCCTGCAGCCTAAATATAACCCACCTCTCTACCCCATAGTGCCTAAACCTAACCTTTTCCCCGCAGCCTAACCCTAACCCTTCCCTAGTGCCTAACCCCTAACACCACTACTTACCGTCAGGATGGCGGCACCGGGATTCTGACTGGTGTCGGGATTCCAGCGCCAGTGTTCTGAGCGCTGGCATCACGAGAGCCGGAATTGAAACTACATCCCTTTCCAGTATGGCCAACATTGACTCTATTGATTTTGGTTATTTATGTTGGAATTATAGATGTGCAGTTCAGTTCTCCAGAGATTTGAATCCACTCCAAATTCGTGAAACCGGACAGATCCCAGTCGCTGTTCTAATTTTTTTTGTGGGGTAAAAGTTGGATTCATGAATTAAATGATTTCAGCTGTTTTTAAAAACTTTTCATAAATTAAAAAAAAAACCCAGATCCAAACCCAAAACACTTGAGGGTGGCTTTGCAAAACCAAAACCAAAACACGAAGATGAATCCAGATCCAAAACCAAAACATGGGGGTCAGCGCACATCTCTAGTTGGAATATATGTGTGCACAACTGGCAGTGGTATGGCAGAGTGCAGATACAGTACACACCAGCGGATAACCTGAGTCAACAAACACCCATGTACTTAACCAGTGGGTAGGTTTATTCTGTATTCTCCAGAAATCCAAATCCATCCGAATTTCGTGAATCCGGGTAAATTTGAGTCGGTTCTAATCTCCTGAGGAGATCCAGGTTGCGGTTCTGATCTTTTTGTGGTTCGGAATTCGGATTTTAAATCCGAATTTCGGGTTTTGGATTGCATAAATTACATGATTTTAGCTGTTTTTAAAACTTTTTATCTATTTTTTATTGAAAAAATCCAGATCCAAAACCAAAACCAAAACACTTGAGGGTGGTTTGCAAAACCAAATCCAAAACCTTGAAGGAGATACAGATCCAGAACCAAAACACGGGTTGGGCGCACATCCCTAATTAATATTGCTTCTTTATATGTGGTCCTTACCAAACAGCAGGGGATGTTGGATGGAGGGGCATAAATGTAGGCTTTACCAGTATCTACCTTAAGTATAGCTCTGCCCCCAATGTACAATCTTGGAAAGGTCTTGGATAAGTCCCACCACATCCCATATAGCTTAACTAATGGCAGTTTTGTGAAAGTAAATATTTTTGCTCCCATCATTCTGCCAATACTGCTTTTCCTAGCCAGGCTGCCAGCTCATGCCAATCTCCCCAGCAATATGGTACGGAGCCATTGCGCCGTTATTCATTTTGCTGTCAGATAAGCTATTAGTTGTCCTCCTGAGATGCAGTGTGTGCATTTTATCACAGCCCAAGCAATCACGGAGATCTCATTGCACGTACATTGCATAGCCTGTAAGAAGGGATCGCGGCATCATCCATAACAACTTAGGGCTTTTAAAAACCTTGACATTTCATAGCGCAGAGAAACATTTTATTATGTCTGTTAAGTGATTGTTATTTTATGAGCTAGACTATTATTTATTAAGGGTTTTGTAAGATGATAGGTGTTGCTTATGTCTTGGATTAGACAAATGAATTGATTGGCTGCCCAAAAACAATTTACCGTATCAGCAAAAATGTCAGTGTTGTTCTAAAAAAATTAACTCAGGGCAAAGTGTAACTGTCTTTGTGAAATGGATTTTCCTGGCAGCGTATATGAGACATAATGCATGATAGGCTTCTGCATTATAACTTATAATATCATATACTGTATTACGTTTTATAATCTTCTTCACATAGTAATTCCAGTAGATATCAAATAGAAGCGAATGGCAATCTGGGCTTTAACCAGAACTATCACCTTAGAACAGTGGGACTCATTTACAAAGCACAGATTTTCCCCCAGTAACCCTCAATGGTACTCCCAGCACCTATCACATTCAGGACCATCTCTTCCATTGGGCTTGATGGGCAGTTGCCCAAGGGCCCGAAGCTTGTAGGGCCCGAAGCCTGTAGGGCCCACCAACCTGCCCCCCTGCAGCCACGGCCAGTTGGTAAATTTGCGATGCCGGTGATCTAACCCCCCCACCGTGACAAGTACTCACCGCAGTCTCACTTTCAATTCACCTGCTGGCTTCAGACCAGTCTCTCTTGAAGTGTGGGAGTCTGATGGGCATGCAGGATGGTTTAATTTTATTGATCATTTACATTTTTTCCCGTGAATGGGTGAGTAGGGGCCCCAGTGCATTGCTTTGCCCAGGGCCCACACTGCTGTTAAGACAACTCTGATCACATTCCACTCCGACTCTCTACACATGGGAACAATCTCTGCAAACAGAAAGTGCTCCGAGATGGTTGGGGTACTGGAAATATCTTTAGGAGGTCAATGTCACACCAAGGTCCAACCTTCTTCTCCTTTAGTACCATTTTATATCACTGTATATAGGACCTGATTCAGAGATGTATGCAATAGTTTGCATACATCTATGATATTTTAGGGTCTGCGCATGCGCAGGGCGGGGCCTTTGATCTCACTCGCAGACCCCTCCAAGCCGCAGAATGACTGACATGCTGCGGCATTTTGAGAGTGGAGCAGGGGCATTGCTAGCCTGCGTTCCTGGAAACGGGGGAGGGTGGCGTCCCATTTTCCGAGAGGGACAAGGCCAGGGTCTGCGTCGGTGGACGCAGATTTCCTGGCCTCACAGGCTTCCAGAAACCAGCCAGGCATAGTAAGTCTCAGTTCATGCAGCCTGTCCGAAGGACCAATGTTTGCGATGGTGGTCCAAGGCAGCATCTATGGATTCTGCACTCAGATCACAGATGCAGCCATGAGGTGTCTATTTCCTACAGACGCCTCCTGCTGAGCTGGATAGTATTGCGCAGTAGCTTCCTTGCGGCTGTGCAATAGCGTTCATTGCTGAATCAGGACCAAAGTTTCCAGGTTTTCTTCGAAAATATTGGTTTTAATTAAATGGCAAACAACAGTTTATGAGAAGTCCTTTAGTGGCATATACTCTAATATGCCCCATCTTCCCCCCAAAAGTATAGTATGCGACAGCGGATACCATATTACCAGAGCAATACAAGATTGCTCTAGTGTTGGGGCAGCTGCTCTGAAAAGAAGCTGTCCCTGTGATCCCTAACACTGGCAGGTATGGCGCTAATTACTAGAGGCATAGCTCTACACTGCCAGGTCTGGCCCAGCAGTATTACTGCCCATGCTTAACCTGAGTTCACGCGAGAGTGCTAGCTGATACCTTTTTGCAACCCAGCCCTCCTTCCCATAAGAAGGAGAGGGGCACCATTAACTAACATGTGTCTGAAGATACTGTAGGTTCCCACAGTCAAAAAAATTAAATTTTCATAGTTCGCTGAATTAAGGTCCCCATACCAGTGTATGGGGCCTGCAGAGAGTATTCAGGCTCCAAAGTAAGATATCCGTGATTTCTCCTGTATTACCTGTCTAATGAATGGTCCTCAATAGAGGTTAAAGTGGGCTGAAACGGGGCGGAACTGCGTCCTGTCACTTCTATTTGGCAACGGAACCAGTTCCGCCTCTTACGACACACCTCAGCCCGGCGCCGCAGGTAGATTCCATTTGCCAGACGCCCACTGAGATTTTGTTACCAGCGTGCACCCGGCTCCCACCCCGCAGTGCCAGCGGCAGCCACAGGCTGGAGCTCACTCTTGATCTCCAGCTTCCGGCTCCCCCACGGGCACTATGGCAGAGATGTCATGACTTATAAGGGGCACTACCACTACTAGGGGCACTGCATAAGGGGCACCACTACTGGGGGCACTATTATTGGGGGAACTGAATAAGGGGCACTATCACTGTGGGCACTGCATAAAGGGCACTACCACTGTGGGCACTGCATAAGGGGTCCTACCACTGTGGGTACTGTATAAGGGGCACTGCCACTACTGAGGGTACTGCATAAGGGGAACTACCAGTACTGCGGCCACTGCATAATGGGCACAACCACTACTGGGGGCACCAAAACTGGGGGCACTGCATAAGGGGCACCACTACAATGGGCATTGCATTGTGTATAAGGGATACAAATATGGGCATTATGTAAAAGGGGAATTGCTGTGTGTCATACATGAATAAGGGACACTACTATGTGGTGTAATGTGAATCAGGGGTGAATCAAGATTGTGCTACTGTGTGGTGTAATTTGAATTGGGAATACTATTGTGTGACCACACCCCTTTCTTTTCAGACCCCGTCCCCTTTTCCCGATGCATGCCTACAGGGCACACTGGGGGTCATTCAGACCCGGTCGCAAGCACCGATGTGCTTGCAACTGGGTCGATGGGTAGCCCTGTGCAAGCGCAGCGGCCGCACTGCATGTGTGCAAAACCCGGAGAGAGAGAGAAACTCTCTCACTCCGGAGCTCGCTACAAAAGGGGCAGCTGTCGATGTTGATCGACAGCTCCCCCCTTTTTGTAGGCGGGCCGGGGGGGGTGGTTTCCAAAACGGAGGCATTCCTTAAGGAATGCCTACTGTTTTGTGGGCGGCCGCACTGACATCATCAGTGATGTCAGTGGGGAGCTTCCTGCTCCATCAGAGCAGAAAGCTCCCTGGGGCTTGCGAGTGCCCAGACCCAACCTTAGTGTCTGGTCGCAAGCCCCTATGGTCGCGATGGTGTTCGCCATCACCCTGGTCGGTCGCTAAGCTGTGGGTGGTAATAACCCACAGCTTAGCTTGCGACCAGGAGGCCGCACCAAAAAAAAAGAAGCGCCCACCCTCATTCAGAGAGAGCGATCGATTCTTGCGACCACCTCTGAATGAGGTCCACTGTCCCTTTTTTTAAAAAAGCGAGTGTTTCAACTTCCATTATTAAGCCATTAAACGTTTATTTGAAATTTTTGTGGACAGAGATCTTCGGGGCCAGTGTCCACTATACTGTGATCACTGGGCTGAGTCTTAGTGCACATTGGGAATAAAAGCTATCAATTCACATAAAAATCAGTTGCATAAATGAGACACTTAATGAGACATTTGATGAAAAATATTTGCAAATCACTCGTTCCTAGTTATTTGTACGAGTGCATTCTCAGGCATTTTAGTATACGAAGGAGGAATAAGCGTGAGTATAACTAAGAATACTATGTTTTTTGCTGTATGGCTGTTGATGACAGCCTTGTTGCTGGGCAGATTATAAGGCTGTCTGGTCAGCTGGTTGGGTGAGCCAATGATATTGCTTGAAGGAGTGGTCAGATGATCAGTATATATTGGGCTGTGTGAGCATGGACAGCCTGTTGGTTCCTGGATCTTTGAAACACTATCAGGCTGAGTAGTTTTTCCCTTTTTCTGTGCATTACCTTTCTATTCCAGTTTAATCCTTGCATCCCCCCCTGGTATATATATTCCCACTAGTGCCTCCCTTTTACATTTATCCCCTTTTCAGGCTGTACTGCCCCCCACCCCTCCCTGCCTTCTTTCCCTGTATAGCCCGTTCATGCCATTTCTGCCCCCCCCCCCTCCACCCCCCTGTATTTGGTATTATTGAGCATATGGCACCACTCAGCCCCGGCACCATGCACCCCCCCTCCTCCACCCCCTCGTGACTCCCCCGTGTCTGTAGGTCTCCAGCCCTTCCCGCAGCAGACCAGCACTTCACTGCGCCAGCGGGAGCTTCCGCTTTCGCGCCTCCCGCTGGCGCCTTTTGGTTCTCCCCCTAGCCCCCTTTTCCTTCACCCCCCCTGCGGGGGTGTGCGCTCCTGCACCTTCCGTCGGCTTCCAGTCCCGGCAACACAAGCACTTTTGCACCAGCGGGAGCTCCCGCTTCCCCGCCTCCCGCTGGCGTGCCGGTCACCGCCCTCCGGTCCCCATTTCACCTTCCCCGCCGGTGGGGCTGAGCTCCTCCCGCCGGTGCCCAGTCCCTGGCGGCGCTTGTTACTCTCTGCGCCAGCGGGGGGTCCCATCTCCGCGTCTCCCACTGGCGTTTCCTGGCTGCCCTCCAGCCTTCACTTCACTTGCGGGGGTTACCGCTCCCGCACCGCCCGCCAGTTTTCCGGCCACACCGCCGCGAGTGCGGCCCCGCACTCCCCTTCCTACCCCCCCGCGCCGGGTCCACCGCGCTGGGGGGTGTCACTCTGTTGGTCAGCTGCTATAAATTTTCCCTGCCCGCGCGGCAGGCCCGGCGGCCATTTCCCATGGCGGCCATTTTGGGTCCCACCTTGGTAGTGGGATCTCAGCCCAGCATCCATTTTTTATTTTTTTTTTCCTAGCTGGCTTTGCAGCTTCAGCCCACATATGCCCTCTGCCTGCCCCTGCCTTTCTACCTCCTTCTGCCCCTGCTTCCCCGCACCTCCTTTCTTCGTTTTTCTGCTCCCCCATTTCCCCACCCCCCAGCCGCAGGTTCATTGTTTCCCTTGCTTTACCCCCCCCCAATTGGTCTTATTATCTCTGCCCCTCCTTTCTCTGGCTATCTTTCTTTGCCCCTTCATCCATGCCTCCTTATCATATTTTCCTAGTATGGCTCCCCGCCTCTCCTATGTCTCTGCTTCCTGTACCCCATCTTCCTCTCTACCCATTATCCTTCCACCCCTGTGGGTCCCATGCACCCTTCCTGCCTTCACATCTGTCACCCCCTCCACCCCCGTGCTTGCACCCGCCTTCTCCTGCTCACCTTTCTCCTTTAGTTACAGGTCGGCCTGGCTCTGTTGGCTCCTCAAGTTGAAGCTGAAGTTCATGCAGCTGCTGTTCCATTGCGGTGGCTAGTGATCCCGTGCGTTTTGAGATTTTTATGTCGGTCGACATGGTGGCTCTTGCTGTGTTAAAACATCGAAGATGGCGCCTCGCAGAAGCATTGTAGAGGAGGTTCTGGGTCCACCTGGTGCTGGCGAGTATGATTGTGTCACAAATTTTGTTATGATTCCATTTTTGTTTCTCATCTACCGTTTGCTCGCCCGCGTAAGATTGACAGGAGGGTTGTGCAGCGGTTAGTCAAGGGGTTTAGGCGATAATTACAGGGTGGTTTATGACGCAGTTATAGGGGTTAGGAAACAAGGGTACTGTACATTGTGTCAATTCAGCTTTTGCTGTGTGCTTTGCGCAGCAGCGAATAAGGATCCGCAGAAGTTAATTTGCTGATTTTTCTTGTTCAGAATCAGACAACATGGGCGAGTGTCGCAATTTTTGTGAATATAATGGATGGGATCATGCTCCCCTTTTCCATGTGCTATTTGGTGG
Source organism: Taudactylus pleione (assembly GCA_031769625.1). Classification (NCBI taxonomy): domain Eukaryota; kingdom Metazoa; phylum Chordata; class Amphibia; order Anura; family Myobatrachidae; genus Taudactylus; species Taudactylus pleione. Next base: position 631,203 of record JAUIMM010000650.1, on the reverse strand, counting down.
ACAGGGTGCATGGGTGGATTTATTATACATCTGTGTTGTAGTTACATGTATGTCTAGTCCAGAAATTTGGTATGGGTTGTTTTTTATGCCCAATGCGGGCGGAACCATGTCGGTAGGGCTGTTATGCCTTTTGGGTGCAAAAGGTGTTTCAATTTGTTTATAGGTTACGCAGCAGTGTCAACCCTCCTTGGTCACTGGCTGCCTCGCTTTACCTTTTCTAAGCGGGTGTAATAATGGTTTATAAGGCATTTGTTTTGCCGGTTATGACCGCCAATGTTTTGGAGGTTGAGTTTTCGTTTGACCTCATGCCGCACCTGCGGGGGTAACGCCTATCCGGGTATAGCCTAGGTGTATAGGAGGGTTTACCTCCCGACTAAGGGGTAGCTCCAAGGGAGCTAGTTAGGCTCAGTCGACATTTTTTGTTTGGTTTCTTTTCTCTGTGGTTATAGCCCCACGCAGGTTGTGGGTTAGTTTCGGTTTGTGCAGCATGCATCCTATACATGGTAGTATCCTATACATTGTGTAGTTCCATTATTCTACCATCCCCGTTGGTTCCTCATAGCAGTTTCCACATTTTATGAGTTTTAGTTCGCAGTCTTGTTATGTTGACTTTCTGGTTACGTTTATTCTGGGTCAATTTTTTGGTTGTCTTGCACTCGTAGGACGGGCAATGCATGGGGTTTCAGTGGTGTTCAGTTGAATTAGCAATGATTGTTTGCCTTCGGGCGGTGCGGTTTCCGACACCTAGATCGAGAAATCCAATTTTTCTTACTTTTGTATGTTCAGGCCGGCACTGACCATGTCGGTGTAGCACATCGTCTGGACTGATTTCTCTTCATGGGTGCAGGCAGTGCGACTGAGGATTAATTCTTTTCTAATCTACAGAATTGGGTGTAGCTCATGCCATCTACATCTGAAACTCGTTCTTTTTGCGTTCCCTTTGTCATTTATTTTTGTGCGTTTAGGTACAGAATATTATATTTCGTCATGTAAATTGCGCTTCGGTCTCTAGTTCCAATTATACCATGGACGTAACCATCTGCCTGGCAATTTTTGGCGAGATTATGGGCTAAGCCATCTACGGATGGTGAGTTTTTTACAATATTTGCTTTACTTCATAGTTTGAAACCATTCGTAGCAGGGTGGGTCCAAAGCCTCTGCGGTGGTGGCGCCAACGGGTATCTCATCTATAGTAATCTTAAAGGTATACATGTACATACCCAGTCATTTACTACATGTTGGGTTAATTGGGTTCCCCGTTCGCAGCGTCTCCCGGAGGCCTTTTTTATGTGCATTTTTTATGCGTTGCTTGTGGTTACGGGTCAGGTGGCTTCTCACGGGTGTTAGGCCTTGTTTTTACATTTTACTTTTCAGCTGCAATTTTGGAGTGTTTAGTTTCATCAGAGATTTTGTTTCAAGATATTGTTTTCCGGAGATCAGTGGTGCTTTGCAATTTTTCATGGGGCAGTGGAGACCATACAGGTGGGGGTGGATAGTTTCCTTTTCTCAACATCCAGAGGTTAATTTGCCCGGTACGCCTTGTGGTGCATTATAGATGTGGCGCCCTGCTAGTTGAGCACAAAGATGGTTTACATTCCAATCTTATCCTGCATACTACAGTTCAATTGGAATACGAGGTTGGTTTACAGGCCCAATCTTATCCTGCGTACCACATTTTGGTTCTCTGATGTTTTTGGGCAAAGTTTTGATTGGGGCAGTTTCTTTGCTTCAGTTTCTAGTACTCATTTTCTTCAAATTGGCGCAGCGATTGCGGGGACATTCCCTGCAGAGTTTAGGGTGTGCAAACGGCTGCCTAGGAGACATGTGCAGTTGCGACTAGAGCTAGTTGCGCTCCTGGCGCCAACCTGAAACATTGTTTACCAACCAATCGTTGAACGGCTAGCATTTAACAATTGGGGGGGTGGTGAAGGAATTTTTTAATTTTTCCTCCCGGGAGCCTTGATCCGGCCCAATTTGGTTCACGGGTAGGTTTTTTAGTTTTTCCCCTTCACTCGGGTTACTTGTTTTCCCCTCTTATGCATCCCTGCTAGTTACTTGCTATGTGTTTTCTTAAGGTTGTGTCGGGATGGTTTGGGTTTGGTGCGATACTCAGGGTACGGAACTTTGTTGCTCACTGGGTTTGCAGCAGTTGATAGTTTGGGTTGTGAATGATGTGCGCGGTTTAGGTGTAGAGTTTTGTGCTTGATTTTCTTGTGTCCTCGGTGACTAAATAGGATGTGTCTGACTAGGAGGTGTTGCCTGTCAGGAGCAACGATGTGCGTCAGTGGAAAGGTATGGAATGATCGTTCGTGGTGAGGGTTTTTGTTGGGTTTAAGGCCAAATTGGAGGATGTGTGATCTGTATGGTGCATAGTTTGACTGGAGAGTGATGTATAAGCATGATGCTTTAGACAGGACAAGGAAGAAGGTGAATGTGTCAGAAGCCTGTTATGCGGTGTCACTGGGTGGCTTGGTTGTGAGTCATAGCTTTTAGTTGGAGATTTAACTCAGTATTTTTCAATCCTGATTGAGGGCATCTTGATGACTTGGATTCAGTTTCCTTATTTAGGAATTCTTGTTTTGGGTTAGGTCGTGTTGGGTGGCGGGCCAGTTTCCTTTGGAGTCTGGCTTTGGCGGGAGTACGCTGCAGCTCAGTGGCTTTATGTGGCGTAAGATACTTTGTGGGGGCACTTGCCCTCGATGAACCTGGCGAATTTGTCCTGCTCCGCACGGGGGGACCCGGGCGCTTTTTGGTACGGAAGCGCCTCGGATTGGCCCAGGAGGGAAGTGGGACCCTCGCAGCGTTAGTGCATCTAGAGGGGGGACGTGTCAGTCGTTCCCCGAGTATTTGAGCAAAGAAAAAGCTAGAACTGAGTCTGCAGCGTCTCTTTGCCACCCTGGTTAGGTTAATTCATTATAAATAAAAGCTGTGACCTTTTAGCCAAGCTCTTGTTGTCTGTGTCGTTATTTATTAGTTTAAGTTAAGTAAGCTATACAAGGTTGTTAAGGGTTAGAAGCAATAAACCAATGTATTTCTTATAGTTCAAGACCCAAATTGGCTGACTCTGAAATGAGTAGTGACATTGCTGCTAAACCCTATTGTGGCCATTTTGAGATAAGCTTCCAGTTTTTAAGTCTTGCTATAAACACTTTTGTCCTTTTCCATGATGGTCAGAGCAGGGGTTTCTAGGGAAACCATTGTGCCACACTGACACAGTATCCTCATTGCCAGTATATGGAGACATCTTAGTATAATCAATGTTCAAGGAGAGGAAAAACAGCAGAAATTGTGCTAGTACAGGACAGGAGGGTCTGCAGACTTGTGTCATTGGGCCTCCTATACTAAATGGTAGGGCCAGATCGTGACCTAGGCTCCCACCTAGGGACCAGTGATCCCCAAGGGATAATGCTGGATAATGGAATAATTCCTGGCACCACACAGCCTTTACTGTATATGTTCTTCAAACTAAACTCTATATTATTCCCAGAAGCCAACTAAAATGAGAGGAATTGACAATCCTCTTCCAAAATACAATAGTAGACACAATTAAGGTGGTGCTTAGAAAAAAATAGATTGCAAACTGTAAAAGATAGAGGGGTCTATTTACTAAGCAGTGTTAGGAGACAGAGGGGGTCATTCAGACCCGCTCGCGTTCGCAGGACGCTCGCAAGCGGGTCGATGTTGCCCTACTGCGCATGCGCACAATGGAGGGAGCTCCGTCGTGCGCATGCGCGAGACTCGGCGAGCGACGGGCTCTCCGTCGCTCTGGGTCTTGCACCAAAGGGGGCGTGCTGTCGATGTTGAGTGACAGCACGCCCCTTTGGTGGGCGTGGCTGCCAGACGGAGGCGTTCCCATGGGAATGCCTACCGTCTGAAGCCGGCCCCACTGACATCACTAGTGATGTCAGTGGGAGTGATTTTGGCTCTGATAGAGCCAAAATCACTCCAGGGCTTGCGGCAGCGAGACCCTACCGCAGGGTCTCCGTCGCAAGCCCATTGGTGGCGATGGTCTTGACCATCGCGACCATCATCATGGACGCTCGCTATAGCTGTGGGTGGTAACCCACAGCTATGCGAGCGTCCATAAGGCCGCTCCATTTTCATGTAGGAGGGCCCTGAGTCAGAGCGAGTGCTCTGGTCAGAGCGTCCGGCTCTGAATCAGGCCCAGAGTGAAAAGTGATAAGGTGCCAGTCAATCAGCTCCCAACTGTCATTTTTCAAATAAAGCCTGTGAGATGGCAGTTAGGAGCTGATTGGCTGGTACCTTATCTCTTTTCACTCTGTCTCCTAATGCTGTTTAGTAAATAGACTCGAGAATAATTTACTGCATATTAATAATGAAAATAAATGAATTCAAATAAACAACTAATTTACAAAATAAAACACAAAACTAACAATATTTATTAAAGTGCACTAATATATGTAAAATCTCTTGGAAGGTATAGCAACCGGACAACCAGGGCACCGCTAATTGGGTGCCTCTCGTATGCTCCAGAGTCCAACTCTCAACAATGCGGTGATAGACTAGGAGTAATGCTTAATGTGTAATAAGATGATGATAAGTTGTCCTAAGTTGCCACCTGGGCTTGACAATAGCAGTAATGTACAGGAGTTAGATGCGGATAAGGACTGAGTTGTTCCTGTTTCCCCTTCAGCTACAGCCGGGTCCTGTACAGGACTCGGACCTGACGTGGAGTGAGGGCAGAAGTGCCGTTCCATTCCTTGACAGTGCTATTATTTTGTCTCAGCTGTGTTCCCTTGCGGGTTAGCTTCGCTCGCCACACTTCGGACACGTTGGCTCGCTACGCTGGCCACAAGTTACTATTCCTGTTCTATGTCCACATTGAAAATAACTGATGATGTCAGGGTCCATTCAGTGAAGGGCATCTACTGTAGATGCTACCTTAAGGACTGGTGTTGAACACAGCTGAACGTATAGCGGCATAGCGGCACGCTGCAGCTCAGCACCACGGAGCCTTTTTTTTCCAGTATATGGATGTGCATGAGAGCCATATATTTATTGTCCCTTTGCAAGTGTATGCTGTGATGATAGAGGCACTAAAATATACTGTGCTTCTGGCAGCACACTGCAGTTCAGTTCCGTGATTAGACTTTCACCGGAAATGGTCTGTGGAAAAGAGCTGCATCCATGCAGAGTCCAGATTATTAGCGCTTTGCAGGTGATCACCGTAGTAATGTAAAGATAACACAGCAGGCTGGCAGGTCTATCTATCAGCAGGTATTCTAGTGAATAATTAACAATATTAGAAGCTCCCAACTGGTTAAGTCTGTTGCTTCAACGTGTTTCGCCATACTAGGTGGCTTTATCATTGCTGTAGGCTTTCTTTTTTGCAATATTCTGCTGAGACCCTCACGACTTCTGAGTGGGGCCCCAGTTTCAGAGCTGTAGGGAGATCTGTGCAGAACCCAAAGACTAGGGGACAGATGTACTAAGCCTTGGAGAGTGATAAAGCGTAGAGAGATAACCTACTAACCACTCAGCTCCTAACTGTCATTTTTCAAACACAGCCTGTAACATGACAGGAGCTGATTGGTTAGTAGTTTATTCCTCTCCACTTTATCTCTCCCCTAGGATCAGTACATCTCCCCTTAGATCTGGGAGTGCTCTGCACCCTGTCATTGCTCTACTTCACAGTGACTGGTCACTCCCCTGGGACCAACTACAAATAAACCGCTGTCTCCGAACCTCCATCTCTTTCCACTACTCTCTTCTGCTCTGCTATTGTAACCTAAGCACCACTTTCCATGTGAATTCCCCCTTTACATTTACCACACTTATGTGGTAATGGCCAGACCTCTATTATTCTAAGTTAGGGTCGATTGTGGACATCTGCACAGCAATCAAAAAGTTAAATAATGAGAAAACAAGATTTTTTGCAATTGAATTTGTGTGTATTTGTGTTTGCAGCAGGATGTAAACTCTCTACACATGGAGGACTTCACATGTCAGCCTGAGAAAAACAAGCCAACATATTTGTATCTTCGCAAAGATGGCCGTGTTGTTGCAAGAACATGGTGTCTGATCCAAGTGTTGACATAGGGGAGACAGACACAGAAGAGTGAATGGAAGTACTGTACTATAGGGTCACTGACATATGGGTTCCACATTTAATAGCCCCTAGATAGTGCTGGGAATAACTGATAGCCTTGGCCCATGACACCCCATGTAACTGGCCACCTAGGGATCTGCATTCTTTTTTTAACCAGGGATCACCCTGGATGTGAAATGATAATGAAACTCGTGTGCCCACAGGTCCTTTATACTGTATCCCACCCCAGCCAATGTGGATTACCATCAAGCCATTCCTACAAGTGGCTGTGATTATAGTGAGGCCTTTAACAAAGCCCATTTATACTCAGAACAGATACATTTTTACCCTATGCATTTCCTTAAGACATTAGCTCCAATCTGCATAGATGCCAAGCCCATAGCCAAGCACTGATGGAAATCCACTTTGCTAAAGATATTCCACTAGTGATCAGCAGTCCCAGATTCAGTGGGAATCAATGCAAGAAATAGAAAATTCAGGTGACGGTCAGTCAGGGGGGACTGGGAGATATCCACGCAGCAGCTTTTGTTTGCCGACTGACAAGTGCCCCAGGGACCCATAGGATTCTCTCTGTTTAAGTTGCTGTATCACCAGAGGGTACAAGGGCCCCTAGAGTTGGTCTGGGAAAGCTGGGAAGGGTTGTTCAGTGTATGCCAGTTACCCATTACTGTATGTGGAATCCTTGATTATCCGCATAGACAATGAATGCAATCACTCTGCTGCACGTTTGGTGTACGCTCCCAATCTCCGCTCAATGATAATAGAGCAAAAGAGAAAAAAAATATATATAGCATAACACCCTTTAATAAAACAGCACATAACAAATATCCATTGTACAGTAACAAAATCTGGTATATACATAAGAGAAAATCGTCATTCACACTTAAGTGTCCCCTAAATGGCTGAAGACGTAGTAATTACCGGCAGTAAATGAGAACTGACAATGGACAGTTCTTTCAGTGCATTTGAGCAATGAGGGTAGGTCCTGCTGCAGGTCTGGAACTCCCTTAGTTGGATAATGCTTACAGCTCCTCTGTGATGGAACTAAACCGCTCAGTCGCCAACAGTGAATACACCGGCACCCAGGCGTTACGACCATCCCGTGGTCTTTCTCAAGGTCAACCTGGTCAGGGAATGCTTTAATAAGTCCAATAGTACATTTTAATATCTCTTCCTTTCTCTTGATTGGTCTCAGTGTACCTGATTCCTATACAATAATCACCTATTAGTCCTTTGATGCTGTACGCTGAGACCCTTCCCACACTTCCAATGCATGTCCTCACTGTCATAACAACCACGTCCTCACAGCTGATACATCACTATCTCAGTCAATTGGTTAATCTTAAAGCATGTGTTCAGTCCTGTTGGCCCCTCTTTGCTGCCATGATACTGTAGCTCTAGCCACATCGATGTCTTTAAACAACCACGCCGTGCTCGTTTCCAAGGCAACAAAAAGACGCTTGAATATTTCTCGACCTGGTATTGTTACTATCGATTCATGCTTTTAGCACCTTTTGCAGGCATGGTATACTTTCTCATTTGAACGTCCAGTTTCTATTTATAGCGTACAGAGGGTTTGGTCAATGGGACATTTTAATACAGAGGCGCACATCGAATATCATTCTGTGCTCTATAATGGAATGAAACAACATAGTTTAAAAAAATGATTTAAAAATACCATTTAAAAACATAAAATATATATTATCCCAAAATTTAAAACCAAAGAGAAGAACTAGCAGAGTCCACCATAAAGTGCATATAATATGGAGTCAAAAGAGAAAATAAAAAGCCATTGTACCTCAAAATCAAATTTTATGCCTCCTGGTTGCAAAGTGCCTAGTTCATAGATTATTTTCATTTCGGCTCTGGCTAATTGGTGAATTGAATCAATTGCCACAGATGCTCTCTATTGCTAATTAAGCTGCTATTCATCCCACTGGGCTGTGGTGATACAGATGCTCTCTATTGCTAATTAAGATGCTACTTATCCCATTGGACTGGGGTTATATAAATAGGGAATCCCTGGTACCAAGGCCTCTACTGTTGGATTCCGGGTGATAACCAGAGGACAGACTGAGGCAAATGCCTAATGAAGAACAGAAATCCTACCAAAATTGGGCAATAAACTGTGTTCCCCGGTCGGAAACGATATCTGAAGGTAACCCATGGAGACAAAAAATATACTGGATGAACAAGGCAGAAAGTTCTTTGGCAGAGGGAAGTTTGAGCAGAGGGATAAAATGTGCCATTTTACTGAAGCGATCCACCACAGTCCAAATTACGGAACATCGAGAAGAAGTAGAGAGGTCAACAATAGAGATTGCATTTGCTTTGATATTCTTCGATCCTGGATGGAAAGAAATTATATAATTGAAGTGGGTGAAAAATAAAGCCCAATGTGCCTGTCTCAAGTTTAGTCTTTTTGCTGTTTCGTTGTACCGTATGCCAGGTTTTTATGATCAGTAAGAACAACGACCTGATGTTTGGCCCCCTCTAACCAATGCCTCCAGTCCTCAAAAGCCCACTTGATTGCTAGTAACTCAAGGTTACCTACATCGTAGTTTCTATCAGCAGTAGCAAACTTTTGGGAGTAAAAAGTGCAGGGATGCAACTTATTGTCTTGAGGGTCCTTCTGGGATGGTATGGCTTTAGTTAAAGCCTCAGAAGCATCCACTTCGACAACAAATGGTAGGCATGGATTAGGATGACAAAGGACTGGGGCATGAATGAAAGCAAGTTTCAATTTATCAAAAGCTTGCACAGCTTTGAAGGACCAGTTCGAGGTGTCTGCTCCCTTCTTGGTCAATTCCACTATCGGAGCCGCAATAGAAAAATAATTGTAGAACCTCCAGTAATAATATGCGAATCCGAGAAAGCGTTGGATGGCTTTGAGAGTTGTGTGTTTAACTCAGTCCAGAGTGGCTCTGGCCTTACTAGGATCCATACAGAAGAATAGAGATGAGATGATATACCCTAGAAAGGAAACTCTTGTCAATTCAAATTCGCATTTGTCTAGTTTAGCGTATAGGTGATTTTCTCGCAGCTTCTGTAGTACCTGCCGGACATGTTGACGATGTTGATCCACAGATTGGGAAAAGATCAAAATATCATCCAGGTATACAACAGCAAAAACACCCAAAAACTTTCAGAGGACATCATTGATAAAATCCTGGAAGACCGCTGGGGCATTGGCAAGTCCAAAAGGCATAACCAGGTACTCATAATGTCCGGAATGAGTATTAAAAGCTGTCTTCCATTCATTCCCTTTTCTAATCTGGATCAAGTTGTACACTCCCCGGAGATCAATTTTGGAGAAGATGGTCTCTTCACGTAATTGATCGAAAAGGACAGAGATTAAGGGCAGAGGATAGGAGTTCTTGATACTGTAGTTACATTGTTTAGACCTCTGCAATCAATACAGGGTCTAAGCGACCAATCCTTCTTCTCAACAAAAAAGAATTCCGCCCCAGCTGGAGATTTGGGTGGATGAAACCCTTAACAAGAGCATCCTTTATATATTCCTGCATGGCCTTATTCTCTGGGATAGGTAAGGCATACAAACGACCTTTTGGTAATCTGGCACCAAAAATGAGGTTTATTGTACAGTCGTAAGGCTGGTGAGGTGGAAGAATATCAGCCTTGTGCTTGGAAAACACGTTGGAGAATTCCAGATATTGCAGAGGAATCTCAGAGGAAGGGTCCGAAGTAGAAGGTTGTAACATCCGAACAGTTACCAAGAGGCATGTAGAATAACATTTAGAACTCCACTTAGCAATCTCACCAGTCTGCCAATCAACAACAAGATTGTGATCTCTGAGCCACGGAAGACCCAAGACGATAGGAGCCAAAGGGCAATGTATGAGAAAAAATGAGATCTTCTCAGAATGTAGTACCCCAATGGACAAACAGATGAGTGGAAACTGAACTGCAACTACTCCCTCAGAGAGGATATGGCCATCCAACCCACAAAAGGAAATGGAGTGACCCAGAGGAACAGGAGGAATTCCCAGGCCTTTAAAGAAAGATAAGTCCATAAAGTTACCCACTGCTCCACTATCCAAGAAGGCGGTAGTAACAAATTTATTTTTGGAATTCTGGATGACTGCAGGAACCAGGACAGAGTTTTTGGGGAAACAGATGTGAGACATAAATGTAGTTTCCCCTGTACATTTATGCCTTGCCTTTTACTGGCTTGATAGGACAATTCTTAACTGAGTGTCCCTTGCCACCGCAGTACATGCAGAGTCCTAAAGAATGCCTTCTCTGTTTTTCTTCCGGAGGTAGACAAAAGGATCCCATCTTCCAATTCATGAGGAAGAACCCAAGTGGAAAACCTTGGTGACCTTGTGGGTAGATCCTTCTCATGTCTACGTTCACGTAAGCGATGATCTATGTGAATGTCTAAATGCATAAGATCATCTAGTGTTTCAGGAACAGGTTTTTGAATCAAAATGTATTTGATTGATTCAAAAAGCCCTAAGCGGAACTGGCTACGTAGAGCAGGATCGTTCCAACCAGAGTCCACTGCCCATCTACTAAACTCTGTGCTGTAGTCTTCTGCTGCCTTCTGCCCTTGTTTAAGAGAGTGCAGCCTTGCCTCTGCCAAAGAAGCTTTATTAGGGTTGTCATAAAGGAGACTTAATACTTTAAAAAATGCATCCACAGACTGCAGAGCTTCATGAGTTGACGGTAACCCAAAAGCCCAGGTTTGAGGATCTCCTTGAAGTAATGAAATGACTAGCCCAATGCGTTGTACCTCAGTTCCGGAAGAAATAGGATGTAATCTAAATTAGAGTTTTCAACTCTCTTGAAAATTGAGATACTGTTTATGATTATCTGAAAATTGATCGGGAAGATTCATGTTAGGTTCCTTGAGGCTCATCTGAGCTGAAGTGGAACGGACTTCTTCCACTCTGAGCGAGAGCTCTTGCACCTTCTGAGTAAGGACTTGAATTTGACCAGCAAGGATCTGAGCTGGATTCTGTGAAGGATCCATGAGTTTGGCCAGCTATAATGTTACGGTCTCCTAAGATTCATCGTGTAAACCCCCGGAACCATAAAGCGAGGTCTTCTGCCAATAACAGCCACCCGCTGTTCCCTTAGAACAGAATACGTCCACTGGTACTTAGGTGGCTGCCTGGACATGAACTCAGGGTAGCAGAGGTTTACACAGATGTCCTAGGAAGACCAGGGTTAATGTGACACCAAATAATATGGAGAAATAGGTGAACAGGTATTGATGGGTAATGCCTGGGTGCACTTAGGAGTCGGGAGATGGTGATGAGAGCTGGAATGCAGCTAATGCCGCGATGTGACTTAGTCGGCCGCGATGTGACTAGGACTGACTGTGATGCAGCTTGGTGAGCCGTAAAGCGGCTGGTAAAGCCGGAAGTTTGGATGCGGCCTGAAATGACCGTGGTGCGGCTAGATGAGCCGTAAAGCGGCTGGTAAAGCCGGAAGTTTGGATGCGGCCTGGAATGACCGTGGTGCGGCTAGATGAGCCGTGATGCAGCTGGTACAAGTATGCAAAGACAGGATCTACACAGCAGGAACCGGAAAACACGTGTTGAAGACGCTATAGCCGGCAAGGCCGGGAGGATGCTACTAGGCTTGAAAAAGGTGAAGAACCAATCAGGGCCACGAACAATCATCCCGTGTTCCCAGTAATACGTGATGTCATCCGGCGTCCTGATCGCGTAGCAACAGTAGACGCATTTCCAGCATGGCAGGCGGAAGTGGTAGGAGAGATCACCGAATTGTTGGAATGTGTCAAATTGTGCCGGCGACTTGTAACAGACCCAGGTGGGAGGTTGAGATAAAGCGCTGGTATGCGGCCCTATAAACAGCATTATACCTCTCAATCTTCAAGGGCAATTGGAACTCTTGCTATATATTAATCCCCAATACACAAATTATAATATACATCTATAAGAACTGCCTAATATTTGCTAAAAGTGTGTTTTTTTAATTGAAAGAGGCACGCTACATGAGCTTTTTATTCACTTATGTGTTTGTTTTAGCATTCTTTCTGTGGCTTTAATATTGCCTATATATAAAATGTATGAACACTGTTATTAATTTATATACATTGTTATTAAATTGTGTCATATTTTATTATATGAAAGCGCTCTTTTGTATCATACTAATTATTATAACTATTTAGTCATTCCAATCGGCAATTGCAGAGTCACTTTTAGGAGCTGCTTTCTTTGAAATAGGAGTTCATCATATCCATTCGATTTTTGATTATAAATATATATTTTTAGCGCCTGAATTAGTTTTATTATACTCTGGCTAATTGACCTGCCAAATCTCTATATCTCCAGTGATCCTTGACCCACTTAATACCCAGGAAACATTTAATGGCACTAGTAGAGCAATTGTGAAACATTCTATAATGATTTGATAGGGCATAGCTTCCAAGCCCTTTCTTATGTTTCTCAAGTGCTCTCCTAACAGTATTTTTTTAAAGTTCTAGAAGTGCCTCCAATATAAAAAGGCCCACAATCACACTGAAAGGCGTATACAACATTTTTGGTGTTGCAGGTTATAAAGTCTTTTATTTTGAACAGTCTCCCATGTTTGGTTACTGCCTTGTTGGCAGAGAAGAAAATATCCTGGCTCTGCAGCCAGAACAATGCTTTGGGTGATGTACATATACTTCTTTTATAAAGAGTTGTACATTAGGTTTCCATGTGGTCTGACTACCGGTACTTCTTCCTAAAATCAGTTGCAACCTATGTATGTGTTGGGCTTTGTACAATACAGAAAGGTTTATTTGACCAACTATTTGCCTAGGTGCTTTCGTACTCACAGAGGTACCAATTTTGCCATGTCAGTACCTACTGACAGGCTGCCTATGAGCAAACTATTCAGCTGGTGCACAAAATCAGTTCTACATTAACTCAATATCTCTGCACCTTTACTTGTGCAATTGCACCAACATCTCCACCAAAGCACATAGGTGTATGGACCAAGACAGACATAGATGCATCAGCCAATGGAAACAGGTGCAAAACATGAAATAGCTGCAGTGGTGTGCCAGTGCCTGATTAACCAATCAGACTGCAGCGGCTTGGGTATATGTTGACTTTCATAATGTTGACTTTCATTATGTCGTCCCTTTTGGTGCAGCAATGACTTATCGGCTCCCAGTGGTATCTACTCCGAGTCCAGGCGATCATGTGACTGTGGCTACTGGATCAGATCTCATCCTTCGGCATTCGGGTGAATATTTCTCCACTATCCCTAACCCTCATCCATAACCCTAATCTCCTCCCCCTGCAGCCTTATCCTAACCTCCCCCCACAGCCTTATTCTCCTGCCCACAGCCTTAACCTCCCACCCGCAGCCTAATCCTAATGCTGACATTCTGACAATATCAATACATTTTCTGTTGGAATGCAATTAATATTGACATAATAACTGTAACAATACTTTGTGGTGTCGACATTATGAATGTTGTCATTTTCATTGTGGAACTTTGACTACATCCCAGCTGCAGACTAGGTTGAATTGATCGGGGGGAAGGCGTGGGGAGGGGCGCCCTTGGTGAGTTCCTAACTACACCAATGGGCATGGGGGGATGGGAGAAATTCATCCTTAGTAGTCCTCAGTCATCTGCACACATTTAGACAAAAGTGCCATCTGCTTGTCTGCATTGCCATGCCCTCTCAGCCTTCATTGGCTCAACACATTGATTTGCTCATTGCAGTCCTGCCCCAACCTTGACCAAGCCATCCACCATTTGGGCACCAGACAACATGTCACGAGGATGCCCCCTGCTGTCCCATCATATGCTTCCAGTCTGGGGAGGTAAAAGTACTGTACCTCCTAGGTATGGAGAGTAATCATGAATCCTGATGTGTGCAAAGGCATCTAACTATGAATTTGCATGCACAGACACCTCGGAAACAGTCACCACAAGCCATATTGTGCCCAGCGCCGAAGTAGTGCTCCCCAACCCATCCCCAACCCATGTTAGGGCAGGCGGCAGAGGTATGGAGAGCTGTCTGGTTGCTCTGGGTGGCTCTACACACAGCAAGGTGAGTGCCCAGAGCGTCCTTTGGATGCTCCAAGCACCAGTGAAGCTGCACTTCTGGATGCAGGGAACCATTCCAGGCACCCTGCTAGCCATATGCAGGGGCTGTGGAGTGACAGTGCTGGTCCCAGGGCCTTGAGCCCTGGCAGCGGTACCACTTGCTCACCCATCTCTATGGAACTGCGTCTGCACTGTAGAAACAAATTGCAGATTGTGCATGCACCTGAGAAGGCATATGGATAGAAATGGTGATCACAAGTGCCGACTGTTTGATCCATTTGTGTGTAAGCCAACTTCTTTAGCGTGCGGACAATTCAATAATTGACCATCTGAGTATCTATTTGGTCATGCAGGATGGCCACCCGCAATGAGATGTCGCATCTGCTTTATCTGCATACGGATTTGCAGTTGCAGGCTGATGCACAGGGGTGAATTATAGGCGGGACGGACAGGGCGGCCGTCCAGGGGCCCCCACACATTGGGGGCGCCCATTCATTGCCCCTACCCTGCCCACTCCACCAACTCCCTGGCTTGGCTGGCTCCTGTCAGCATCGCTGACTCGCCAACTGCAAAGCCCTCTCTCTTACTCACCTTCCAGTCGAGTGCCTCTGTTTCCCTGTGCTGGGGCCGGGGTGGAGGTTCTCGGCGCTCTGCTTGCTCGTCTGGCTTCCTGCTCTCAGCCCATGCTGCTGCTGGCTGCTCCTCGGTGAACAACTATAGACAGCAGCTCCGGCAGGAGGAAGACAGTGGCCAAGGGCAGGATACTAACCAGGCACAGCTTCGGGGTCGGTGCCCGGTTCCTGGCCCTTTCCTATGCATGTGTGCATGCTCTGCCCTCCCCATGCCCAATGCAATGACAGCGGCTGTGATGTGGGGATCCAGCTGGCAACCTGGCACTGTAAGATGACATCTGGCTGCCCAGAGACCACCCTCCCTGCTGGCCGCACTGCCCTCCAGTGGATGCCACCTCTCGTGTTATCCTGCAGGGGCATAGTAGTGGCAAAGAAGGTCAGCGTTAACTTTATTGGTTGGGGCCCCCCACAACTTAGTTGCCCAGGGGCCCCCCACAAGTCTTGATACGGCCCTGCTGATACACGCCCGGAAAATGGTCGCGACATGTCTGTGTTTTTGCCGTCACACCCTGTAACCGCCCCCAAACAGTCCCTGAATGTCAGTCATTTTGCAACAAAATCCTCAATGCGAGCAGCATCATTAATGTACCTTGGTATGTGAGCAATGCGACCACGATTCACGCGCAGTTGGCCAATAATCACTCAGAGTCTGACATTAGCATAAGGTAGTAAGCAGGCGGACATGGCTTCACGGAAAAGTCTGCAGATGCAGGGTTAGTGTTGTTGACAAATATTTTGAGTAAAAGTAATCGTCCACAGCATTTTATTCGTGGACTAAGGGCCTGATTCAGAGCCGAACGCTCTGACCAGAGCACTCGCTCTGAATCAGGGCCCTCCTCCATGAAAATGGAGCGGCCTCCTGGCCGCTCGCATAGCTGTGGGTGACCACCCACAACATATGCGAGCGTCCATGATGATGGTCGCGATGGTCTTGACCATCGGGCATGCGACGGAGACCCTACGGTAGGTTCTCGCTGCCGCAAGCCCAGGAGTGATTTTGGCTCTATCAGAGCCAAAATCACTCCCACTGACATCACTATTGATGTCAGTGGGGCCGGCTTCAGACAGTAGGCGTTCCCATGGGAACGCCTCCGTCTGGCAGGCACGCCCCCGGCCCGCCCACCAAAGGGGGCGTGCTGTCAATCAACATCGACAGCACGCCCCCTTTGGTGCGAGACCCGGAGCGATGGAGAGCCCGTCGCTCCCCGGGTCTCGCGCATGCGCACGACGGAGCTCCCTCCGTTGTGCGCATGCGCAGTGGGGGAACATCGACCCGCTTGCGAGCGTCCTGCGCTCGCGAGCGGGTCTGAATGACCCCCTAAGGGCCTGATTCAGCAAGGATCGCAATTGCATTGATCAATGCAGATCCTGGGCTGGGCACTCCCGGAAAATGGGGCATCTGAAACTAAACCGAGATAAGTAAAGTGTACTTAGGTCAGGAAAATCACAGATTGGGTAAATTTTATTACATCGATGTCCCTTATTTGCAGTTTCATCAGTCAGTTTGTACATTTTTAATGCTGTCTTTTGTACAGTTTTATCATTATGTGTACATGGGGCCTCATTCAGTAAGGATCGATATTGCTAAAGTGTATGCAGATGGACATTTGTTGCATACTGCACATGTGTATGCTCCGCGGTGCGCATGTGCGAAGGCACCACTGCGATCACGGAGGCCATGTAGAGCCATCGTAGAATGATTAACAAGCAGTGAGCATTTGGGGGTGGTGACAGGCAGACGCATCAAGAGGAACGCCAGGCCCGGGTGAATGGGGCATGGCCTAATCACGGGAGGCGTGGCCACATTACCTTTGGAAAAAATAATACAAATAATATTTTGGTATCGCTGTGCGCTGGGGAGGGTGGCGCTGTGAGCCCCCTGAGCCCGGCGCATAGCCAGTGGGGAACACGATCAGTGATCACTCCCCTCACAGGCATAGGAGACTGCTGCGGCGTGTGCTGGGCTGCTGCAATGAAAAAGGGAGGAGGGCGTGGCGCCGGTCCCACAAAGGGCCCCTCCACGAAGCCCAGGCCCCCCCCTCTCAACGCCCCTCGTGACAAGGGATGGTCGGAGAAACACAGGCGTTTGAACGCCATTGCATGAGCGTGCATAAATTAGCCTCTGCGATAACATGCGCAGATTGAGTACTCTATACGTGCAACGAGGTTAGCAATTCAGAGGTAAGGTCAGGGCTGCTGTAGACTAAAATGAAAACTGTGGTCCACTGACTAAGGGCCTCATTCAGAGCCGCTCGCTATTTGCGATCGTTCGTTCAAAAAAAAGGGGCCGGCTATTCAAATGAACCGTTCGCTCTTTGCGGTCTGTTCACGCCTCTATGTCTGAACGAGTGAGCAAAACTTGCGGTCGAAATTTTTAAAAATACGCCCCCTTGCCGCTCGCACCATACGTCATGTCCGCTATTTATTTGATTAATTGAGTACATCGAACAGCGTATGAACTGCTCGCTATTCTTGTGGTTGGTTTTTCCTGCCGCAATCTTGCGAGCAGTTCTGACTATAAAATAACCCAGTGACGTGGTCGATGACGCTGCTGTATTAATTATGCACACCCTTAAAACGCCCGTTTTGACCTTTAAGCACGCCTGCGTTCAGAATTCCACTCCCCGTTTTCAAGCACCTTCCCCTGTTACCACCCACATACGCCTCCTCCTGTCACTCAAAATAGCAGGCATTCGCTATTTAGCGAACTAACGATTTTCGGCCGCACTGACTGGTTCGCGCATGCGTATTACAAACCGTACGCATGTGCAGATGTGCGAACATCGCTCAGAACGAACGAGCGGCCGCTTACGAGCGGCTCTGAATCAGGCCCTAAATCTTGACTAAAACAAAACAAAAAAGAGACTAAAATGTGACTTTAAACTAGGGGTGTGCACCGGACACTTTTCGTGTTTTGTGTTTTGGTTTTGGATCTGGATCTTTCTTCGTGTTTTGGATCTGGATTGGTTTTGCCAAAACCACCCTTCCGTGTTTTGGGTTCTGGGTTTTGTGTTTTGGATCTGGATTTTTTCTTAAAAAATAAAAAAAAAACGCTAAAATCACATAAATGGGCCTTTTTTTGTTCCTACGCTATTAATAACCCCAATAACATTAATTTCCACTCATTTCCACTCTATTCTGAACACCTCACACCTCACAATATTGTTTTTAGGCCAAAAGGTTGTACCGAGGAAGCTGGATGACTATGCTAAGCGACACAAGGGGGCGGCACAAACACGTGGCCCATCTAGGAGTGGCACTGCAGTGGCAGACAGGAAGCCAATCAGCGTTATGGTGCCCATTTGCATGTAGCACGAACCCGGGAGATCCGTGCTACATGCATCTGTGTGATTGGCACAGAGCAATGACAGGTCCGTGAGACCCGTCTGTGCTGCTGTGGTAAAAAAAAAAAAAAAAAACCTGTGTAAAAAAAGAAAAAAATGGCGTGCACCCCCCCAAAAAAGAGCAACCAGCCCCGGGCATTAGTAACCCAGTGCTGGGTGTGCTTAAATACAGGGGACAAACGACGTAGGGGTCCCCTGTACTTAAGCACAACCAGCACCGGGCTAGTCAGAACCAGCGCTGGTTGCCAAAATACGGGGGACAAACGACGTAGGGGTCCCCTGTATTCTGCGCAACCAGCTCTGGGCTCTGATCCGGTCCTGGTTCTGGAAATATAGGGGACAAAAAATGAGTAGGGTTCCCCTGTATGTTCCAGAACCAGCACTGGACTTTTTCTAGCGGGGGGCTGATGCCACAGCCAGGGGAGCCCTTTCACCGGGCCCCCCAGCCGCAGCATCAACCCTGACCGCTAGTCAGCCCAGGCCGGGGATCCCTGGAGAGCTGGGGACCCCCCCAATAAAGGGGTCACCCTCTCCAGGGCACCCCAGGCCCAGGCTGATAGCCCGGGGCTATCCCCGCCACCCCTGGTGGCGGTGGGTGGCGGGTTGATTGTGTGGTGTGGTGTAAATAAAGAATATCAAACATTGTCTTTACAAGTAGAACTGCAAGTCCCAGCTAGCCTGCCCCGCATGCTGGTACTTGGAGAACCACAAGTACCAGCATGCAGGGCATTAAGGGCCCACTAGTACCTGTAGTTCACCTGTAAAAAAAATGTTTAAAAAAACACAGGACACACACACCGTGACAGTATAAGTTTATTAAACATACATACACACACACACATGTACACATACTCACCTATGTAACCTGTAGCATCGGTCCACTTGTCCGGTAAAGTATCCCTAGGGGACCTGTGAAAAAAAACATACTCACCATCTCCTATGCGAGGTTCTGTCCTCTTCGTTCCAAAGTAGGCATCCCCGGACTTGGCAAAAAAAAAAAACGAAAACGCGATCCACGAACTTAGTACCGTTCTATAGAACGGTACTTCCCGAATGAGAGCTTAGCGGCGGGGTATCACCATGGAAACCCCGCTGCTAAGCGTTCATTGGCTGAGAGAGGTCATCTCCCGTCTCTCAGCCAATGAACGGCTCCCTCCATTGTAGTCAATGGTGGGAACCGCAGGGTAAACTTTAATAACCTTGCGGCTCCCAGCATTGACTACAATGGAGGGAGCCGTTCATTGGCTGAGAGAGACGGGAGATGGCCTCTCTCAGCCAATGAACGCTTAGCAGCGGGGTTTCCATGGTGATACCCCGCCGCTAAGCTCTCATTCGGGAAGTACCGTTCTATAGAACGGTACTAAGTTCGTGGATCGCGTTTTCGTTTGTTTTTTTTTGCCAAGTCCGGGGATGCCTACTTTGGAACGAAGAGGACAGAACCTCGCATAGGAGATGGTGAGTATGTTTTTTTTCACAGGTCCCCTATGGATACTTTACCGGACAAGTGGACCGATGCTACAGGGTTACATAGGTGAGTATGTGTACATGTGTGTGTGTGTGTGTGTGTGTGTATGTATGTTTAATAAACTTATACTGTCACGGTGTGTGTGTCCTGTGTTTTTTTTAAACATTTTTTTACAGGTGAACTACAGGTACTAGTGGGCCCTTAATGCCCTGCATGCTGGTACTTGTGGTTCTCCAAGTACCAGCATGCGGGGCAGGCTTGCTGGGACTTGCAGTTCTACTTGTAAAGACAATGTTTGATATTCTTTATTTACACCACACCACACAATCAACCCGCCACCCACCGCCACCAGGGGTGGCGGGGATAGCCCCGGGCTATCAGCCTGGGCCTGGGGTGCCCTGGAGAGGGTGACCCCTTTATTGGGGGGGTCCCCAGCTCTCCAGGGATCCCCGGCCTGGGCTGACTAGCGGTCAGGGCTGATGCTGCGGCTGGGGGGCCCGGTGAAAGGGCTCCCCTGGCTGTGGCATCAGCCCCCCGCTAGAAAAAGTCCAGTGCTGGTTCTGGAACATACAGGGGAACCCTACTCATTTTTTTCCCCTGTATTTCCAGAACCAGGACCGGATCAGAGCCCAGAGCTGGTTGCGCAGAATACGGGGGACCCCTACGTCGTTTGTCCCCCGTATTTTGGCAACCAGCTCTGGTTCTGACTAGCCCGGTGCTGGTTGTGTTTAAGTACAGGGGACCCCTATGTCGTTTGTCCCCTGTATTTAAGCACACCCAGCACTGGGTCACTAATGCCCGGGGCTGGTTGCTCTTTTTTTTGGGGGGGGGCACGCCATTTTTTTCTCTTTTTACACAGGTTTTTTTTTTTTTATTTACCACAGCAGCACAGACGGGTCTCACGGACCCGTTAGTGCTCTGTGTCAATGACACAGATGCAAGTAGCACGGATCTCCTGGTCCGTGCGTGCATCTGTGTCATTGAAATACACAGCAGCACAGACGGGTCTCACTGACCCATCTGTGCTCTGTGTCACTGTCAATCACACAGATGCATGTAGCACGGATCTCACGAGTCCGTGCTACATGCAAATGAGCACCATAATGCTGATTGGCTGAGAGCCGTGACAGACGGCTCTGTCAGCCAATCAGCACTTTGTCCATTAAAGGCAAAGGCATTTTTTTTTAAATGGCCGCTCGAGGCAAAACCTCGAGATCCGACAGCAGATCTCGAGGTTTTGCCTCGGGAGAGGGATCCGGGGCAGACAGGGAGATCCGAGCTTGGGCTCGGATCGCCCCGGATCCCCGAAGTTCGGGTGGGTTCGGTTCTCAGGGAACCGAACCCGCTCATCCCTACTTTAAACCAACTACAATTTTAAATAAGCGACTAAGGGCTTGATTCATTACCGATTGCAACTGCGATTACGCACGCAATCGGTCGACTGTTGCACTCTGCGCATGCGTACGCATCGCAGTGCGCAAAGGCTTCACTGCAAAGTGAATAGATCGCAGTGACTACGCAGACCCATCATAGAGGGATTGTCAGGAAGCGACCGTTTGGGGGTGGTGATGGAGGGTGGCTGGCGAGACGCAGGCGTGCCAGTGCATATGAACGCCGTTGCTGGAGTTACATTAGCCACTGCGATGCCTTACACAGCTTGGGCTTTCACTGCGTGCGATGAGGTCAGCGATTCCTGAGTAAGGTCAGAGCTTGTGCAAGTGTGCGAGACGCTCCGATGGTATTTGATGTTACCGATGGTTTCGCAGACTTGCAAAGTATTGCGGATGTGTGTAGATTAAAGTGGGCCTCCTTATGTTTGGCTGTGATGAAATTGCGATTGCAATCGTTAGCATATTTTTGCAGTGAGATTGCGTGCGTAATCGTAGTTGCGATCACAAAAGCGATCCTTACTGAATGAGGCCCTAAGAATAAAACTAAATTTAAAATCTTTGTCAAAATTAACACTGGGCAGATGCACCTGATTTACAATCAGCCCCAAGTGCATCATTGTAGATAAGGAATTGATGTGTTTTTTTTTTAGTATAAAAACCAGACGTCTGTGACTTAAAGAACGAATTATCATTGAATTATGTATTAATCCCCTTGCCTGCGCTACAAATGTGATCATCGGTAGTTCAGGTAAAATAGATCATGTATTATTTAAACTTCCAGTTCAGGTGAAGCCGGAGAATGCCTAATAAAAGTCTTTGTACTGTAATAGGTACTAGTGACATTAACAGACTGTTAATTTTGCATTATTGGGCCATGAAGAAAAACATAGTTAAAATTCAGTATATTGCCAGTAACATAGAGAAATAGTTTAATTATGGGCCGTGCATAGAAGCAGAAAACATGTCACTGCGCCAGCATTAAAGTCTGATAACATCACCAATCTTTCCAGCCCAGCACATTTCCTGAGCAGCACCCGCTGATACAAACACAGGGATCATTCAAGTTCATCTTATAGGAGGATAGTTCTAGCAAGATTTGCCATTAAGTGCCTGATTCAAAGGTGGCGGCTACTGCAGCCTTGATAGCTTCTTATGCCGCAGCGCAACTGCGTTTTTATGCTAATGCCATGGCCAATGGTTTTCATACAGAGGCTGGGATGTACTAACGGTAAAAATGTGGTAAAAGCCCTGAAAATGCAGTTTGCTTCGTCCCGATTGGTGACGCCACCTTCGTTACCTAATAAAAGCCTATGGGCTTCTTATCGGGACTCTCAAGTCTGGGAGGGATCCAATCGGATACCTCCCATCCCCCCCCCCGCACGCACGGTCCGCGTCCTTCTGCGTATTCTGGGTGTTAAACCCGGAAGTCACTCTGTCTGGGGCCATTGCAAAGGACAGCTCTTATCGGGAAAGCTGTCCTTTGCGATATTCTTGGTACATACCACTGTAATGAACCGCGGTATGTACCCAAAGTCAGGGGTATGCCCCTGGGTGCTGGGGTCAAGTGGTTTCAGCATCCTGTCTAGCACATTGCAAAATGTTGTTGATATTTTGGCCCAGAACCAAGGGCAGGTGTAACTAGAACTTTTTGGGCCCTGTAGCATAATTTTGAAGGGCCCCCCATGGCTTCCAGAGAGGCACCTCTTTCTTTTTACATCCCAATTAAATTGTTTGCCCCATAGTTGTGCACTAGTTTATTTTATGGCCCATAGAATTTCCATAATATTTGCTTGGTGCACAGTATGTGCCTGGACTCCCGTGTTTTTGTTTTGGCAAAACCACCCTCAAGTGTTTTGGTTCAGATTCATTTTTGGTTCTGGATTGTTTTAAAATTGAAAAAAACAAAACAAGTAAAAATCATCATTTGGACCTGCTTACATGCAATAGAAAACTGAAATTCATTTTTTAAATTTGAGTACTGAACTTACAGCAGACCCCAGTCGGGACTCGGTTCTGCTCGAAACCCCAAAAGTGATCCGAGTTAGGACTCAATTTGACTCGGAACCCCGAAGTTCTCCTATTAAATTTTCAGGAAAACTGAACCACACATGTCTACATTATGTCACACAGTGCCCCAACTTTACTTGCAACTTTGTACTGTATGACCCCCCTGCTGCATTTGCAAGCAGCCTGGAATAAGCATCGCGATGGTGGACGATACTAGCCAGCTGATTAAGCTGAGGCTGGCCAGGAAAGGGTATCCTTGGATGTAGCCCCTGACCTTTGTTGGGGTGACGAGGCTTCCTACCCCTGGATCACGGTATGCAAAACACTACTCCTGTGCTCTACCAATTCTCCTTACAGCCGGCTGGGAAGATAAGAAAAATCAACACATTCTGTGATGAATCCACTTAGCTCTCAGAGGCACATCCTCTTTGAGCTGTCTTTTATAAGTTCAGAAAACTGCTGTCTCAAACATTTGACAAAAATGGTTTGACAGATAAGAATACATATGATTGATTTCACAAGTACATAGTATGTGTCAATGCATCTTTCAGTTTGTCGTTTTTTCAGTGTCCAGACTTAGGGCTCTATTTATTAACATTATTTTTACTAAAATAAAGTGAAAAAGGGTGTTTTCACACCCTTTTCACATTATTTTAGTTTCACCTGTATTTATTACAGGGCAATTGGAGTAGAATTAGTAAAATTCTACTCCAACCCCCAGTATCACTTATTTTTAGTAAAGCAGATCGCATTTCCCATGATTGTAATGGGAAATGTGATCTGTGTGCAAGTTACTAAAAATAAATTGTAAAAAAATACCGGGGGAAGCCCTGTGATAATAACGCCACCTGGAGGTGGCGTTATCCAGGGTCTCCCCCGGTTACCGGGCTCCCACTCTGCTCTAACGGAGAGAGCAGAGGCGGGAGCCGGTACCAGTAATCAGCTATGTGGTCTAAGTAGACCGCAAGCTGATTGCTGTAAAAAAAAGAAAAAAAAAAATTAAACATTTTTTTTTCACTTACCTGAATCCAGGGACTGGTGATCGGGCCTCCGGTGATGGCTCCTCTCCGGTCAGCTGGTCTCCCACAGTGCACTGGGGCCCGGTCATCAGGTGATCGGGCCCCAGTGCAGTATGGGAGATCACCTGATCGGGAAGCCCGGAGAAGACCACCGGAGGCCAGGAGGATGCAGGTAAGTGTAATGAAGGGAGGGGGGGTCGCGGGGGGGAGAGGGGGGGTCAGCGATCGCGGGGGGTGGAGCTTAGCGCCGGGGGCGGGGCTTAGCGTCGGTGGGGGGGTAGTAGCGGTGGTCGGTCGGCGCATGCGCGGGCTCTTAGTCGCGGTATTTTTTCCGAAAATACCGCGACTAGAGTGCGGATGGGATCCGCAGGGACAGAGCTTTATCGCAAGCTCTGTCCCTGCAAGGGATTTATAGTAAATCCCTGTGATATTACCTGAATTCGCAATGCGAATTCACTCGGTAATATCACACTACAATCCGCATTCAATATGCGGATTGTAGTAAATAGAGCCCTTAGTATCCTATTCTGGGATCCTTCAGCTGCTGTTGTCTTGTAACTGCTCGTTCAGTATACCGTAATGTGCTTCCATCTCATGACATTTGTGTAAAGGAAAATGGCTTTTTCTGATGAATCATACAGTATGTTTTAAATAAACACTATAAATTATTATAGACTCTCACACCTTGCCACTCTCGGACAGTTTCTAAACGAGAACCCGCCAAGGCATGTTCTATTTGACAGTGGTTTCTATTCTATTTCACTGTGGTTTCTATTGAAAAACTACTGCAGATTGAGTAAATACAATTTACCTGGGCCCGGGCTTCCAGAGGGGCATGGCGGGGGCCCGGGTCTGGTGCCCCCCTTTCCTTCACTTCCTCCCTCCTCCCTCCCTCGCAGCAGCCCAGCACACAGCGTGTGCTGGAATGCAGTGGGAGGTTGCTCGTGGTTGCTAAGCAGCAGCTACAGCAATCTCCTATGCCTGAGGGGGGGGCGATCATACTGATCTCGCCCCCCCTGGCTTTGCGCCGGGCTGAGGGGCTCACAGCGCCCCTTCCCCGGTGCGCAGCATCGCTACACGGGGCTGCAAAAGTATGTTTTTGTTGTTTTTTTTTCAAAGGGGCATGGCCATACCTCCCGTGATTAGGCCACCCCCCTCTTTACCGGGGTCCGGCAACGCTTTCTATGCCCCTGAGTATAAAGAGAAAGATATAAAGTGATTGCTAATTGTGGTGATTTTTTAAAAAAGTTATGTTGTTTCTTGTTCTGTATATGTCTACTTGAGTTGTACCCATTTTCCGTGATGTAGTTGGCTTCCCGGCGTGCGGGATGCTGACAGTCTGTATACCGGCACCGAAAACCCGACCAGTATACTGACCGCCGGCGTCCTGAAGGTAAGTATCGGAGTGTTAGGGGGTGGTTAAGGTAAGGTAACGGGGTTAGGGTTAGGCATTAGGGTGAGGGTTAGGCACCGGGGAGGGAGTGTTAGGATTAGGGTGTGGGGAGGGGGAGGTTAGGTTTAGGCACTAGGGGGGGAGGTTAGGTTTAGGCACCGGGGATGGGGTCTTAGGTTTAGGGTACGTGGAGGTTAGGATTAGGCACCAGGGGGGAGGATAGGGTTAGGCACCGGGGAGGGAGGGTTAGGGTAGGGGTTAGGGTAGGGATTAGCAAAATACTTACGTGCGTTCCTATGGGTGTCGGGATTCTGGCTGTCGGTATTCTGACCAGCGGTATCCCGACAGCCAGGATTCTTCATACCCAACCCGTGTTTTCCATATAGTCAGTTTTTTTAAAGTCTGTGTAATTTGTTTTGTGTGAGTGCAGTGTGTTTTGTGTGAGTGCAGTGTGATTGTGTCACATTTATTGTTTTATATTTTTATTTGCTAGAGACCAGACACGTCTGATGAGAGACGCCTGCGGACGCTTACAGTGGGCATCACAGTCTTTTCACATTCAGACATAGTACAGAGAAGTCGCAGAATGTCGACCGCCGATAGATGCAGCCGCGACAGCATCTCCATCCACCCCTGAATCAGCCCTAGTTCCATATAGGCAATATACGCACAATTGCGGCCAACTTCCTGTCAACTCTGCGTCAGCACCCTTGTGCCGTGGGCTACGGGCATTTCTGTATCTTATTTCTGATTATAAAGAATGACATAGTATTTGTATAGGGAGACAGCGAGACGGAAAGAGTTAAAAGAGCGAAAAATAAGTAACTTACCAATATTTAGACATATGAAATGAGGACAAAATATATAATAAGTATCATAAAGCTTGTATGTGACCTCAATTTGGACAGAATTTTAGGACACCCACATCTACAAATTGACGGGAAAAGTTTCAACGTTAATAATGCTCTTGTGTAATTCTGGCTAAATCCAACTAATTAAAAATTCTTATCTGTAACTTTTTGTCAGACCTTTAGCCGCCCGCCGGCTTCCTGTGCTGCATAAAAGAAACGCTCAGCAAGCAGACAGGCAGGGTACGCAGCAGAATGTGGAAGACCTTGCTCTCTAGGTTGTGGCTTGATGTCAGCGAATGTGGTCTCTTTGTTCTACAGTTTGGCTGAGAGCAGATATTGGAGTCAGCAGTCTTCCAGCAGAGATACCCTGAATTCTACAGCAGAGGTCTTTGCTATTGTCCTCAATGACCGTCAGTTACTATTATGAGATGTTCTGCAAGTGTGTGATTGTGGTAGTATCAGGCTTTCATATGTAGTTATAGTACAGAGCAGAGCGTAACTAGACTTTTTGGTGCCCTGTGCCAGAGAGAGCATTGGCGCCCACCCTCCTCCATTTTTTAAATAGGGACATAAGACAGTGCACCTGAAAAAGGGCCAGGGAAGAGATAGGGGAGGCCAGGAGATGCTGGGGATAAAATAAGAGGAAGCTACAAGTGAGAATGATAATAAGCAGGAAAAATGACAGGCCCAAACAGCGCCCCCTGCCCTGCGGTGCCCTGTGCCATGGCACTGGTCGCACAACCCCAGTTACGGCCCTGTTACAGAGATACGGGTATTTATAATACCTTGTCAATCTATTTTGCAAATACATGGTGTTTAGGGCCTGATTCTGAATCGGATGTAGCTGCGTCCGTGTCTGCGACTTTTGCCAGTCATACAACTGCGACTTTCAGGGGCGTAGAGAGACACGCGGGCCCCGGTAAAGAGGGGGCGTGGCCTAATCATGGGAGGTGTGGCCACACCCCCTTGGGAAAAAAAACATTGTTTTGCAGCGCCGCTTGCGCGCCGGGGAGGGGGTGCTGTGAGCCCCTCAACCCGGTGCAAAGCTATCAGTGTGATCGCTCACACGCTGCTGCAGAGAGATGAAGTGAGGGGGGGGGGGCATTGGATCCGGGTCCCCGCCAGGCCCCTCGGGAAGCTCGGGCCCGGGTAAACTGTACCCGCTCTCCCCCCTCTCTGCGCCCCTGGCGACTTTAAGCAAATACCGCTATAGTGCCTTTCCCTGGTGTACGGCATGCATCCGAATGTGCAAGGAGTGAGAGTCCCTGTGTCAGTATCCAGAGACACTGATATTCCGAATGGGCAATCTTTAGACGCCACCACTAATTGCACCATCAAAACTTGCGAAAGCCCTAGGGCGAGGAAAAATCATTGGGCGTCACTGGGTGGTGACTGGAGTGAATGCAAGTGGGCGTGCCAGGGAAAGCAGCTGCTTTCTCATATACAGAACTGCAGACACAGAGGCCATGTTCAGACAGAGCGACGGCATCTGCCATAGGGCAGGTGCCAGTGTTGATGGTGAACGCCATGGTGCGCCGATGGTGATATGTTAAGATTCAATGGCGGTCTTACAGCATGCAGAGACTCTGAAAGTGGGCATTTCAGGGCCTGCTCATTCAGACGCCATCTACTACACCAGGGGGTGGCAGAAATGGGTTGGGTACGGGATGCCGGCGCTTGGGATCCCATTGGTCAGAATCTCAGTGACGGCATTCTGACAGGGTTAGGATACCGACACCTGTAGATCAATATCCTAACCTTCCCCCTCTCCCTAACCCTAACTCTCCCTTCTTGGTGCTTAAACCTAAACTCCCCCCAGTGCAGGGGTGTTTCTAGAGAGGAGGGGGCCCGTGTGCAGTCCCCGACATGGGCCACCTCCCCTCCGGCCGGCGGCAAGCAGCATACTGAGCTGTGCGCGGCCAGCGCCGGAGTTATAGACTCTGGGCACTAGAGTGTGCCCAGAGTCAATAGTGTATGCACAGGTCACCGGGAAAATGGCCGCAGCGGCCATTTTTCCTGTACTGCGCATGTGCAAACGATGGGAAAACGGACGCCGTGACCATTTTCCAGTCGTTTTAAAGCGCTGGACCCCTGCACCGACGTGGGACTCCGGAGAGGTAAGAAATATTATGGGTGTGCGGTGTGGGGCCCCCCTGGACCCAGGGGCCCGTGTTCTCCGCACACCCTGCACCCATTATAGGTACGCCACCTGTCCCAGTGCCTAAACCTAACCTCCTCCCCGCACCCTGAACCTAACTCTCCCTTCTTAGTGCCTAACCCTAACCCTCTTCCTAGTGCGTAACTCCTAACTCTAACACTCACCTTTACTCCGCTACTTACCATCAGGATGCCAACGGTCGTGTGCCAGCGCCGGGATTCTGACAGGTGTCGAGATTCTGGCACTGGCATTCTGAGCACTGCAATCCCGTGTCAGTATTATGACCACATCCCGGCAGGAAATAGCTTTTGCATATTACCTCCAACATGTTGAAACAACAAGCTGCATGCAGGCTCTGAGGTCATCTCTACAAGACATGCGGAGGCCAATTCTGGTGACGGTGTGGTTGACAAAAGGTCCTTTGTAATTGTGCTTAATCAGTCAAACTGGAATATTTGTCATCTTCACACACACAAACAAACATACTATTAATGTACTTTTTTATTCTATTCAACGACAGCGGCCCTACCTGTGTGGAGTTTGTATATTCTCCCCGTGCTTGCGTGGGTTTCCTCCGGGTACTCCGGTTTCCTCCCACACTCCAAAAATATACTGGTAGGTTAATTGGCTCCCAACAAAATGTAACCCTAGTGTGTAAGTGTATGTGCGCGTGCATGTGATAGGGTATATAGGGCCTGATTCAGACCCACTCGCAAGTGCTATGCGCTCGCAAACAGGTCTATGGTTGTGCATTGCGCATGCGCAGCATGCCCCGTAGCGTGTGAGAAATTCACTTGCTCCGGGGCTCGCTACAAACGGGGCGGCTGACGATGTTGACTGACAGTTTTCATCATTTTGTAGGCGGGGTGGCTGGACAAACGGAGGCGTTCCTGCAGGAACGCCTGCCGTTTGTGGGCGGCCCTACTGACATCATCAGTGATGTCAGTAGTGAGCTTCCAGCTCTATTAGAGCCGGAAGCTCACTGGGGCTTGCGGCAGATGAGACCCTACCACAAGGGTCTCATCACAAGCCCAATGGTCACGATGGTCATGACCATCACCTGGCCGCTCACAAAAGCTGTGGGTGGTCACCCACAGCTTAGCAAGCGGCCAGGAGGCAGACTTTAAAAAAAAATGCGGCCACCCTCATTCAGAGCGAGCGCTCGCTTTTTGCGAGCGGCTCTGAATGAGGTCCAAAAATTGCAAGCTCCACTGGGGCAGGGACTGATGTGAATGGCCAAATATTATCTGTAAAGCGCTGCAGAATATGTGTGCGCTATATAAATAACTGGTAATAATAAATAATCATAACTGAGTCTATTTCCTATTAAAGAGAATGTTTTATAACCTTCTGGGTGTCATGTAATGAAATAGAGCTGGTTGCTTACTCACTTGTAAACTTCTTACTTTGCCCGTACTTAAATTACAAAGTTCTTACTTGTTTCTTTCTCTTCTATTACCAGAATAATTTACTGCGTTACATGAGAGCGGAAGCTCAAATTCACTCTGTGCTTGTCGCTGTAATTTCCCTCAAGCTTATTCATGCAATACTAATGATTGCTCCACTATAGAATCTCTACAGCTGATTACAATCTATCCAACACAATTCCGTCCTTTAAATATTTACAAACCATCGTCTAAGCAATCTCACTTAATTCCAGCAAGACGTAGCGTGCTGTACCGTAACATTCCCAGTTTATCTGCAGTGCCTGGCTAAATTACAAAGTTACAATATTACTTTCATAAATTTATGGCCAGCCCATGTACAAGATTTTATTTTAGTGAATCCTAAAGTTTACACAATAACAAGTTTAAAAAAAAACTATATGGATATGATAAACATATTAATACAAATAATAAAACATAATCATCATAACCATAATAAAAATAACTTTTACAGTGTTTTCTTTCAGTAAATCCCAAAGTATTATACTGAAATAAAGTATGATAAGCAAACAGTATGTAATAAAATAAGACTATATACAATGTGTGTAATGCAATACATAGATTGAAAGAAATTGAAAGAGATTTGCCTGTAACATAGAAACGCATCAGTGAGGTGACTACACTATTGGATAGACTAACTATGGACATTTGGGGTAATTGACTACTGTTTGTGGGACTCCAGACCATACTACCGCATTTCAGGTCATATATTTTGTTCTTTACCATCTGTCCCATTTTATTCTACCAGTGCTATGTTCTTATAGTCCATTTTTATTTATTATAATTTTTTCCTGTCCAATAAATATATTTTATTTATACGGCGTTTTTTTTTTCCTTTTTCATGCCATATTGTACCCAAATTTGGGTAAGGTAAATACTGTCCAAAGGTGGAAAGAAAAGAGTACAAAAGAAACCTTGATATGCATTTGATGATTGCATTTGCTGTAAGTAGGGTACGCCCTCATACTATTGCATATTCACAATTTCTGGTGTTATGAATATTGTCCTATGAGGATCTGGGAATCTGGGAAAGAAACCTTTACGTGCTTGGCTATACGTCATTTCATTGTGAGTGGGGTACGTCATTCTACTATATACTCTATGCGGGATTATGATTGCCCCATTCCACATGAGTAGTTTATGTTCTACTGTTACTTACTACACTACAAGTTTTTTTTTTTTTTTTTGTTTTCATATTTTACATGTGTCTGGGAGGACTCCATGGTGTCTTGAGTACAGCTGGAGAAATTCTATCTGAGACATATACTTCGGAAATGTTTAAGGATTCAGTATTTCTTTCAATTGATGTACTGTATTACAAACATTGTATATGGTCTTATTTAACCAGTGCCATCCCACATTCAGATTGTTATTATCATCAAAATAA